>CAEFZP010002002.1:87500-149843 GCA_903064625.1 Mallotus villosus | reverse complement strand
GACACACACTGACACACATCCACAGTATCTGTTCAGATACTGTAGATACAGATCTTTTTGTGTGTGTGTGTGTGTGTGTGTGTGTGTGTGTGTGTGTGTGTGAGGTGGGTGGTTGGTTGGTTGGTAGGGAAAGCCATTACTTAAAGTGTTCTGATTGCATGAAGGCGGGGCGAAACCCTAAAAAGCCTGGAAAATGCTGCCCTTTTCCATCCCTTAAAAACGCAGTCTCCTGGTGAAGAAGTGTGTAATAGATTGCAGGGTGCACTTCAGAGTCCTGTTATTAGAGAGAGAACATGATGGAGGCCTTGGGAACTAGATCTCAAACCTAACCAGACAGAATAATAACTCATCACAGGGCCACACAGCCTGCACTGTCCACTGTGGGACAATGGGACTTCAATTGTAGTACCCCCCCACACACACACACACATACAAAAGAAACCATATCAAATAACAAGTATTATAGTGTTATGTAGTTCACAGTGTTCATTGAATTTTGAAACTTTATTTGCCAGCCCATTCAACAAGATGTCTAGTAGGTGATGTCTACATAGCAAAACTAGCTATGAAGATGGCAGTAAACAACTAACACTCGCAGTTCCAGAGCCAGGAAGAGAGGAATACAGACAAATAGAGAATTTCATATCATAAATACGAAGTGCTGGAGTGCCAATGGATATGTACTTGAAATAGATGAAAGGTTGAGAAGGGTGTTGTTAGGGGAATACAACTGGCAGTGAGTCTGGCAGTCCTTGCTTGGATGTTCTGGTAACATCTACCAGACGGCCCAGTCCATAGCCTGGGTGGCTGAGGTCTTCTTATGACTTCCACTGCTTTCCTAAGGGATGGTGTGTAATAGGCGCCCCTTGCACAAAGGGGAGGTATCAGCCAATGAGCCGCTCCGCTGTCCTCACCACCTTCTGTAGGGCCTCGCGAGTCCTACCTATCAGAGAGTGAGAAGAGGAGGAGGGAGCGGTGGAGGAGAGAGGAGAGAGGAACAGAGAGGTTTGAGGATCGCCTGCCCCAAGGACATATATGTAGTGGTTTCGTTCACAGCTGGGGGATCTATGTGTGTGGTGTCTGGTGTCTGTGGGTGTTTATGTCAGTGTGTGTGTGTGCGACTGTGGGATTCATCCTTGTGTGCATGCGAGTGTGTTCCACAGGATGTTGTGTGTGTGTGTGTTGTGTTATGCATCTGATCCAGTAGTTGCTCTGTAGATTTCCTGAGCTTAGAGTCTTAGAGCTTGTTATCCCCTGCCGCTGCACAACCCTGACATCTAACCTCCACACACACACACACACACACACACACACACACACACACACACACACACACACACACACACACATACGGTACACACAGTACAAACACATGTCCACACACATGTCCACACACACACATTCAGTACACACAGGTGTACCCTACAGACACACACACACACACATTCTCCCAGTTAGTTGATGAATGCTCCTCAGGTGTGGCTCTGACAGCAGTTTTAACTGCTCACTTTTTCTTTCTCTCACAGGGAATTTGAAGGGTGCTTTATTTAGTGACCCAGCTCTCCGTAGACGGCTCCACATGTGACCGTTCCTCTGGCTTTACAGTGGCTTCTCTCCCCCTCCTCTTTCTAGGAAACTGGAGCACAAACACGTGTGTGTAGAATGCCTCTGAAATGGACTTTGTCCATGCCTTACCAATACAGAAAGACACAAACACACACACACACATACACACATTAACTTACTCACTCTCTTGCACACACACACACACACCTACACAAATATGAAAAAAAGAATATGGCCTTCCCTGTTAGTGTATGTTCTATGTGTACCACTCTCTATGTTAAGTAGCAGTAACAACCTGTTGTGGTAAAACCACTCAACCTGAATGACCCTTGTTCATTCTTTTCCTTCCGTCCCTCCATCCCTCCGTCCCTCCCTCCGTTGGCCTAGCTGATGTACACTGTGATTATAAATGATGTAAACAGCAGGGTGGCCTCTTACAGTTTGATTGCCTTGAGTGTTACTCTAGGTGTTCCATGTCTCTCTCTCTGCTCTCATCTCTCGCTCTCTATCTCTATCTCGCTCTCTCGTCTCTCTCTCTCTATCTCTCTCTCTCTATCTCTCTCTCTCTCTCATCTCTCTCTCTCTCTCTCTCTCTCTCTCTCTCTCTCAGTTAAACACACAGCATGTGAGGAGAGTGCTACTAGTATTTGTTTGGGATCTCTCCTCACCCAGTTAGCAGTCAGTCTGTGCATCAAAGGTGGTGCTTTCCTGCTGTGTCTCCAAGGTACACAAGCAAAATGCCATTTCCACAAGTGTTGTTTCAGCATGGGATCTGAGGGATCAAGAGTTTCCAGAAGCGCGTTCATCTGAACTCTAACTGCATATTCAGTGCCTCTTGCAGCTGTTTGCACAAAGCTGTTGTTTAAATGTAGGTTGTTGCTAGTATGGAGTATCTTGGGTGGATGTGCTTGGAAGGAGCATTGTTTCAAACAAAAAGCAGAGGGCTTGAGAGGAGAGGATGGGGACGAGAGGACAGGTGCTGAGAGCCCGTGAGAGGAGAGGACAGGAGGGGATTGGAGGAGAGGACGGGAGGGTCGTCGAGGAGCAGAGGATGCTCAGGGAGGAGAGCTAAGCGTGGCGGAGTGGAGCGGTCCGGAGCTGTGATTAAAGGCCTGGAGGTGTGGTGTCCCTGGGCTGACAGTGTTCGCCTCGTTTTAGAGGCTCTGTGTATTTATCACCAGCTTAAGTGCTCTCACACACTGCCTTAAGGACCATAACTCTGCCTAATGGAAAACAAAGCCACAGCCAAGAGCGCTCTGACACTGCGTCTCTCTCCTGTCCCATACCACACACACACACACGCACACACACACACACACACACACGCACACACACACACACACACCCACACACACACACACACACCCACACACACACACACACACACACACACACGCATACCCACACCACACGCACACACACCCCACACACACACACACGCACACACGCCTGTCAAACTCGCATCGCTGTCACTGCTATCAAAATTGGATCTAAACGTGTTTACTGACATTTTCACGTGTGTACAAGTGTGACCATATGGAAAAGCACAATCTATTAATGTATGACACAGAACACTAAACATTGACACCGTGTGGGAGGGTGCAGTAGAGTACAGTTGAGTGTAGTACAGTACACAGCACACATACAGGGACCTTTGTTCTAACCTGCCCTTTCCAACATTTCAACCCTCATGTTGATATTCCTTGATGACATGCACTGAACAGGCTGATTCGTGTTTTTTAACGGTGGGGACCAAGGTCGGGTCGGGAGAGCGAGCACAACCACCCCCTGGACGGTGGTCTGTTAAAGAACCCCACATTTGATTTCCATCTCGGCAAAAAAAGCTTGACGGATGTGTGACATTTGATTGAGAGTTTAATTAGGCAGAGGAAATGGCACCAGCATAAAGCCGGAAGGTTGGAAGGGCTGGAGGGTCGGGGGGGATTGATGAAATGATGAGATAGATAAGATAGAGAGACAGAGAGAAACAGAAAGAAAGTTAGGAGACTGTGTCAGAGGGTTTAAGACAGGTATGCCTTTTGCCTGCACATCTGTCCAGATAAGTTCCAAAACACTCAACTCCACATTTAGGTCTGGTGTGCAGTTCTGTACCTCTCTTTCACACACACACACACACACACACACACACACACACACACACACACACGCCCACACACACCCCACACACGCACACACACACGCACACACACAGACACACACATGCATGCTATGAGCACAATGTTACTATGTGCTCTATACACGCTAGAGTGAGAAGTCCAAGGTCAATGCCAGCGCATGTCTTTCCTCTATGGCTTCTATTTCGGTACAGTACACTGCTGTGTGTCATCATTGGTGGTGAGCTATACATGTGCTTATGTATGTGCTGACACGGGAAAGAGCATGTGTGTGCGTGTGTGTTTGTGCGCAGATGAGGGATGCGTGTGTGTGGGCATTATGCGCAGACGTGTGTGTTTGGGCATTATGTGTGTGTGTATGTGTGTGTGTGTGCACACAGAGTCTCCGTGGTGCCCGTCCTTCTCTGCTCCCAGCCCGAGGCCCGGTGAGGGATTCCCCCCCTCAGACCCTCCTGCCGTCTCCGTGTGGTCTAGCATCACTAATGGAGCTGCGTGTCTCTGGGAGACACCAGGCTGAATGAGACAACACCATGTGATGGAGGGACCAGATGAACGCTATTTCAGGCTGATTGCCCTGTCTGCCGGGTGAGAGAGGCTCTGTTTGTGTGTGGTTGTACACGCGCGTGTGTGTGTGAGGGCTTTCTGATGGGTGGGTTCTGAGGAGTATATCCAAGTAGATAAATCAGCCCTCTTTCTGTAATCGTCGTGATAATGGACCTGGCGTTCCTTCGACTGGAGGAATTGGACTGGTGTGTGATTATCCTTCTTCGTGAATATACAGTATGTGTTGTGCATGAATGTGTGTGTGTGTGTGTGTTAGTACCTGTAGAGAGGGGTTGTGCATGGTTGGTAAGCCATTTGGCAGTGAAGGCTTCACCATCGATTCAGCACTGAAACATATTTGTTTATTACGGTAATAATGTGAAAGATTGACAGGCTGTCTGACAGACAAAACAACACTGCCGGCTTAGAACTAGACAGCCGGGACGGAGGGAGAAAGACACATGGAGAGAGGTGAAGGGAGAGGTGAAGAGAGAGGGAAAGAGATAGAGAAAAAGAGATAGGGAAATAGAGATATGGCAAGAGAGAGGAAGATCAAAAGAGAGAGATATCTCTAGTTTTGTGTTGTTGTTTGTATATCGGTTGTTCAAGCTACTGCTTGAAAATGAGGCATTCAACACCATGGCACCTTGGATATACCTTTCACCATGACATGAACAGTGTGTAGGGTATCTGTGTGTGTTTGTGTGTGTGTGCCAGGGATGGTTTTTCAAGGTTGTCCAGAGAGAGAAGAGCCTGCTCACATACAGTACAGAGCAGATCGATATTGTTTACACACTATTTCACTTCCACTGACCACATTCCCTCCCCATTCCCCCAGAGAAGTCAGGATGAACCTGGACAGAGAGAGGAAAGGAGAGAGAGAGATAGAGATAGAGGGAGATGGGAAAGGTAGGGGTGGTGGAAAAGGAGGACTGTAATGGTTTTTGTGCGGAATAACAGTGATGGACCATTAAGCTAGCATCTACTCACTTTGGCCAGTGATGGCCAGCATACTTAGTGCTAATTGGTTATTTCACATCAACACAGTGGCTAGGTACAGTAAATAAATCCAGGCTGTACTAACATCCACTGCAAAGCATTGTATTCTATTAGCATTAATCATATTAAATCAAAATAGAGAAGCTTTTGGTTTTGTGACGGTATTGACCATGTGGGCATCGATACCTTTCAATAACCATATTGACTCACATCAACCCCCCAGTTAGCACCAGTCGCTCTTTGAGAGCATGCTTCCAATAGCGATGGATGATATTGTCTTTCACGTCTTTCATTCCGGCTCTCTGTGAATGTTGTTGTTCTGCCCAGCAGCTGCCCAGCAGCATATTAACCCTGTGGCCCCCAGGTCCTCCAGGGGGGGTCCCAGCAGGGGGGTCCCACCAGGGTCAGACAGCCAGGCTGGGAGCCCTCTTCTCTCCAGCTCTCTTTGATTCTCGCTGCTCATCCAAGGCATGGGGCCGTGCCCCTCAAACAGGTGGACTCCGTCCGCGTGCACAACCCTTCCCGAGTCTGTCACTCTCTGAATTTCAAAGCCGTCTGCCCTGACCCATCCTTGCCCCCTTCTCACTCCTCCCTCCCCTCACATTAAATATATAACTTGCTGTCTGTGGGGAGGGGGGGGGGAGGGGGGGACTGTATGTGTGAGAGTTACAGCCAGAGAGCATTCCCTCTGAGCTTCATAGTGAGTCCAACTTTCTTCTTCTTCTGTTGTTTTTTCCTCTGACCTTTCCCTGCAGAGCCCAGTGTGTCTAACCCATGATCACTGCTGCGCCCTACCCACAGAGAGGAACAATGGAACCCACTCTCTCTAATTGACCTTCTTACCCTTTCATTCTCCCTCCTTCCCTCTCTCCCACCTTCTTTCCACCCTCTCTCCCCCCTTTTCTCCCTCTCTCTTCTCCCTCTCTCCCTCACTCCCTCTCTCTCGCTCTCTCCCTCATTCCACTCTCCCACCTTTACTCCACAACCTCCCCTCTCTCTATGTGAAGGTCACTCTAGCAGGAGCACTCCTCCAATCAAAGGGTTTTCATTGATGTAGGAGTTCTTTAATTACAGTCCCCTTTTCAACAATGTCATCCTGGTAATGATGTTCCTCATCCTCTGCTGGCTTGCGCCCCGTCTAATTGCGTCCCCACCCCTCAATAACACGGTTGTTAGAGGAGCCAGGGAAAGCCAAAGGATGGTTCCCCCCCTGCTCTGTCCCTGCATCCCCCAGCAACATCATGCCTCTCACTTAGCCCCTGCCTCTCACTGGCTGCTCTCAGCCTCCTGCCTCCCTCTTCCTCCCCCACCCTCCCCCATCTCCTCCCATCCTCCCTAAGCCCCCTCACCCCTGCTCCTCCCTACCTTCCCTTCCCCGTCTTCGTGGGAGATATTGGTGTGACACCGTGGTGGCTGAAGAGCATAGCCACCAGCAGCTCACAGAGATAAACACCCCTATCTCTGTCCCTGCCTGAAGATATCTCCCTTTATCTCCTCCACTCTTACTGCCTGTGTTTACTCTCTCCTTAATCCCCTCTCCCTTCCTCCCACCCACCCTCTCTCTCTCTCTTTCTACCTCCCTTCTCTCTCTCTCTCTCTCTCTCTCTCTCTCTCCCTCTGCCTGTAAAGGTAGTGTAGTCCCCAGAGCAGCAGACAGGAGTGTGTGACCCATGATTGACCTCTGTCTCTGCTCCTCGGCTGGTCATTAATCTCTCAGCGGTCAGTGTCCTCGTCCTGCAGCAATCTCACCTCACGCCACCTCCACGCACCACCGCGCAGCACGCCATGCCCATCTTTGCCGGTCTACACCAAGTCCTCCGGCACACACAACCGTTCAAAGTTCTCTCCTGCTCCCCAGTCCTTTCTCCTCCACGCTCCACAACGCACCGCATTCACAGTCTCGGGAAACGTGTGTTATAAGACAGAATGTTGTCTTTCAGCTTTGCCTAGTGAAGACTTTCTGAGCGTGCCCAGCGTCTGGAGTCTGAAGCCCCACGGTGAGCGTGGAGAGTGATGTGGTGTTAGGGTGTGAAGTCTGTGGTGCTGAAACAGGATGGACCGTCACCCCACAGGGCATGTGTGTTCTGATCAGTGTTTGCCAGCCGCCATCCTCTCACAACCCTGTCGTTACAAACACAGGTGGACGAACACGAGCGTTTGTCTTCAGTGTGGACGCTGTGTGTCTGGACCTACAGTAGCCTGCTGACGGGACCATCTTATTTCAACCCGTCTGAAATACGAGCCCCATCACACTGTCCCGGAGGCCAAACCTTCGTGTCATCCTGTTAAAGCAACAGTTACACACCCTGACCTCTAGTGGACATGAGATAGAGAGAGTGTGTGTGTCATTGCTCCCACACACAGTACAGGGCGATGAGGATGAATTACTACACAGTGCTACAAATACGAGCAGGTGTTCATAGAGGAATGTAAAACTCGCACACACACACTCGTGTGTCCAGGTCTAGATTGTGTTCTCATCATGACCCACTTTGTCATCTTACAAGCTTCTTGACACAAGCAAGCACTTTTGTTCTTTTACAACCCATTTCATGCCAATAGAGACAGCGGTGTTTTCTTTTTTTTTGATCGCACATCTCATTTCACGCAGGTGAAGGGTAGCTGGTCCTGTTACAATGGCCCCTCGGTCTCCCAAAGTGGCTTTCATGTTCTGCCCGCTCCCCTGTAGACAAAGGTATTCCTCAGCCTTGATTAAGACTGGCTGCTGCAGCTGTGGCCTCGTGTCTGTGTCAGAGCCGTGTGGAACAGGAGCGCCTGGTGCGTGCGCGTGCGTGTGTAGTCCGCTCCCTGCCTGCAATGTCTTCATTAGATCCTGTTTGGGCATGCACAGCTTTATTAGTCTGATTTAATACAACAATGCCTCCGATATTCCCCTCTGCTCTCACGTCGTGGTTTTATTTATGCCGCCTCACACCCAGCTCCCCGACTCCCCCCTGACTGCCTCCACCCTCCCCGACTCTCCCCTGACTGCCTCCACCCTCCCCCCAGCACCTGCCCCACCCCCCTGCATCCCCCTGTTCCAGGCCTCGCCGCACAATGGATAGTAAATCAGATTTATATTGAGGCTATATAATATTGTCTGACCCTAAGTTACCCACTTCTCTCCGCACACACGTACACACGCGTACACGTACACACACATACGCACGCATTGGCACGCATACACAGGCAAACACACGCAAACACACGCATACACACCCATACGCACACTCACACTTTCTACGCCTAAGTGCCCTGGGTGCCAATACATCCCCTGCAACAATTGATGGGCCCTCAATTTGCTCTCCGAAATTGGTTCTATTCCGTTTCAGAATGACGCTGGGAGACATGGAATTAAGGGCGGGGCGGGCTGCTCAGATGCGACAGGTGACGTTTGAATCTCCGTGGCGATTGTGAATGTTTGTGTGGGAACACTGGGCGATGCCTCAGCTCATCCCCTCTCGTCCGCTCCTCATCCTGTCTCAGGCATGTGCATTTTGAAAGGGTGTTTAAGGGAACGGTGTGAGAGGAGGGGGGGAAAGGAATGGAGGGGGGCTGGACGAAGATGTGATAAAGAAAGAGTGAAAGACATGAACGGAATTGCCTCGTGTCGATCTGAATCTGATTGGCTGGAAAATGCATTTGTAGGCTGTCGAGAGCCCATGATGATCCCCTGTCCATATGGCTGAATAACATTTCTATTGACTGAATTACATCCAAACGGTGTTATTAAGTAAAGCAATCTGGCTACTGACTCTATGAATATTTCCAAGAAACATGGTTATTTAGCTAATTGATCATCTCTTTCTCTCTCACCCTCTTAATCCCTCTCTCTTTCTTTCTCTCTAGCTATTTTCCTCTCCCTCTCTCTATCATTTTTCTTTCTTTTTCATTGCAGACAGTTGTGTCTTACCAGCAGCAGTGCTCAGTGGGTGATTGTATGTGTGTGTGTATGTGTGTGTGTGTGTGTGTGTGTGTGCGTGCGTGTGTGCGTGCGTGTGTGCGTGTGTATGTGTGTGTGTGTGTGTGTGTGTGTGTGTGTGTGTGTGTGTGTGTGTGTATGTGTGTGTGTGCGTGTGTGTGTGTATGTGTGTGTGATGTAGTTCCTCCATCATGGTCTGAGCGTCCCAGGGGAGCACGGCAGGGTTCTCCATCTCCTGCAGCGTATCTAAGTCTGCAGGCATATTCTGCAGCCGTCACTGTCTGCAGCCGGAAGCCTAACACTGGCCTCTGCTGTTTGGTAATCAACTGCCTGCCAGTCCACAGCACAGGAGCTCGACTTACCCAGGCTGGCTGGGAGACTAGGCAGGCTTGATATACTCAGTGACTGGTACCACTGGATGACTAGTTAGTCTTGCTGCCTGGTAGACAGAGTAGACTGACTGGTTAGTTGACTTGTTGACTGGTTTGTTGGGGAAATGCTTCCAAAAATGTTTATTGTGCTCTCGATGTACTTCTTATTTATGCTCGGACCTAGAACGTTGCCACTCACCTGCTATTACACTGGGTAGCAGGTGAATATGTGTGCCTGGAAGCGACTGAAAAGGAGAGGTTTAAAGGAATAAAAGCAGAAAGCCAGCAGGATCTTTTGTAAACATCATGTAAATGGGGAAATCAAAAGATGATGGAAAGGGACTTTTTTTTAAGCATTCATCTGCTTGAATGAGTGTGTTTACCTTGTACATGTTCTGGCAGTCAAGTCACTGAAGGTGAAGACGTGAGAGGCATGTGTTCTTCCCTCACCTCCTCTTTTCCCTCCCTCGTGTCCACCCTCCGCTTCCTCCATCTCCTATTCTCTACCTCCTCTGCGTCCTCTCCCTCCCCTCCCTTTCACTCCTCTCTCCCTCCCTCGTCCTCCAACTCCCTCCTCTCCGCCCTCTCTCTCCCTCTCCCTCCCTCTCCTTCCGGTCTCTCCTCCCTCCTCTCCTCCTCCCGCTCCCCCCTCCCCTTTCCCTTCATCCCTCTCCCTCATCACCCGTTATTTGCAGCTTCCCAAACATGTCCTGGTCTGCCCTGCCCTGGCCGGGTGGAGGGGAGATTAGACACAGTAACTTTCTCCAGGGCTTAACAAGTAACGGCGATGCAGCTCGCTCTCCTGATTGATTCTCTGCTCGCTGGGTTTGTGTTGCTCCATTAGAGGGTGTGGGCTGTGGTGGAGCACCACCCACCTCCAGAACAGCCCATATCCCCTGACCCAGACACAGGTCACACCAGTCTCAAGCTCCGGGCCAACAGGACTGCGTTAGTAGCACCACACTGTAGAGAAACAAAACCATGAATAGAAGAGAGGGGAAGGGTGACTGAATGGAGACATATTGAACTGTTAACCTCAGAGGTTTTCTAAACTTTCTGTTCAGCATGTGCTTGCCAAGGCTAGCCTGCGAATATGGTATTTTCACAGAAGCAAGACTTACATTACGTAATGATGCAGTGCTGCAAAGACATAACAACATGCAGTACTTTCATGTATACAACACCCTGTAAAATACAGATACACGCCCACACACCTGTACAAGGTATTTACATGATACATTCTGTTGAATTAACTTTGAGATTATTAAAGTGAACTAAATTGATCTGATATTGGCTACTTTTCATGCCAGGATATTGCTCCATGACTCTAGTTTGAATTTAATAAAACAGCCTATTAATTGGTGAGAGTCAGGAGTGGACTAACAAGCAATCAGGCCTGATGAGTGGCTAATGATTTAAATATAGCCGTCAGATAACACCCATTATGCTGTGTCACTGCACCAGGTCCCCTCCATATGTGCTTCGCTCACTCCTTCCACAGAGAGATACAACACCACAGCACGGAGGTTGTCTCCCTGACGAATACGGTCTCCCGCTTGTTTAAAAGGCATCTCTCAGAGATAAAGCTGTAGCCATGTCATCTACTGTGTCTCCTTCCATTTCTCCTACCATATGTTCGATCACATCTCCTACCATATCGTTATTCTACCATGTCTCCTATCATATCTCCTTCCAGGTCTCCTACAATGTCTCCTTGAATGTCTCTGTTTCCTCCCTGCTTTCCTAGCTGAGGGGGATCAGAGAAAGACATCATCCAGTCTTCATCCTCAGGGATGGGATCTCGTCCAAACACACGAGGCAGGAGACAGTTAACCCCGGTTACTGCATCTCACAACTGTAGACACACGCGTTTCTGGTTCTCCTGTTTCTATGCATCTGGGTATATGTGTGTGTGTGTGTCTGTTGGAGAGCGTGTGTCGGTAAACATTGTTGTGGGTGTCACTTGGCGCAGATCGATGCTTCCTGGGTCATGACTTCACCTGTCAGGTCTATAAGAGCTGCACAGCTATGCTAGATTGAGTCTGGGCATAGAGACGGGTGTGTGGCAGTGTGTCTGTGTGAAGCGGGCAGAGTGTGGGCGTGTGTGAGTGGGTGGGTGAGAGAGTGAGAGAGAGGGAGAGAGAGAGAGAGTGTGAGAGAGAGAGACAGAGAGACAGAGAGAGAGAGAGAGAGAGAGAGAGAGAGCAGTATTGAGCGCCAGGTCAGATGGCAAGCTCTGCTCTATTTCTATGATGATGTAGAGATGCCCTTTCACTCCTCATCACTTACCACACCACACACACACACACACACACACACACCTTCTCAGTCTCGTCTATACAGATACTGACAGAGAAGGAAAACAAAATAATTGTGAAAAAACTAAAGTTAGTGAATGTTTCTTTTGAAGGACCATTAGGACAACACTTTAGACAGGTGTTGTGCAATCACGCATTAGAGATTGAATCAGCCCAGTGTGTTTCTTATTCAGCCCGGTGTGTTTTTTATTCAGTCCAGTGTGTTTCTTATTCAGCCACAGGCAAATCCCTGTGTCCCTTTGTTTGGTTGTCTACCCAGGACTAAATCTGGAGCCATTCAACAATGGCAACAGCACAAGCTAGCGTGAGTCCAGTATATTTACACTGTGCATACTTGATGTATTCCAAGGTCAGTGGACCCAGGCAGCTGTTTCTTCGAGAGAATAATCTTCCCACTTTGGCTGCTTGACTGACTGCGGTGGCTGCAGGAGAACAGCATGGAATGTGATTCCCACTTTGCAGTGTACCTTTTGACAGGATCAAATGGGATTGGATGTACTGCCGGATTTGCAAATGTACTTTCCCGCCACCTGAAATCAGGGTTACAAGTTTCCACTGAAGTGCCATCAAAAGAATCAAATTCCCTGAGATGTGTTTTTAGATTGAATTTCTAAATGTTTCTTCTGTCTGGTTTGGAGTTGTAAGGCATGATGGCTCCGAACTTAAATCCACCTTAAACAGGGTGGCTTCCAGAGCAAATCCTATTTGTACTGTGTACTCATAACAGTGCTTGGAAACTGAGCCCTCATGAATACTGTGTGCTCTGTGAATGGTTGGTTTTGTGTATATCACACATGAAATGCCTATGAAGTGTGACATGAAATGGAATGTTTATGGTGTGATAGGGCTTCATAGCGAAAGCAGCTGAATTCGGTGGCTTTGTGAGCGTGTCGGCCATGCAAAGAACTGAACATGGTTTTCCTCTGGACTACTTTGCAAAGCATAAACGTTGAGGGCTTCTGAAGATTACCAGGGTGTGGTATGCAGGAGAGACGCTACACCCAATCACGATGGCCGTTCAGTAAACACTGCTAAACTCTGACCTCTACTGCTCTCTCTTTTTACAGGGGAATAAAGACCCAGAGTTTGTTCAGACTGTTTTTTACTGAAGTTGGGAAAATCAAGATAAATACCCCCCCCCTCCGCACACACACACACATCATTCACACACTCGCACACTAAACTCAATGGTTTGGCTGCCTAATCTTATCAAAGCTTTACCATCTGTGACAGGAATATAAACGAGTAGCTTTCACTGCCGGTGAATCACAGAGCGAGAGGAGGTAGAGAGAGCCAGAAAGAGAATGGGAGATGAGAGTGGGAGAGGAAGACAGACTGACAGACAGACATGCAGACAGAAAGACCGAAAAAAAGAGATAGAGAGGAAGAGGGAGACAGAGAGAGAGAGAGAGAGAGAGAGAGAGAGAGGAAGAGAAAAAAGAGATGAAAAGGAAATACTTCAAAGATTTAAAGAGACTTGTTTGCATACTGTATCAAGTCTTTGTACTGTCAGTCTGTTAGCTTTAATGATTGCTTAATCAGGGTACTGTACTGGTGTTGTGGATGTTTCCTACTCCCCCAGGGACTCCCCCATAATCACTAGCTCCAAGAATACAGAGTTGATGAATAGAGTGAGAGAGAGTAGGAGGAACAGAGGAATGGAGACAGAGGAAAGAACAGATAGTGAGGGGAGAGAGAGAAATAGAGAGAGGGGATAACAGGGAGAAAATGAAGAGGGCAAAGAGAGCGAGAGAGATAGAGAGAGATAGAGAGATAGAGAGAGAGAGAGAGAGAGAGAGAGAGAGCGAGAGCGAGTAGAATAGTGTCTAGCTCATGTTTATCGCAATCAACCCCTCACTTACATAGCTAATGTTCCCGTCCCAACCAACCTGGAGCCACTGGAGCAACAAGTAATCCCTAAAGTCCTCCAGGGAAGAGCTCCCGCTCACCTCACCGCTCTCTGGGCCGAGGCAGAACCAAAGTACTGCAGCGAAGCAACTCTGAGAAGGGGGAGGAAAAAGAAGAGGGGATGAAAGAGGAAGGAAAAGAGGATGAGGATGAAAGAGGAAGAAGAGCAGCGATAAGATGAGAGCAGGATAAGGAAGGCCAGTGTCCTCATGTCTGGCAGGGGGAACGGCCGATAGGACAGGACAGAGGAGAGAGACAATGACAACTGATGTCAGAGCTCCATCTTCTATTGATAAACCACCACCCCCCAGCCAATACCTGCAGCCCAGGCCAGTAATAGAACCAGACAGGGGGTGGGGAGGAGCCCTCTCTCCTGGCCTCCAGTGTCTCGTGGCCCACACAGAAGCTGAATCATTGTCTGGCACCAGAACACCACTTCTGATCCTCACTGATAGGCTTGTATCTGGGAACAAACAATCCTGATTGGTCCTATTCATCCTTGGATTGCACAGCAATTTGCATCTGATGATAGTGAAGAGTGATAGGACATCCTGACCTGCCTCTCTGTGTGTTCTAACTGACAGCTATTGTCAGGCAGGCCCCTTCCCACCCGACACACGCTGCATGAGATTGTGAAGCGTCTGCTTCAAACAACAGTTTTGGGGGGGGGGAAGTTCTGGGAAAAAGTGTAAGCTTATTTGTGCATTCTGACTTCTATGGCTAAGGAAACTGGTTTCTACTGGTTTAGTATCTGAAGCCATTAGGATGAGGAAGTATACAGTAGGCATTCATCAAGGTGGAGTGATGGAGTGTCTACACACTGAGAGTACTTCCTATACTAAAGTTCTGCTTGCTGAGGTCATTGTGTGTCTACAGTAAAAGCCAAGGGAGAAGAAGAGATGGAGAGGATCGAGAGAGTGAGAGCAAGTGTGTGTGTGGGAGAGAAGGAGAGTCTGTGTGAGTGAGACAAAGCTAGGTAGAGAGTCATAGAGATTTCAGTAGGTCATGGTCTAGATGTAGAATTTAGTTTGCACAACACATCAGTGAAAAACCCCCAAACATGTACTGTAGTGTAATATTTTCCCGCCCAGCAACGATGTTATTGAAAACATTTCCCCTGTGTGTGTGTCTCTCTCTCTCCACTCCTCTCTCCACACTCCTTTTGTCTCCTTCTCCATACCACATCTGTCCGCATCCTTCCTCCCATCCACACACACACACACACACACACACAGTGGGATACATCATGGCAGGTAAATGTAATGGACAGTGGAAAAAAAAAGACATTGAGACGAGAACCAAATTAGACAGACGTGTCACATGATATAATGGGCAGGAGAGACACACTCCTGCTGGGACAACTTCTCTGTCCCACAGCTGTCGCGGTCATATGACAAATGCACACATACCACACACACACACACACATACGCAAACACACCACTACACACATGCACGCAGTCGCACACACACTCACACAACCTGGCTACAGTGATCAGGTGTGGTGTTCCTCTCCATCAGGCTTCCTGTTGAGGTTCATATAGCTTTATCGATCTCCTCCAGAGCTGACATTTACACTGGGCTGGGCCAGGTGGCTGCAGTGGACCTGCAGCCTCATCATAGACTCACCAGCTTAATCACAGCACTGCCCCCTCACACACACACACACACACACACACACACACACCTACACACAAACTAACACACACACACCTTTAATGGGACTGCCAGCCTGCTGGGAACATGATATAGGAAAGGACAGATCAATCTATAGACCCTACAATAGGTTAGGACTGAGAAGGGGGAAAATGCAGTCTATAAACCATTCAGTAGGACAGGACAGGTCTACAGTACACACAGAGCCATCACCTAGGTAGCTGGGCAAAAATGGACCCAGTCTAGAACTAATATGACTGCTATATTGGGCTTCAACAGTAGTTGCACATAACTGTTACCTCAGATGTCCTTTAAGGTGTTATTCCGAGGCTGGGGTAGACCGGGACAAATCTGAAGGCCACTCATTAGACAGGGACAGAAGTACATCTGTACAATCACATTGCTGTCACTTCTGTTCTACCTTTTTCTTTCAACAAGAATTTGAAAGGATTTGAAAGAAACACGTCCCATTTAAGCATGAAACTATCCCATTATGCAATCAGGAAGCTAACAAACAGTGATACAGAAAGGCTATTAGTGCAGCTGCTATGCTACATTTCCTCCTCGCTCTCCTCCTTCATGCTTGGATTATCGCTCCTATCCCACCGCTGCTGTCGGCCACCACCGGCCTCCCCTGCTGGGGAAGTTGTTATTCAGTCCAGGTAGTCCCGAATGCCCCCAGACAGGTCCAATGCAGGGAAAACCTCGCTTGTAATTGAAGTGTTTTTCAATAGGTTTCTGTGTTTACTTTTCTGCTACTACAAAATCTATAGAACATCGAGGCCCTCGGTGTCCCTTCCTCGGCGCCTGGTCAGGGTCATTGATTATGGCACAGAACTGGTCCAGCTTGGCTGGGTCAGGCTCCTGACCTTCCTCCCCCCAGACACACAGAGGGTCCAGGGGGCACAGGGTCCCGACTTCTCTGTAAATAAAGGCTTTGTGGGGGGAAAAAATCGATCTGAGATGAAGGACGCTCAGTAGTTTAAAGATCCATGCTTTCACATGCGGTTCTATGATGACGGTGTGATGAGGCCATCAAGGAGGCTGGTGCCTCCGGCAGTCAGACGACGTCTCCTCTCCGTAAGCCTCGCCCTGGTGCACCATTAGGGAATATAGCTGCTGTTGCATTACAGGGCATTAGCATCAGGGGGAAAATATGCATGATATGTTATTTCTGTGTGCGTGTCTGCGAGTTTCTTCTTCAATGTCGTAGCTAATCCTACCCAAGTGGGAGCAGTGTGTCTATGAAAACGCACACATCAGTTGTCAAATTAGGCTTATTAGCAGATTTAGTGTATGAAGGAAGAACACCCCCCCCCCTCCCTTTTTCTTTGTCTTTTGTTTTTCAGTTCGCTCTCACTCCCCTCCCTTTCTAGTTCTCTTCATTCCTTCTCCGTCTCACCATCCTGCAACCAAAGATTATTGAAAGAAAGCAACACACAACCATCTCGATGTTGGAATCTATTGTTGAGCTCTATTTTAGGAGAGGCAACAGCACGACAGCCAAACTTCCTCTCTGTGTTTTCATCCCCCCTAACATATCTCTCTCTGTGTCCTTTTCCTGCTTCTAACCTTTCTCCCAGTTGTTCTTCGAATTTCTATCATTTGATCTCAGTTCTGAGATGTGACAGTCGTGAGTGTCCTTGGGATATTGTTCTGTTTCTGTTCTCTCCAGACCCTGTACTTACCAGACCTGCCCAGTAGGCATCATCTCTTGTAGTGGTCAGTTGTGCAGAGCTCAATCACAGATAACACTGCTGTCTTTGCACACACACACACTTCAAACAGGACTGATACACAGGCTGGATCGTCAACACATCAATTAATGCTTCCCACTAGTCCCCTCTGGGAGAGAGCGGAGGTCTGAATGCTCCGAGTGTATATGTCTGTGTGTGGCTGTGTGTGTGTGTGTGTGTGGGTGTGTGTGTGGGTGTGTGGGTGTGTGTGTGGCTGTGTGTGTGGGTGGCTGTGTGTGTGTGGGGAGGAGGCAGACTGCAGGTGGTTTCTGCTGGCAGGTTCAGAGAATCACCAGACACAGTGTGAAGCCTCCAGATGAAGGAAGAACTGCAGAATCCTCACATACACCGCTGTCTTCAAACTCTAGACGTACACACACACACAAACACACGTGCAACTCCATTTTCAAACACATTGCCCTCAGCATGATTCCAGTACCATTAGAGATTCTCTGTGTTCCCTCATGTTTCTGATTCAGGGCATTAACTCCCCCAGAAAGCGTGGTGGTCATGACTGAGATGGAACATTCCTCTGCCGATATCACTCTGCAACACCCTCACAGTCACATGACATCGACGCCCCGCTGCGAGAGTGTGTGTGCGCATGTTTAAGTGTATGAGTATGTTTTTTTCCTTCTGCATGGTGTGTGTGGTCTGTGTGTGTGTGCCCATACCCAGGCCTGTGTGTGTGTGCTGGGTTCAGAGCAGTGTGTAATGACAGTATCAGATGTGTGTGTGTAAGTCTGTGTGTCTGTGTGTGGGTGCCCATACCCAGGCCTGTGTGTGTGTGTTGGTTCAGAGCAGTGTGTGATGACAGTATCAGTGCCTCTGATGTCCGTGCCCCTGCTGTGAGATGCCCCCACCCCGACTCTGACGGTCTTATTCCCTCTAAACAGCTTTATCGCCTCTCCCCTCCGGCTGTGCTGGTGTCCCCACCACTCCCCATGTTGCCGCGTCGACCTGGCCCCGGCGTAAATGTGATTGAGTTCAGCGCTAACACGGATGCTATCTATGCTGTCAGGGGCCCTTAGAAAGGATTGAATTAACATGGTGACACCTGGAGGAGAGAGCGCTTGTCCCGGGGATGTCGTGAATACTTAGCAGGGACATTACATGTAATGAGCTCTATAGCGGGGGGCTTCTGGCAAAGCCTTCCTCCGCCCCCGCCCCATCTCGTCCCCGGAGCTCTGCTGAGGAGCGAGCCTCCCCCTCTCTGGCCCCTCGAACAGGACCCGCCTTCGGCCAGAGGTCTCAGCGGCCGAGCCGCGCACCGGAGAGACGATTCACCTCCAGGTCCATCCAGGGTTTCTCTCCTTCTCTTTTGTTATCTCTGAAAAGCCCCGTTCACCTGCGTGGTATCGGATAACAGTGGAACACCTGCTGCTGTGGAACGGCATCGATTCCCAGCTGTCAGCGTGGTAATGAGCATGGATGCAGGGCCTCATGGAGAGCAGTTATGTCTTTAGAAGCCGTGAGATGCAGGCCCGGATTGGGGGCCTCCAGTCCCTCCTCCTCCTCTCTCCACTCTTACATTTGATTTCTCTTGGTTTTTATTGTATTCATTTAGCAGACGATTTATACAAAGCAACATCGAAATAGTGCACCTATGGCAGATTATCAAGGAATAGAGGTGCACAGTTCTAATAGTTTATCAACAGTATTTCATTGGTTAGAGGCAATTTAGACGATTTATATTTAGAAACCGTTTAACAATAAAATTGTCTTGACTACAATATTACTTTAGACAAAAATGAAAGTCATGTCTTAACTGCACAGGAAGAACTATTTACACTCTAACCGGACGTGGATATCCATTGATCTGTGTCGCAATAAAGACAATGTTGAATTTCAGAATATGTGTGGGGGTTTTGTGGATGAAGAGAGCGGTGAAACTGCCATGTGAAATGGATTGAGCTGAGGTTCTGCTTTGGATTTGGATGGGCGATGATTCATTGGCCTGTACAGTGCCAACTGATGTATATGTCCACAACCTGGATGGAACCGGTGTGACAATTGAGAGAGAAGACGGAATGACTGATGAAAAAGGTGAAAGAGGTTAAGAGGTGATTGATGGAGAAGAGACAGAGAGGTAAACAAGTGATTGATAGAGGGGTGTTAGATGTCTGAGAAAAGCAGTGAGCCTCGATTGGCTCAAACTGATGGACAGGGATTTCGGAGGTTAGAGGCTTAGATCACAGAACAGCTACTAAACCTCAATGCATAGGATCATAAGTTTTGGAATTTCAAATATGATTCATTAAAACAGCAGTTGGTTTCAAACTCATCAAACTTTCTTCAGCAGACTATAATACTGTCCTTTATTGCCACTATATATATATACACAGTATATATATATATATATGTGTGTGTGCTTAAGGGATGCGTAACCAGCCAACTGTGGAGATCTCTCTAAGTGTTTTGTATGTTGTGTAGTCTGACCTCTGACCTCTGTCCCTCTCCCAGGTGTTCCATGTGGGAGGCCAGGAGGAGATGGAGGAACTCTGTGTCCCTGGCTTCCAGGTGAAGGAGTACCAGGTGGAGTACATTGCAGGTTTCCAGAAAGGACAGCCTCTCACACAAGGTCAGTCACAAAACCACATGCACACAAACACACACACACACACACTCACATTACCAGGAAAACTATTTTTCTCTCTAGGTTTTTGTCTCTCTCTGTTGTTCTGCAAAACGCACACAACCAAACACACACACTCAGTGAGCAAATCCCCCACGGCCTTTTCAAGAGACCATTGTGCTGTGTGGGCTGTCTGAGTTGTTCATTAGAATTCATGAACATTTTCGTGAAAAAACAGGAAATGAAGCAATAACTTTCAAACGGGAACAACAACAACAACAACAAACTGTTCCGGTGCTTATAAATTATTCCTCTTGATTGGGCCATGTTTTCTGACGCCTTCCTAAGTGATCCTAACCCCGAGGCTACCGTGTCTCCAAGTGTGACGTGACCGACTCACACTATGGACGTTGAGGCAGAACAGCACCAAACACTCTCGCTCACATCTCTTTGTGCCTTTTCTCATTTATCTACCTGTATTTTTTTCTCCCAGAAATCGTTTTTTTTCTTTCTTTTTTTTTCAGCAGAAAAGTGTTTGATCTCAGTGGGGGTGATGATGGTACTAGAGAGAGGGAGTTTAGTGGAGAGTTCAAGCCCCAGAGCACTAATATGGAGACGTTGATTCAGCAGAGCCAAGGAGAGGTGAACTGGTCACTGCTATAGTCTGCCGGACGAGGCCTTGATGACCGCTGAACCAGCTGGAGCTCTTACACACAGCTGCAATCTCCACACGTTCACATTCCTGTCACAACTCACTGGTCCTCCACTCCTCTGGGAGCGGCAGTAATGTCTGTCTGCTCGTCTTGCCTCTGTCCTCTGGGATTGGCAGTGGAGTCTGACTGCTCTTCTTGTTTTTCTCCTCTAAGATCGGCAGTAATGTCTGTCCTCCCACCTCTTCCTTCTCATCTGGGACAACAGTAATGTTTGTCTCTCCATCTTCTTCTGCTCCTCTGGGACAACAGTAATGTCTGTCTTTCCATCTTCTTCTGCTCCTCTGGGATAACAGTAATGTCTGTCTCTCCATCTTCTTCTGCTACTCTGGGATGAGCAGTCATGTCTGTCTGCTCATCTTGCCTTTCTCCTCTGGGATCCGCGGTAACGTCTGACTGTTCCCAGGAGACTCCGACCGCTGGTGTGCTTCTGAAGCATCCCAGAGAGATTGACAAGGAGGTCTCCAGGTCACACAGCGGAGCGGGGAAACATTTTCTATGGCAGCTGCGAGACATGATTGCCGTGGTGAAAATGCACTCATTACCATGCAGGTACACTCTGTAGTGACGTGTGTACGTACACACAGCTACAGCCTGGCTTTTCATCCACCACAGAAAGGTTATGCTTTGGAGAAGCCACTGATGGACCATTGGGCAATATTTCTGTGTGACGTGCCTTGACATTTTTCTCAATCGAAAATAATATTTTTGACTACTGTGGCGTCATGAGAAGAGCCGACTCTGGCAGGCAAGAGTGAGGCAGCGCAACAGGGCGGGAAGGACAGCGCAAACACAGCTTCCACAGGAAGATGGCACTTTATTTTCCATGAGCAGACTACAAAAAATAAACTCAGGCAGGTTCCTCCTCCAAACTTTCACAGTCCAACGAAAATCCACAAAAGTTAAACAAAATCGACTATCCCCTTCAACGCTGTCCTTTACTCACCCAACAGGGCTTGGGATTCAAACTGCTGCTCTCTGGTCCAATCTAACCAGCCATGTGCTCTCTCTGTCTCTCTGGTTTCTCCCCCTGCTCTTTCCCCTCCCCCTTTTCTAGTCCTAACTTAATTAGGTGGCTTACACACCTACACCTGTCCAATTGGTGTGGGATTCTGAGAGATGTGTGGACCGCTGCCATGTTGGGGTGTTGCCATCTCTCTTTAGTAGGAATGTATCATCCCTCCACTAACTGTCCCCTGGTGATGTCACACTACCTATTTGACAAAACCAAAAATCGTACTAAATTCTCCTTCAATTTTTCAATGTTGATGATTTTTTGCTGGGGGTTGGTGTGGGGGTGGGGGGAAGGGGGGCGGGGGGGCGCTGTGGGGCGGTTTGTCATCTGGTGGAGCAGTGATCCAGGGAGCATTAGACACTGCTCAGTTCTGCTCTGGTGCACAGCTCTGAGACAACACAGCACTTCTAATAGCTAGAATATGCTCCTGTCAGCAGAAACACTGCTCTCCTAGGGGGGTTCTCTCACTCCCACACACACACACACACACACACACACACACACACACACACACACACACACACACACACACAGACACACTCACACCTGGTCACATACATACAAACGCACACACACTCACACCTTGTCACATACATACAAACACACACACACACACACTCACACAAACCGAGGCATGCACACATCATATAATCCCCCCTCATGCTGTGTGACCGTTGACTACACCTTGCTGTGGAGCGGTTGACAGGCACTCCGCAGTGATCCAGTTCTGCCTGGGGATCAGGATCTCTGCTACTTGTCTCTAATGGGTGGGGGGAAGGTCCCCAGTGTGTGTGTATCCTTGTTTGTGTGTTTATCTGTGGTGTATATGTGTGTGTGTGTGTGTGTGTGTGGGATTGTCTTGTTCAGGGTGTGGGAGGCAGCAGTCTCCCAAGGCAACACATGCATATGTATGTAAATCTCCTGGTGCCACTGGCACCGCTTCCCTGCTGACCCTGTCCTGTAATTAACTGGGGTGGGTGGGGGGGCGATCTGGGAGGGGGGAGGCCAGAGGTTCAAGGACATCTTTCTAAAGGGTGGGAGACACACACAAACATAGAACTCTACACAAAAACACTGACACACGCAACCGTGCACACACACATTTATCTCTTTCATGAAGAACTCAATTGCAAGTACTTCCAGATGCACTGAGCTTAATTACATGAATAAGTAATGTCGAATATGCAATGGAAATACAGCAGCGAATGAAAGATAGTTGCCATAGATACGGAGGACATCATGAGGGCCCTGTTCTCAGGTGACCTACTACTACAGACAAATGAAACTGACAGAGAGTACAGCCTTGAATGAGTTAACAAGCAAAAAAAGACTGAAATCCAAACCCATAGTCTCAAAATACATATTCAACACTCCAGGAACAGTGGTCCCTGAATCAGTCAAATCAGTATCAGAATTGTTCTTAAAGCAATCGTTGTAATCTTCAGACAAAATTACACTGCAGCGCGCTCTCTGGAAGTCGAGGCAATCCAGCCTGAAAAATGACTTGTCACTCTGCACACTAGCTCCTTCACCTGGTTCACTTCACTGTGAACTGTACTAGGAACACGCAGATCACTCAGATCTAGGTGAGTGGAAGCAACCAGGCTAGTACATAGGGGGAACAAACACAGCTAGGCTAGAACTTTCTGAACTTGAAATCATTTTTGTGTCCCAGCTGGCTGGACATAAACAAATCAGGTAGTTTGTACTGACGCATCTGTAAGAGTTTAGAGGATGACAGACACATACCCAGAGGACACAGTTAACCTTTTCTCATCAAAATACTAGAAAACCACCATATCCAAACACAATAATTTAGTAGCAAATTGAAAAATGGTAATAGGACAGACGCAATAGAAGAGAAAAAGTACTTGAGCGCCTTTTTATTATTTATTATCTGTGACAAGATGAGAGGTTCAATCAGGTGTGCTGGTTTTAATGCTCCAGTGAGAGATTTGATATGTATGAACCTCCTGTTTTGGGGATGAGAGGGAAATGAAAAAGATGATACATTTATGAAAAACCAGATTGAGCTTGATCCTTTAATCTTATATGAGGACACTAGTTGTAGTTCAGCAGAACCCCCTGTGTCAGTTTCACCCTATGCCTCAAATTAAATATGTCTGCAGGAAAAACAAACAGAGTCCTAATAGCGTCGGGTTTTCTGTTGGACTGGAAATGATAACACCAGATTCAGACACATTCAGATGAGAAAGCCAAAGGGGGCATCTTTTTAGCACTGCACCGGTTCTGTCAACCCACTGTGCACGCACTGCACCAAACGCACAATGGCCAACAATAGCTAGGAGAGAGATCTGGTTTACGATTAGGTGTTATGTGTGTGTGTGTGTGTGTGTGTGTGTGTTCGGAGAGGGAGTAGATTTACTAACTTCAGATAGAGAAACTCTTGAGAAATTGTTTTGACAGAGAAATGTATTCTTGTCTCAGCCACTGCAGCAGGCAGCATGTTCTGTCATGGAGAGAAATCCAAGAGGGACGTGGATCGATCTGAAGTTGTGTCTGTTGTTTCTCTCTCCTGGTCTGAACCTGGGTGCAGGGCGCTGCGAACCCTGTCACACCCAAAACCACTGAACTGGAATGGGCTTTTAATGGGCTTTAGCACACACCTTGAATATCAATACAAATACAGAACAAACGAGAGAATACATTTACCATGACGGGACCAGACCAGGACCTAGAGCACCGTGCTCATCATTAAGGATGATCTGCAGTGAGGACTATGGTTGATACTGGCAGCGTAAGGTATGGGTACAGTATGGAGGAAGGTGTTATAAAAAGGTTTGAGGTTCCTGAGGTGTAGGGGCCGGGGTGTAAAGGCACCAGAGTGCTGGATAAACAGGATCCAGGTGTCGGATTAAGGTACAGGACAAGATCCAGATGTAGGATATAGATACAGGACAAGATCCAGATGTAGGATATAGATACAGGACAAGATCCAGATGTAGGATATAGATACAAGACAAGATCCAGATGTAGGATATAGATACAAGACAAGATCCAGATGTAGGATATAGATACAGGACAAAATCCAGATGTAGGATATAGATACAGGACAAGATCCAGATGTAGGATATAGATACAGGATTAGATTCAGATGTGGGATATAGATACAGGATTAGATTCAGATGTGGGATATAGATACAGGACTAGATTCAGATGTAGGATATAGATACAGGATTAGATTCAGATCTACAAGGATGTTGATCCAGGAGAGGATCCAGATCTACTGTCAGATGGAGGATGAAGGATACAGGCTAGAGGACAGCTGGATGGAGGATGAAGGATACAGGCTAGAGGACAGCTGGATGGAGGATGAAGGATACAGGCTAGAGGACAGCTGGATGGAGGATGAAGGATACAGGCTAGAGGACAGCTGGATGGAGGATGAAGGATACAGGCTAGAGGACAGCTGGATGGAGGATGAAGGATACAGGCTAGAGGACAGCTGGATGGAGGATGAAGGATACAGGCTAGAGGACAGCTGGATGGAGGATGAAGGATACAGGCTAGAGGACAGCTGGATGGAGGATGAAGGATACAGGCTAGAGGACAGCTGGATGGAGGATGAAGGATACAGGCTAGAGGACAGCTGGATGGAGGATGAAGGATACAGGCTAGAGGACAGCTGGATGGAGGATGAAGGATACAGGCTAGAGGACAGCTGGATGGAGGATGAAGGATACAGGCTAGAGGACAGCTGGATGGAGGATGAAGGATACAGGCTAGAGGACAGCTGGATGGAGGATGAAGGATACAGGCTAGAGGACAGCTGGATGGAGGATGAAGGATACAGGCTAGAGGACAACTGGATGGAGGATGAAGGATACAGGCTAGAGGACAGCTGGATGGAGGATGAAGGATACAGGCTAGAGGACAGCTGGATGGAGGATGAAGGATACAGGCTAGAGGACAGCTGGATGGAGGATGAAGGGAGTGCTGTGTCTCCAGGCTGGCACTAAGCCTACATCTCATTACCAGATTACATGTGTACTGAGACCTTCCTGGAAGTCTGCTGTTCTACCTGACTTCATCACCAGCCCAGTTTAGTCATGCTTCAGTTCTGATCTGGCCCGGTGCTGTTGGATCAATTGGATAAATGGAACTTGTTCTCCCATCAGTTCTGTTTCAACTTCTCAGTGTTACGCTTCAACATTTCCAAGTCTACACGATAGATTGTTCTGTGCTTCTGCTCCGACAACCAAACTCACACACACACACACACACACACACACACACACACACACACACACACACACCCACACACACACACACACACACACACACACACACACACACACACTAGTACAGGGACACAGTATAGGGACACAACACATACATATGAGTATGAAGCTCGTGGACACACACACACACACACACAACTACACACGCACACGACTTAAATTGAACTTTTAAAGAAACATTTGTTCATTTGAGAAGTTCAGTGGACCTTGAGACCTATCCCTTCTCCATGAGGCAGACTATTAGAGATCAGATGTGGTTTATATTTCCCTGAACAGTGGCTGCCTCTACACACTCTCCTGTGTGTGTGTGTGTGTGCATGTATGTGTGTATGCATATCTGTGTTTGTGTGTTTACTTACTTTAAACTGCTATACATTTGCTTTGCTCCATGAGCCCGACTCACAGACTCTCAAAGAAAGCCATGGTTTAACACACACGGGAGACAGTTTCTGATGTATTTGAATACTTTTCAGTCAATCTGTCTATGTTTCAGTCCATCAACCTTTGCATCTTCATCCCAGTAACACGGCAGATGTCTTCCTGGTTCACTGCAACTTATAAACACTGTGATCAGGCAGATGTGTCTACCATCACTGGGCCTCTTGCCATAGCAGCATGGTTCACATCTGGCCCATGGTTCTAAATTCTCTAACTCCATTTGGACCTTGCTGCTTGTGGCTACAGTAACATGATACTGCTTCTGTATCCAGATCATGCTGCACTCCGTGCTTCTCCCTCGCCCCCCGCCGCCCCTCTATTCCTCTCTCCCTCCATCTTTCCTTCCCCCCTCTCAACGGACGTGTGACCCACTGCTTTATTCTGGTGTATTCCTAATCGGCTATAAATCAAACAGTTTTTGACAAATGACTGTAATTACCGAGGAGGTCGTCACAGAGAGAGAGCGTGCCTGAGGAGGGGTGCGTCGTGGGGGCTGGTAAGTCTACCACTCTGAGGTCTGGGGCTGGTCAACTAGACTGCATATAGTACACCAGGCTGGACCAGGATATACTTAACCAGGTTGAGTCCTCGGCGTGACAGGTGTGTTGGTCTCCCCATGAAGGAGAGAGATATAGAGGAAAATTAGAAAAAGTTATGTAGATAGATGTAGAAAGAGAGAATAACACAGACAGACAGACAGACAGACAGACAGACAGACAGACAGACAGACAGACAGACAGACAGACAGACAGACAGACAGACAGACAGACAGACAGACATTACATTACATTACATTACATTACATTACATTACATTACATTACATTACATTTACATTTATTCATTTAGCAGACGCTTTTATCCAAAGCGACTTCCAAGAGAGAGCTTTACAAAAGTGCATAGGTCACTGATCATAACAACGAGATATCCCCAACATTGCAAGTAGTCAAACATGAATCATACATTGTGAAAAAAACCAAAAATAAGTGCCAAAGGAAAAAATCATAAGAGCATGAAGTTAAACAAGTTACAATTGGACAACATGAATCTAAAAGTGCACCTGTGGACGAGCAAACAACAGTAAACTACCTCACAGCGAGTACAATAATTTTAATCAGTTACAGCTAACCGACAAGAGCAGCAGCTCTCTAAGTCAGAGTCCTTGTGATCCTGGAAGAAACTAACATCATGTCCAGCAGATCTTTCCTAGGTACCGTTGTATTCCCGGAACAAGTGTGTCTTGAGCCTATTCTTGAAGGTGGGGAGACAGTCAGTGTCTCTGATGGAGGTGGGGAGTTGATTCCACCACTGGGGGGCCAGACAGGGGAAGAGCTTGTGTTGGGACCGGGCGGTCTTGAGCGGTGGGACCACCAGACGGTTGTCAGAGGAGGACCGAAGGTGGCGGGAGGGGGTGTAGGGCTGGAGGAGAGACTTGATGTAGTCGGGTGCAGTCCCATTCACCGCTCGGAAGGTCAGTACCAGGGTCTTGAATCTGATACGGGCCGTGACGGGCAGCCAGTGAAGGGAGACGAGGAGCGGGGTAACATGGGAGCGTCTGGGTAGGTTGAAGACCAGACGGGCCGCTGCGTTCTGAATCCTCTGGAGAGGGCAGACAGACAGACAGAAAGACAGACAGACAGACAGACAGACAGACAGACAGACAGACAGACAGACAGACAGACAGACAGACAGCAAGAACATACAGCTACTTGGAAGAGAGCAACAGTGACCAAGAGGGAAAGGGTGAGGGAACTCCAGATGATGTTGTTGTGATGATGTTCATGATGCAACACTGTTCCCATTAGCTTACAGAAGATAGCAGGGTACATGAGGGCTGGCTTGAGGGCGCTAAACCTTCAGTTTGTTAAATCATCATGTCACACACTAACATCTTGTTATAAATCTTTGATGAGGCTGCCTTTTAAACCTTTAGTCATCCAGCCTGTCTTCAAAGGCCCACACAGATCCCAGTCCAGCGTGTGACAGGCAGGGGGCGTTTTTCATTCCCAGGCCACGCACCTGCTGTGAGCTGGAGGCCTTGCTGGCACTGAGGCTGGCACTGAGGCTGGGCAAAGAGATGCCACCGGTGCATTGTGGGTACACAGGGCATCCGGATAGCATGAGCACCCATGCCAGGACCCCGTCTGCAATCACTGAGCAACTTGGCACCCATTTGATCTTCTTCCACCCTCTGACAATGAGTTCTCCTCCCTCCCCACAGACGTGTTCTCTCCCTCCTTCCTTCCCTATCGCTCTCCCATCAGAAGCTTCCCTCCTCCCTCTCTTTTCCTCATTTGCTGTTTCCATCTGCAGTGTGTCTCCCTCACTCCCTTCCTCTCCGTTCCTCTCTCTATCTCTCTCTCGCTTTAACCTACTTCTCTGAGAAACAAATTTACATTTTCTGATGCAAATCACTGTACATGGTTGGGGAGGACTAACAAACAGCCAGTGCCAGTGAGGAGTAGGCATGCATGTTTAATTCAGCACTGCCTGTTCACTGACTGGGCGCTTCATCTATTAGCAACATGATCTTTTTAATTGAGTCTTTGAAGGAGAATTTAAAGATTTGCGTTTTTCCAAGAAGATACAAACAGCTGATGAATAGCCTCCCATGTCCAGCTCCCAGCTTATTAAACTAATTAATACATACTCGGGATTCATCACTAGCTACACACACTCTGGTGTTTTCCACCTAGATCTACAATCGTAAACATCATTCTCATTTTATATTAATGACTGTGTGTTTGCTTGGAGATTAGAGTGTCTGTTGGGTTTTTTCCCCGTGATGGTGAAAACTGTGTTATCATCGTGTGAGCCACACTGGTGATATTAATTGTGATGTACACCAGCTAGTAAGCCAACATCATAACACACACGCACAAACACACACAAAGACAATTTCAGGCAGATTAGAGAATGAGCGCTGGGACTTGAGCGTTATCCTGGAATGTTTGTTCGGAGCCTGTCTTCTCGGGCCGCTGAAAAGAGCGCTGGCATTTGAGGATGTGGGGAGAGGGAGGGGGAGAATG
This sequence comes from Mallotus villosus, assembly GCA_903064625.1. Lineage (NCBI taxonomy): Eukaryota > Metazoa > Chordata > Actinopteri > Osmeriformes > Salangidae > Mallotus > Mallotus villosus. The sequence continues at coordinate 120,662 of CAEFZP010002002.1, read as the reverse complement.
AGAGATCATGTGCGTGTGTGAGTGCGCATCGGTGTACATGCGCGCGTGCGAGCAAGACAGAACGCCAGCGAGAGAATTAGAGAGTACACATGCACGCTTTGTTTCCGCGGCGCCGACAGGGACTTGGTATCTCAGGCAGCGGGGGACACGTGGCCAAACTTCTCCAAACAACTCTTTCTCTTTCATCCTCCGACAGCACTGCCTCCAGACGCACTCCCACCGGCTCATTAGCTCTGCAGTCCTCCGTGCTAACCGCCAGTGCGCTCTCCTCACACACACCACCCTGCTCCGTGCTCTGCAGCCTCTCGTCTGAGTGACAGGGCAGTGATTGTGTAGCAGGTAGTGAGGTGTGAGGAGGGTGAGGAGGGTGAGGGGTGGGCCTGGCCGGCGTGACAGGGCCTGAGGTTTTCCCACCACATCTGCTTTGATTGGTAGCGATTGGTCTGAGACCAGGTGTTTTTAACTAGCTTCATTGGGATTTGGCGGCCCACAGCCAACTTGGTTTTGGATGTGGTAAGTATGTGGGTTGGTGTACACATTGTTGTGTGTGAGTGTTGTTTGCCACACACTGTACTGATGCTCAATGTCTGATAGGTTTAACTCGCCAATGAGAGCTATACATTACATTTACATTTAGTCATTTAGCAGACGCTCTTATCCAGAATGACTTACAGTAATTACAGGGACATTTTCCCGAGGCAGGTAAGGTGAAGTGCCTTGCCCAAGCTCATGGCCAGGAATCGAACCAGCAACCCTCTGATTAATAGCCCGATTCCCTAACCACTCAGCCATCTGACCCTCCCCACACAGAGCAGTGCGCTGTGTCCTGAGATCTAAATGATCATCCAGCTTGATAAGATACTCATGTATGACATGTTGCTGAGCAAGTCCTCGAAACTCTCCTCCCTCTGATTGGCTGTGCGGCTGCAGTGACTCAAGAGCGCAGCTCTCTTCCTGTGGGGTTCCGCTGAGGTCTCTGTGTGTGCAGCTCTCTTCCTGTGGGGTTCCGCTGAGGTCTCTGTGAGTGCAGCTCTCTTCCTGTGATGGACAGCCGTGCCGGGCTAGTAAACACAAGGTTTAAAGTTTGTTGTTCGGCAGAGTTAAAGCAGGAGCCCCTGGGTCCCTGCGTTCCCCTCGCGATCGCTCAGTTCAAACAGTGCTCGTGTCCCGCCAGCCGGTTCCAACGTTTTGCTCCAGGCTTTTGCCCGGATCACAGAGATGGATTTAATTGTATGTAGAAAAAAAGGTGGAGAATGGAATGGCTGTTTTTTAGAAGTCAAGCCTTGAAAAGAGACTTCAAAGAGCAGGGCTCTGGGCTGAGGCTGTTCACAGCACTGTGAAGATAGGCGGGAGTGTTTACTGATGCGGATGTCGTCTCATGGTGTGTGTGTGTGTGTGTGTGTGCGTGTGTGTGTGCGTGTACGTGCGGGATCGGGGTAGTCGTGTTGAGAGTGGTGGAGAGGGAAGATCAGACTCAGTTTAGCCACTGGATCACTGCTGCCCCACCTCTGGGAGGGTTTATCAAGTAGATCATATTAGATGAAGCAGATTAACCGTGTCCTATGGAGAAGAGAGGCGATGTGAGATCGGTGGAGGAAACGAGAGGAGAGATGCGGTGGGAGGAATGGAGTTGAGGGTGTATGGCAGCAGAGGAAAGGAGAGGAGCGATAGGGAGGGAAGAAGAAAGATGAGGAGGGAGTATGTGAGGACAAGAAAGTACCAGGAAATACGTGATTAAACTGCGCGTCACGTCGTGCAACATCGACATCCCTGTTGCTTTTTGGGAGCGTGTCTCTCTTCTTCCGAACCCTCATTAAAGTGTGGTCTGAATGACGCGTACACTGCGGTTCATGATGCTAACGATCACAAGTCTCCTCACTCCCCACTGAAGTGTCCGCTGCCACAGTGGTGACACCCGGAGCTGTGCTGATTTAAGAGTGAGCGCAAGGAGCAGCTCCCCCCTCCCCCCTCCCCCATGCCCTCACTCGCACACCTCGAAGCACACGCACGACACCTCAATCCCATCGCGTGCGCTTGAGTTTTCGACTGTACATTCATACATCTCAATGAGGTTGACGGAGTGAGAAAGGCTGCTGGCTTGCAGTGGCTGCAGTCCTGCCAAAGCTGTCCGACACAGAGCTTCTGCTGCCGGCTGTTATGGACCGCTGACCAGACCGCTGAGTTCCAGTAGAACACCAGGGACCCCAGTGAATGATGAGGGGGCACGCCGGTGTGTTTGTGCACGCGTGGGCGTAGTGTACGTGCGTGTGTGGGTGTGTGTGTGTGTGTGTGTGTGTGTGTTGCCTCGTGGCTGTGACTTGACATTGTGGCTTGGTTAGAGGGATGGGCTGTAACTCAGGGAGATAACGAGAGAAGCCCAAAGCCTCGCGTGAGACGACATGGAGCTGGCCCTCATTATTTCACTATCATCACACACACACACACACGCACGCTCGGGCTCGGTCACACACACACGCACACAAACGCATGCACACCTTGGGGGCTTTTTATGGGTACAAAGGGATATACAGCGGGCTATGTGGAGTGGCGCTACAGCCTGAGAAACAGGCGGCAAACACACACGCACACACACCTACGCGTGCATGCACACAAACATACATCGCAAAAAGCCACTGGCGTCTTTGTATGTTACGATGATACCATGTTTTTGTTGTTGTATAAAAGCGACGGCTGTTTACAGTGTTAGCACGTTATGTTACGACATATTTTGGTGCTTGGGTTTTTCTTGTTCCTCAGTGTGACGGTGTCGTGTCTGCTGTCAGTGTGTGTTGTTTGTTTCATTTGTTTTTCTTGTAATCCTAACATCTGTCCTAAAACAAGCCCTCCGTCTATATCTAGGGTATTATTATGAATAAGATATACTCAGAATTTACCTGCCTGGTAATATCACGGTGAAATGTAGAAAGCCGAAATGACAGACAGAAATGGAATGCCTACTTGGAAGTTGATGTTGCTACCCCATATTGTACATCTATGTATCCTTTTATACAACATAAATGTTTGAAATCTAGAGCTAACTGTATTCGAAGAAGCCACTGAAGAGGCGTAGGGAGTACTGGGCTTTCTTGACGCTGCCCTACTTTCCTCTCCAAGGCACAACTTTCATGATCGTTGTGGCTTCCCGCATTTATTTAGGATTATTTGTCCTCCAGGTCCGAGTGTTCAGTAATTCTTGGTATCTGGGGGAGCACATTGAGCGTGGATTGTAGTCGCTAATGAGCTAATTAGTCCCCTGTCACAGTACTAGAATGGGTGATCCCAGATTAAGTAAGACTGGTGGGAAAGAGCTGGGTGCAGACGCTGGGATTCTGGGGTGCTCTGCGTACATGTGGGGAAGAGAGTGGTGTGGGGGTGTGGAGTGTGTGAAGTTCCTTGTGAAAGACTGAAAGAGGAGTGAGCCTAAGTACGCGTGTGTGTTTGTGGGGTAAGGGGCTGGGGAAGAAGAGCTTGCTTAATTTTCCAGTCATTCTGCATATTGCCCTAATGTGTTGTTCCTTGTGAAACTTGTTAGATTGTTAACACCATTCGCTGAGATGTGAGAATCGCTTTTCATTTGGCTCGGTAACTTGTCACTGCACAGGGAATGAGAGAGACTGGCATTCGGAGATCAAATCAATTACTTTCTCTCTCTGTAATGACTTAGGGGGAGGGGGAGGGGGATGCCAAGGAATTTCATGATACAAAGCAATTAACCTCCCCGCCCACAAAGTTGGAGCGTGTCTCATTGGAGGAGAACAGAACGACAAGCAGCTCTGGTCTGCATCCAAGTAATAGCTGCTTGAGGGGGCTCTGAGGGGGCTCTGAGGACCTGGAGAGCTGTGATGCCCACCTCTCTGGCTCTCTCTCTCAGCTGTGCCACTCCTCAGTGCTGGAGAGCTGTGATGCCCACCTCTCTGGCTCTCTCTCTCAGCTGTGCCACTCCTCAGTGCTGGAGAGCTGTGATGCCCACCTCTCTGGCTCTCTCTCTCAGCTGTGCCATTCCTCACTGCTGGAGAGCTGTGATGCCCACCTCTCTGGCTCTCTCTCTCAGCTGTGCCACTCCTCACTGCTGGAGAGCTGTGATGCCCACCTCTCTGGCTCTCTCTCTCAGCTGTGCCACTCCTTACTGCTGGAGAGCTGTGATGCCCACCTCTCTGGCTCTCTCTCTCAGCTGTGCCACTCCTTACTGCTGGAGAGCAGTGATGCCCACCTCTCTGGCTCTCTCTCTCAGCTGTGCCACTCCTTACTGCTGGAGAGCAGTGATGCCCACCTCTCTGGCTCTCTCTCTCAGCTGTGCCACTCCTCACTGCTGGAGAGCTGTGTGCCCATGAATGCAACATTCAAACAACACATCTAAGACTTTCACTGCTATGTGTCATCCCCCCCCCACCCAACAGCGACGGAAACTTCCGTCCCGGTTCTTTCCAGGGATAGACGGATGTGATGAATTCCCAATGTGAATGTGCTTTTGTTTCGTCTTTGTTCCCTCAATTCAGTGGACCAGTGCACTATGAAGTTGCAGAGTGTGCACACGCACACACACGTACACATAGACATACACTGTGCACAAACATACACGCACAGTCACCCACCCACACCCACACACCAGCCCACACAAACGCGCACACACAGACATACACCCCAAGGACACCATTAGACTCAGAGTGACATGATAAATGCAAGGCTGTCTGAATTCAGACCATACTTAGCACACTTCACTAGCTTCACTGTCAAATACACGTTCCATTCTTTAACAGTTTTCAACCTTAACTTTATCGTGTGTGCATGTTTGGGTGGTTGTGTGTGCGTGGGTGGTTGTGTGTGTGTGTGTGTGTGTGTGTGTCAGTGAGTGTTTGCACGTGTCTATGCAAGCAAAAACTCTGCATGAGGTGTTCTCTCTCAGTAAACTAGAAACAGGCAAAGCGAAAACTTCTTTCTGATAATAACCCCATGAAGCCTCAGAGATGTGTCTGTCACAGTGACACCCTGCTGAGAACAGAACAGGAGCTCAGCCCTGATCCTCAACAATACCACTGAGGCTATGTCATGGCTAGTACACACTGCTTCGGTATAGGGGATCTCAGAATGTAATGGGCCTAAACGAATAACTGGTTTCACTGGCAGCTTACAGAGCCGAGGTGTTTGTGAGAAGCAGAACAGGGTGCATCCGAGTTCGAGCCAACTGCAGCTTGTAGAGAACCACCCCTCTGTCTCCACACACCAAAACGTCTTGACATTTACTGAGGAGGTAGCAAATGTCCCTGAAAACAGGAGAGGGAAAGAGCTGTAGAGAGAGGCAAACCAAAAAAGGTTTTCTGTGACCTTGTATAACTGGATGAGGATGCTGTCAGCTGTCAGAACTCGTTCTGCTTTCTCTTGAAGAGAGACGTTTACGTCCACTTTGGGTTGGAAAATGTTTTTCTGCTTCATAGTGACAATTCAGTTTTATTACTGTAAAGGGCATCAATGAGATCAGGAAGTGCTCCTTGAAACTTTTGTCATTTTAAGGCAAACACTAAAACAAAGGGAATATATGAATATTTTGGAGAAAGTTAACACTATCTTTGGGGATTTTAAGTCAGATATCTAGCAATGGTGCCTCGACAAAGCTGCACCCACTAAACAAATTGGTTGAGTTGTTGTTACCGATTGACATTATCGATGTAATTGGATCAGCAAATCGAAGCAGTGAGCTTTCGAGTCTCTAAGTCCATTTGCCGATAGTATTATTTCAACAACTCGCACTCATCCCCCACCAAACTGAATCTTTATCTCCCAACATTGAAGAGTGAGCATGATCTCTGTGCTGCTCTGGCGGCAGCAGTCTCGCATTTCTCTGCGCTCTCCATTCAACTTGTCCTGGGAGCCTGGTGGCCTGAAAGAAACTCGAATGTCATAGATGCAGGAAGTGGAGAAGAAAGGCCCATAGAGGGGTCTTAGCTGGCTAATCCGTGTTGCTCACAGCTATTTCAACTCTGCGCCAACACTCACGCAACCAGCCGGGGGGTGGGGTGGAGGGGGTGGTAATGTGGTGATGGTGTTGGGGGGGGTGGGGGGGGTCTGCCATTGTTGTCGTCCAACTTCAAAGCCCTGCCTGCCATGCCTCCTCTAAAATTTCCCCCAGCCGCCCGCCCCCCAAAACCTGACAACATTAGAATACCATCAAGCACTCTCACAAGCCTTTGAAACGCTACTGACACTGTTTGCTGCCGCAATTTGCCGGCTCTAAAGAGAGCGCCCGCGTTATTGAAATAAATCTGAGAGTTGTAATGGGAATGGAAATGAACACATCTGTCATGCTCTGGCTTAGAAGAGAGAGCAGGATATTGAAATGAGGGCTTGTTTCCCTTGAGAGCAGGTTCCCAGTTTCCCTTGTTGACTCCCTCTCTCTTTCTTCCTCTCTCTGTCTCTCTCTCTCTCTCTCTCTCTCTCCAACTGTCTCATATACTTTTAAATCATTGTATTCTCCTCTCCTCTGCTGCCCTCCCTCCTCCTACCCTTCTTCCCTTCACCACCCTCATTCTCCTCCTTTCCCTTCCCTACACCCCACCCCCCTCTCTCTTTCCCTTGCCCAGGGGTCTCAGTGGGTGCTGAGTACATGAGCATTGTGTCCAGAGGGGATGTTCTAAGATGCTGGTGGTGGGAGCCATGGGGGAGGCCTCAGAATCGGCCTTTGAAAAGGAGAGAGTGCTTTGATAGATTTGATATCTATTGATTTTGTTCTCTCAGAGCACAAACTGGTGATTTTTCCAATTCCACTTGTTCCTGAGGTGATGGGAGTAGTGGACTGAGTCTGGACTAGATCAGCGATTAGCATCAGACAGAGAGAGAGAAAGACAGAGAGACAGAGAGAGAAAGAAAGTGTGTGTGAGAGAGAGAGAGCAGAGAGAGAGAGAGAGAGAGAGAGAGAGAGAGAGAGAGGAGAGGAGATATGAGAGAAAGAGAGAGACTGCGAGAGTGGAAAGTAGAAAAGAGAAAGTGTGAGACAGAGAGTAAGACAGTGGAGTAATCCATTTTCATACATGCATGAAACCTACTCTGGTTACCTACTCTAGTCCCCTCAATGTACTGTGAAAATAATTAGGATATACAGAACAGAAATAACATTGGGAGGGGGGGCATTTCAGGGCAGGGCTGTGTTGTGTCTTGCCACAAAATGAACCCCTGGCTAATGTTGACTAGGAAAGTGTCACGTGCATGAACATTACTTAATTAATAGAACATGCAAAATAAACTATGAAGCCTGTCTTTTGCAAGCAGGTATATACTGAAAGGGCAAATGAGATGTAATTAAGTAATTGCCTGCGGCCATTTGCTGTGAGATAGCAGTAATTACAGCCAAATTGCCTCTCCATGTTGTGGAAAGGGATGGAAGGATGGAGAGACTGGTGGTGGAGATTGAGGAATGGAGAGATGTGGGTTGAAGGTGGTAGCGAATAAGGACAGATCGAGGGCAGAAGAAACAAGTGACATCATGTGGGGTTATGTGTGTGTGTGTGTGTCTGCAGGGGGAACTGGACAGTGAAGGATGGTGTAGAGCTGGGGGGAGGAGTGTGGAAGAGAGAGATAAGAGGAGGAGGAACACAATCAGAGAGGATAAACCATGTTTGAGTCAACACACACACGCGCACGCAGGCACACACACACACACACACACACTCCCCATTGCTCGTACTCCAGATTGGTTGTGTTACTGTACTCACATGGAATGGCTTTAAAAGATGAGCCATGTCACTGAGCTAAAACAAGAGTGTCAGTGCTGCAGGTGATCCAGAGGACAACATGCCCCTGCTGTTGGAGGAAACATACACCTCCTCAGTCTCAGCCTCCTGCTTGGAGACACACCAGTCCTCCCACAAGATGTATTCTGCCCTCTTTCTTTCTCGTTCTCTCTCTTTTTGTATTACAGAGGCCTCCTCAGACATTAGTTTTGATCCCTGTGTCTCACATATCTGTCTGCCTGTCTGTCTCTCTTTATAAATCTAGCTCTCTCTTTTTATCTACTGTCTCTCTCTCTCTCTCTCTCTCTCTCTCTCTCTCTCTCCCTTTTAAGGAGGGCGGGGGGGGCTCAACTATGAGAGACAGCTGTTCCTCATCCGCCCTGGGACAGTCGACTTGGCAGAGTTAACTCAATTTTACTGGTGTCTTATGCTGGCATGGCAGAAGAGTCAAACAATAACCAGAGACCGGTCCACATGTTGTTTTCATTTGATTGAGTAATAGGATCCCACATGGTTGTTGTGATGTAACTGGTAGGTAGATGGCATTTTTGACCGTCCAGTAAAGATAGTGAAAATCTCTCTCTTTCTCTCTCTTTCTCTAGTGGTGTTTGATGACTGTGCCGGAAACGAAGGTCTGGTCTTTGAGGTGTCCCCACCCAGACTTCCTAGTGGGCCAGGATCTCAACCTGGTGGCCAGACGAGACCTTCTGAACAGTGACTCCATCTTCTTCATCCATGGATACAGTCACCATGCCGACGACATGGCGCAGGTCGACGTCATCGGGGCTCCGCCCAGGTCCCCCCAGACCCTCAGGGTGAGTATGTGTGTGTGTGTGTGTGTGTGTGTGTATGTGCATGTACTATATGTCTGTGTATATGTGTTATATGATTGTCTGCTGTAGGAGTGAGTGCCTTTTCTCTGCCACCAGTGAACCAACTCCCTGTGCCAGCCCAATGCCTTCTTGATTAAACAGTGTCTATTCCACACATCATCTTCCTTTTTTTCTTCTTCTAAGTTTTTTTTTCCCTCCTTGTCTTTCTCTCTCTCTCTCTCTCTCTCTCTCTCTCTCTCTCTCTCTCCTTCTCTCTCTCCCGCTCTCTCTTTTTCCCTCTCTCTCTCTCTCACCCTCTCTCTCTTTCTCTGTCTCATTTGTCATTAGTGTATTCCCTGTATAGTCATTTATTCAGCATAGCTCAGTGGGAGATTCTCTGGCAGGCCTGTGAGGACAGCAGTGAATTAGTCATCACCAGGCACACTGTCTGGGAGAGAGAAACAAGTTTGTGTTTAGTGCTACTCTGACCTTATGCTCAATGCGTGTGTGTGTGTATCTGTGTGTGTATGTGTGTCTGCGTGTGGGCTTGGGAGTGTGTGAGAAAACCATCTGATATGAGTCAGAATCATATTTTCAACAGGTTACAGTAATATGTCGCTGTATATCGACACTAAGTGTAAAAGGTTGGCTGAACACATGTTCAATGTTTTTTTAAAGATTGTGTTACAGTAAGCTCATGCTCTTTCATCAGTGAACTTTTGAACTCTGTCAGAGTGCTGTATGGTCTGGAGCCTGATTTCCCTGTCTGTAATAGAGACTGTGCGTCTCTTTCCTGTCTTTTTCCTCACTCCCTTTCTTTCTTTCTTTCTTTATATTTCTCTCTCTCTCGCTCGCTCTCGCTCACTCTCGCTCGCTCTCTTTCTCTCTCTGCCAATCCAGACACTAGTATAAGTGTAAATTGCACATCATGTTGTTCAGGACATGGACAATGTACAAGTACTGCGTATGATAAGTGCAGTTGACAATCAAGGACTAGAAGTGCTTAGTTCTAACAACATTACGGTGGTTAGTGCCACAGAAATATAGACACACACACACACACACACACACACACACTTAGCCAAACCCACACGTTGAGGTTTAATTTGTAGAAAAACCAGGAAGTATTCATGGCTATGTTTATTGATACGGTGTCATGTCCAGACTATGGTCTTATAGTAGTTGATACGTCTTGGCTGTAGGGAGGAGATGGGCGAAGGGAATCTGTGTTTTCTTCCTGGTGGGGCGACAGTAATGTGATGAGCATGGGAGCTAATGATGAATGGAGGCTATTACAAGTCAACTCAAAGTATAATTCATTACCTTTTCGCTGCGGATCAATAAGGGAATTAATGGAAGAATGCATTTCAATTTAAGAACGCATGCAAGCGAGATATGGACTCATATTCCGGTTCTCTGTGTCGGTTAGTTTTGTATAGAACAAGATTGTTTTGCCATGCTGCGGTAAAGACGACACCATTCATATGTAAGAGTTGATAAAATCACCAATAATACAAAAAGGAAAAGCTGATTTATTCTGCTTTGTCATGTCTCCTCAGTTGCAGTCAAACACAATGGTGTGTAATATACTGTAGCGTCCTGAGTCCCTCCTTGTTGGCCGGGCCTGGGGAGAAAGGCTGCCTTTCAGCTGCTCCTCTCTTGTCCCTCACACAGGAGACAGGACAATGTGGAGACAGATTGCCACCACAGCACACTGGGTGACAATACAACTCAGTACGCATCAGCTTACTGCTGTCCAAAGCTCTAATGCTTCCATCTCACTCATTCTCACCCCATTTTATCTGTTGTCTGGTCTAGCACATCCTTTCTCATTCTCAGTCCCCAACATCCCAATTCGAATTCACACTGCAATGGGCACAAAGTTCCTTGAAAACATAAGGAGAAAGTTAGGAGTGAAAGAAAACGGTTCCAATACAGAAAGAAAACTAAACAGATCATGTTCACTTTAGCTCAGAGAATTGTACAACCATTAGATTTGTACTTTTCACATGGATACCCAAGGTGGTGATGTATCGGACTGTTAGTTCTGTTCGATCTTTAACAGTTTTAGCTGTAACTCTGCCCACCTTTACTTCACTGGGCACAGGTTTAGCCAATCACACTGTCTCTTTGTGGAGACATCCTCAGCTCACCGTACCGTACTGTCCCCTCCCTCCCTCATCTAAAACCCCTCTCTCTCCCTCCCTCCCTCCCTCTCTCTCTCTCTCTCTCTCTCTCTCCTCTCTCTCTCTCTCTCTCTCTCTCTCTCTCTCTCTCTCTCTCCCTCCCTCCCTCCCTCCCTTCCTCTCCTCTCCTGTTCTCTCCCCTCACTTTCCTTGGGGGCAAGAGCTGTTGAAGAGAAACAATGCATCATTCAGTCAGAGCATCCCTCTGTACTACTGTCATAATACACGGATGGATTCACACGCACACACACACACACACACACACACACACACACATACACACACACACACACACACACACACACACACACAGTATCAACCCCACAACCTAAATGTATTCATATCAACTGGATATGCCTGGAGAGGTTTGCACTTCTGTGCCTGACACACTCTGCTCCTCCCTAAGACGTCTTGGAGAGAGAACGAGAGAGAGAGAGATAGAGAGGGAGAGAGCAATAGATAGAAAGGGGGCTATAGATATATAGAGAGGATGAGCAGGGTGTGATAGAGCCAAGGTAATTTATAAACAGGATGCATTAAAGATTCATGATCAACTTCTCTGAGGTGGGCACTGAGCTGGGCCAACACCATTCATCACCTGCAGAGAGACGAAGAGAGGGAAGGAGGGAGGCAGAGAGACGAAGAGAGGGAAGGAGGGAGGGAGGGAGGGAGAGAACAGGTACTAGCTTTCAATTTCCTGCATTCCCTATGACTGCCCTCCACTCCTCCACGCGTCCTTGACAAGTCAAGTGATTTGGAAGTGCGTCATGGAGGGGGCACTGTTGGTGGTTAAGCCCTGTAGGTGGTCAGAGTGTCCCACACCTCAATCTTCCATGAGAGGATGCTGCTGCACCCAGCCCGTGTACAACCCATGTACAAATCCCTCATAGAGAAAAGTGCAGCCAATCTACCGTGGAGAGTTATTCATGGGGCTATTCCTAAAGACAAGTGGCAGACCTGGATTCTACCGTGGAGAGGGATTGTCTGTTTTGTAACCAAGATGAGACAGCCATGTTTTTAGCCAATGACCTAAGTTCCAAAGCTTTTTTCAGGTTCTGCAGGCATGGTGTACGAGGCAAGGGTGGGTGTGTGCATTGCCTCTCTTCATTGGGGGACCCAGGTACACAGCACAGGCAAAGAGGAGGTCATGTCTACTGAATCATTGTATGAGTCAGGCGAAGTTTTCCAGATGGAATGCACAGAAGAGGAGACTTTTGGGAATTTAAAGGCGGTGTTGCTGCCTTGAATTTTCTTTGTGTAAGCCGGGGTGAAAGATGGAAGAGTGTGTTGCTGTGTGGGGGGTGCCTCTCGTTCAGTCAATAGGGAGGGGGCTCCACTTTGTCATTTGTCACCGGTGATTATTTTGTTTTTTCTCAGTCAATTCACTTTTATTTATTTGTATCTGTTTATTTTGGCCTGAGATCCTCCATCAATCTAATTAAGTTGTCCATGGTGTAATTGATGGGTACCTGGCAGTTTTCACTGCCCAGTCTCTTATCGTCCTTTACTCTCTCTGTCTTTCTTTTTGTCACCCTGTCTCGCTCTCTGTCTTACTCTTTTTCCATCTCTCTTTCAATCGTTCTCACTCATTCTCACTCATTCTCTAGCCCTCCCACCCTCTTTATATCCCTCACTCTCTCTATCCCTCCCTCCCTCTTCTATCTCAGCTTAGTCTTGGTCTGACACCCTGTTCCAGCTTAGCGGTGCCACAAGCCATCCAACTTCCATCCCCCCATCCCCACTATCATGCATCGGGGTCATCTCGCTTTTATCACGAGCAGACTCAACCAGTGCATGAAGGGATTGAACGGGTGTTTGTGCACCGAGCCCAGGTCAGGTGTCAGCAGCAGGGCTTAAGGACCTCCCGTCTTCAGGTCATCCTATTCCAGCAAGGCAGAGATTGGTGCATCTGCTCATTGGACAGATAACAGGCTGTCTTCTCTCTTATCTGAGTGATCTGTCACGCTGGACCGAAGCAGCAACACTGCTCATATGACACATTTCAGCTGCATTCGTCAGGGGACTAAAGCATAAGCCACTGCAGTGCATGGTGTGTCTGTGTGTGTGTGTGTGTGTGTGTGTGTGTCACACATGATTGGTTCCAAGTTCCATGGCAAGGTTGTTGCATCAGGTAGACAGAGTAAATGGCTGTGGTCTGGATAACTGGGCAAACCTCCCTCTGTGGAAACACGTAGTTCTGGAAACAAATGGCTCTATTTCCCCACCAAACACACACACACACACACATACACTCACGAGTATGCTTGCACACACACGCACATTCACACACTCTCTCAGCTCCCTTTGTCATCCTGACAGAGGTGAGAGCCCAGCCAGACTGCCATCCAGCCACAGTATCCTGCCAGCAGAGTGGGTCATTGAGAAGGGAAGGACAAAAGAATGATGTGTGTGTGTGTGTGTACAGGTGTGCATATGTGTATGTGCATGTGTGTGGTTGTGTGTCTGTGTATATGGAACAAAGCATACAAATGTGTGTGTTAGGTCATCCAGGGCTCTCTGGGTTCTTTGCTTCTCCATACTAATGTGTTTAATTTAAGCCTTGTAGTTAGTGTGAATGTGGAAATTTCCCAGGAGTCCCAAAACACACAGCTCAGGTATGCAGAGAGAAGGACAGTCCTGGGGTCGTAGTACACACCTGTTGCTAGTACAGACCTAATACAGTCTTGGTGGTTGCTAGTCAATGTGTTGTCGTCCAGTTAGTTACCAGTACAGTCCTAGTCAACTCCTGGTGGTTGCTTTACAGACCTAATTTAGTCTTGGTTATTGATAGTTCTCATAACTATCCGGACAAGTTGTAGTCCTGGAGGATGCTAGTACAGACCTAACACAGTCCTGGAGGATGCTAGTACAGACCTAACACAGTCCTGGAGGATGCTAGTATAGACCTAACACAGTCCTGGAGGATGCTAGTACAGACCTAACACAGTCCTGGAGGATGCTAGTACAGGCCCTAACACAGACCTGGAGGATGCTAGTACAGACCTAACACAGTCCTGGAGGATGCTAGTACAGACCTAACACAGTCCTGGAGGATGCTAGTACAGGCCTAACACAGTCCTGGAGGATGCTAGTACAGGCCTAACACAGTCCTGGAGGATGCTAGTACAGGCCTAACACAGTCCTGGAGGATGCTAGTACAGGCCTAACACAGTCCTGGAGGATGCTAGTACAGGCCTAACACAGTCCAGGAGGATGTTAGTACAGGCCTAACACAGTCCTGGAGGATGCTAGTACAGGCCTAACACAGTCCAGGAGGATGCTAGTACAGGCCTAACACAGTCCTGGAGGATGCTAGTACAGACCTAACACAGTCCTGGAGGATGCTAGTACAGACCTAACACAGTCCTGGAGGATGCTAGTACAGACCTAACACAGTCCTGGAGGATGCTAGTACAGGCCTAACACAGTCCTGGAGGATGCTAGTACAGACCTAACACAGTCCTGGAGGATGCTAGTACAGACCTAACACAGTCCTGGAGGATGCTAGTACAGACCTAACACAGTCCTGGAGGATGCTAGTACAGACCTAACACAGTCCTGGAGGATGCTAGTACAGACCTAACACAGTCCTGGAGGATGCTAGTACAGACCTAACACAGTCCTGGAGGATGCTAGTACAGACCTAACACAGTCCTGGAGGATGCTAGTACAGACCTAACACAGTCCTGGAGGATGCTAGTACAGACCTAACACAGTCCTGGAGGATGCTAGTATAGACCTAACACAGTCCTGGAGGATGCTAGCTCGTGTTCTCGGTACTCTGTGGCTGCAGTCTCCCACAGAGGAGAGAAGGTTCACTCTCTGTCTCGTTATAGACAGCATGGATAAAAACCCATATTACGTTTCCATTGTTTGGCTCCTTGAGGTGAAGTGATCAGCACAATGCTGTAATTGTAGGTTTCTCTGAAGCTTCTCTGACAGAGACTCTCCTAGCTCTGCCAGGAGTAATTGTATACTGCATCATGATTAAACTCTATCAAGCTTCTTCTTTGTGTCTTTGTGTGTGTTTGTGCTCATACAAGGACGCGTGAAAAACACTGAACACGTACTGAAGTGCTCTGGCCTTGCTCACTTTATGTAACGTGTTTTACAGTGTAAATACAGTGTATGAATACATGGCAGAGGATGGAGAAGGACTGTGCATCAGAGATGAGCTGGCATTTTTATCCAAGCTCTGTGCAAATAATAGCACTTGCACAGCACACTAACTTGTCTGTTTATCATTATGGTGGTCATTGCACAGACCTTTCTGAATGTCTGAAAGGTATGACGTTTACATTTCCTCTAACCTCTCTCTCTCTTGTGTGTGTGTGTGTGTGTGTGTGTGTGTTTACAGGAAGTCCTGGGCAAAGGCCAGATCCTACCCTACAGATCCAAGAGATCCATGTTCGCTCCGTCTATGAGTGTCACAGAGAACCAGAGACCCCCTTTCCCCAGGGTCATCGGACAGGTAACACAAACATACACGCTCCCTCATCTGTGTGCTTTAAACGGTCGTCACTGATATAGGGGCTTGTCGAAAAAATGGTCAAGTTCTGCTTTTTGCTTTGCTTGACCGAGTGAATAAGCTCTTGACTCATCGTGTTTGTTTAACAAAACGTTCATTCAAAACGAAAGTAGCTTTTATGATAGTGTGATAGTGTGATTGCCTGCAGTATTACCTTGGGCCTGTTTAGGAGTATGTCAGCTCTTACGTTCTGTTATTTTGTTATCAGTTAAAAAGGACACTTCTGTGTCAACCCCCAAAGGCCTTCAACTATTTTGGAAGAAAACAGATGCAGTTGAACGGAGACCAAGTGTGTTCTCGAAGGCTGATTAAACCTTCATCCTTTATGTGCTTTTTTCGAGGCTGTGTTGTACCACTAGAAAACAAGTGGGTGAAAGCAGAACCAGTTGCCGATGGTTACAGCCTAAGTGTTAGATCACACGATCCACGTGGCGTGTTCAGCAGCAGCCGAAGAGGGGTGATGAAATGGGATCGTTGAAGAGGCACAAACACTCCTGTGTTTCCTCCACAACAACCTCTCCACTCAGGAAGGCGTTGCTCGTTGAGGTTTTGTTATAGTTGGTTATACTTGGTTGGCACAGGATATAAATACATTCCTGTGTGATAGAAACTAAATATTGCCTTTTGAAAGTGTTTAAAAGAGAGATAGTGTGTGTGTGATCAACTCTGCCCCTGTGGTAACAATAACAATATAGTCTTATCGAAACAAGTGGAGTCCTCATGTCACAGATAAAGACATCCCAAACTGGTTCCTGATGCCACAGAAAAGACATCACAAGCCGAGCACTGCTGTCAGAAAGACATTGCTAGATGAGTCCCGCATGATTGCACACTGGAGAGTTGTCTCAGAGAAGAAAGACTTGGCCTCTTCATTCCCTCTGTTGGTATCTGAGCTCCACACTAAGCCCTGGGGGCTCCCACAGGGTTCGGAGGGTGGGCGGAGGTCTGTGGAGAGTCCACGGGGGGTGGGGGGGGTGGGGGGGCGATGATCTCTCTGGTACTCTGGTGTGATGCTCCAGGGCATCGTGTCACGTCTCTAGGAAGATAGAGAAAAAGAGAGAGAGAGAGAGAGAAGAGAGAGAGAGACAGAGAGACAGAGAGAGAGAGAGAGAGAGAGAGAGAGAGAGAGAGAGAGAGATAGGGATAGGTCATCAGATAGGTCAGATGGCTCCCCACACACAAGCACATGCACATACATGTAGAGTACTCATACACACACACACACAGATCTCAACACATAGTGCTTGCAGGTAACCTCACCTCACAGCCAGGGTCATGGGCAGGAGAGCGATCTGTTCTACATGTTTTCAATGGGTTATTCGCTGAAGAGACCTTTCAGCACAGAACAGTGACCAGGACCTTCTTGCTTTGAGGCGACAGAGAAAGATACTGTGCAAAGTGCAGTCATGAAGAGGTGTGTGAAGTGTCCACTGTCCACAGACAGTGTGGGTTTAGTGTTAGAATGAGCAGTAGGAGGCGGTAGACATTGAGGTAGCTACGACTGCAGACAAGCTCAGGGACTTCAGGGATTTCCAACCTCTCTCTAACTTCTCTTTCTGTGTTTCTATGTTATTCTTGCTCATTCCCTATGTATCTTTCTCTCTCTTTCTCTCTCCCTCTCTCTCCTGCTCCCCTCATCCTAAGCCATGCATGAGGATGCAGTCTAATACGGGCTATTCTAACTGCTGGAGTCTAACTATACTAGAGAGACCAGACAAGATGTCTTTTTCACACGGATATGTATTCCTGACTATTCCTCTGCGTGCTCTCTTGGCCTCCCCTTTCTATCCCCCCTTTCTATTTCTGTCATACCTGCTCCCTTCCTTGTTCCTCCATGTTTCCCTTTCTCCCTCTCCTTCCCTCTATCCCTCAGTGACAATGGATTCTCTGGATAAGGGTGTTTGTGTCTATGTGTGCATGTGTGTGGGTGTGTGTGTGTGTGTATTCCGGAAGATATACAGACACCTTGTAGCACCTGTCAGTCCGACTGCTAGCCATGGAAATGGATTGGATACAGGCCCTGGCCTGGTCTCTCCCTGGAGTGGCAGTCCGATAGATCACTGCCCACTGTGGAGCACTGCTCACTGGACACGCACACACACACACACTCACACTCATAGACATACACCCTCTCTATCACCTTCCGTCTCTCATTCTCGCTCAATCTTGACTCGCATTTGCCGAGCGTCTGCGGGCTCAGGCAGTGTTTGTTCGCCGTCTCGTCTCTGTCTGATGCACAGCCTGCCCTCCCTACACAGACATGACAGGGCCAGGAACACGGCGCTGTGTGTGTGCTCCAATGGGAGGCCTTTCTGACAGCACTCCACCCCGATGCGGGATGGAGGAGAGCACCGTCGTGCTCCGTAATAGAGCTCGGAATCTCTCTATTTGGCTGTCATTCTCTCCTGGTCGCCCCCTCTCCCATTCTCGCGGTTTGTAATTTGCTTGTTTGCTCACTTTCTTCTCTCTCACGATAGAATATTGCCATTCTCTCTCGTTCTGTCTCTCTTTCTTTGTCTCACTCACTCTGTATGAGACTGGCAGGGAAAGTTAGCACAGTGACCCCAAGGCCGTCTTCATGCAGTCAATTTGATTGCATTCATTATCGTAGGAAGACGGTAAAAACAGAGGGATATTTCCCTTTTCCCTCTGCTGTTCCTCTCTTCCTGTTAGTCACCAGTTGAGGTTTGAAGTGCTCCGGGAGGGCTGATTAGGGCTTCCTCTGTAAGAACTCCTCCTGATTACTGTACTACAGAACACTGGAGGAGCCTAAGACCCATACTGGTGAACTAAGGCTGCACAGGACTGGATTAGGAGACCAGAGGAACCAGTAAACCCAAAGGAACAAAAGGAACCAGAGAGACAAGAGAACCAGAAACTTCAGAGAGACCAGATAACGATAGCAATGAGAGAAACCAGAGAGACCAGACAACAAGCGTAACAATAGGGAACCAGAGATACCAGAGAGAGATTAGAACCAGTCCTTCAGAGAGAGAGAGAGAGAGAGAGGAGAGAGAGAGAGAGAGAGAGAGAGAGAGAGAGAGAGGGATGGAGATAGTGGGAGAAAAAAAGAGAGCCTCGAATGAGTCAGATATATCCGTTATCTGTTCCATAACGTGTTTCACAAGTTTGATAAAAAATATTGTGGTTTTATTTTACTAATCACTTCTCCTCTGGCTGGAGTGAAGAGACTCGTCAACCTAACCTCAGTTACCTCACTAATGAGAACGTCCGAATAGTGATTCATCCCCACCCCCATTTTCTCTTCCACGATTTTCTGCTAGGTAAAATGGAAAAAATTCCACTCACTCTCTGTCAGCCAATCAAATCCACTAATTGTGCCATTGTTCTGCCTGTGTGTGATTGGAAGATGAGAGGCTGGTGCCAGTAGGGTCAAATGGAACCTGGCTTTGGGGGGGTCTGGGGGTGGGAGGGTCAGTGAGGCCTCTCCAAGTTTCTGCTAATTACAAGCATCCTGGGTGTCGGATAATCAGCCGTGTTCCCCTGGATCTCCTCTCTGATTGTCATTAGCTGCTGATGCACTGACCTTGTTAGGACAGCTGGAGAACCACTGGGAGACGCTTCTGTCTCTGTCACACACACACACACTTACACTCAATTGCAAAGACACACACGCTCACAGACACACATGCTTACACAGGGTCTGTCAGCCGGGGGGCACAAGAGACAGGACTGCTACTAATGACCCTCTAAAATACACAGCACGCTCCTAGAGAGAGAGAGAGAGAGAGAGCAAGGGAGAGGGAGAGCAATAAAAGAGAGAAGAAAGAAGTGAGAAAGGGCAGAGAGGACAAGGGGGGATAGAGGAGAGGATAGGAGAGAGGGAGAGGATAGGATAGTCTCTTCGCTTCTCTTCTCTTCTCTTCTCTTCTCTTCTCTGTCTCTTCTCTCTCTTCTCTTCTCTTCTTTCTCTTCCTCTTCTCTTCTCTTCTTCTTCTCTTCTCTTCTCTTCTCTTCTCTTATCTCTTCTTTCTCTTCTTTCTCCTTTCTCCTTTCTTCTCTTCTTTCTCTTCTCTCTCCCTTCTCTTCTTTCTCTTCTCTTCTCTCTCTTCTTTCGCTCTCGTCTTTCCCTTCTCTCTTCCTCTTTCTCTTCTCTCTTCTCTTCTTCGCTTCTTTCCCTTCTCTTCTCTTCTTACTGTCTTCTCTCTCTTCTTCCCTTTCAAGGACGATAGTGCTGCTATCAGCTCTTCGGACATCTTCACGCTGTGTGTTTGCTCACTTCAGAGTCTGCTGTGTATACTTCTCCAGGAAGGACCCTCTGAGGCCCAGACCGTGTTAGAGGCAGAGGAAGAGACTGATTCAGAACAACAGAAGGGATGAGAGAGAGTGAGAACACAACAACAAATGAACCATTCCCGCTCTTTCTACATGCTGTAGCATTGATAACATTGAATCAATGGGAATCATTACTTTTAAAATGTGTTAAGGGAGTCATCGGGTGGCACTGGATGACAGCTGAGTCATTGATGTAATTATGCCAGAGAATGCACTGGTCACAGGTCTGTAGTACAGTGGCTGAGCCCTGTGCCCTTCAGGCTGTGTGTGGGCGTGTGCGTGTGTGCGTGTGTGTGTGTGTGTGTGTGTATGCAGAGAGCAGCCCCTCCTCCTGTCATCCTGCTCTCTTTCATGTTTGCTCCTCTACTAATGAGAGGTGATGGAAATAGGTGAGCTACTCCCCCTGGACCTCACTCACACACACACACTGACAATATGGAGACAGCCTGTGGGGCTGTGTGTGTGTGATCCCCAATCCAGCATGAAACCTTAATCATCCCAAACTTCTCCTGACACTTGCTGACACTTTTCCTTCAGCTCGTCTCAAGTCACTGCCTCAGCGCGTCACAAATCTCTCCCCCCCTATCTACCTCCAGCCCCCTTTTTTCTCTCATCTGCACCACCTCTACCTTTTCTCTTCCTTTCCCCGCTCTTCCTGTCCTTCTATTTCTCCCCTTCATCTCTCTGACCCGCTCTCTTTTCATCTCTCTCTTCCCCTCTCCGTTTATTCGTTTCTCCCTCTCCCTCTCTCCTCTTCCCCTGTCTGTGCCCTCTAACAGTGGGAAGTGACAGGATCAGGCACCTTTGAATCTCGCTTGGCTCCAGTCCTCTCTGACCCAGTTAACCACCAGTTAACCATGCTCTGAAGGTGCTGCTCTGCCGTCCATAGAACTGGTTTCAAACACCTCTATCTGAAAAACTGGTGGAAAGGAGAAGCCAATCTGTAGGGTCAAGCTAGAATTGCTCAACAGAAGTGCTCTTATAGAAACCCCCCTGACATTAATGACCATAAGGACCTTTCACGTGATGGAATTAAAAAGGTAGGAGCAGATGTTAAGTGGATGAGGAGAAGCACAGCCCTCCGTGTGAAGGCTGCCGTCGACTCGATCATATCCTGCGTTGCTGTGTCTATTTTCTCTCTACTGAGCGGCTTCCCGTGGATTCTGTTATCCATGCATGCTAGCGCTTCAGCGTAGAGTGAAAAGGAGGACAACGAGAGAGGGCTGTAGAAGCACAGAAAGAGGAGGCATGATGGGAAAGGTGAAGGGTTGGGAAGAGGCAGAGAAAAAGAAGAGAGAGGGGGGTGGGAGAGGGGAGAGAGAGGGAGACAGAGAAAGAGAGGGGGGAGAGAGAGGGAGGGAGAGTGACATGGGCACTGCATGAGGAGAGACGGTAGGGAAATGAGAAAAGCACGGGGAAAAACACAAAGAGATGATAGGAAGAGAGAGCAAACAGAGAGGGGACAGGGAATAGCGACCGAGAACAGAGCAAGCGGGAGAGCAAAGGAAAAGAGAGGCCAAGGGAGGAAGGGAGAGGGAGACAGAATGAATGAGAGAGGGGTCTGAGTTCAGCAGCTACGTCTGTCCTCATCAGCCATGCTCTTTCATGCGACTGAAAAGACCCCCTTGGAAGAGGAGAATGGAAGAAATATTAAAGGAGAGGAAGAGAGAAGGGGAGAGAGAGAGAGAAAGAGAGAGAGAGAGAGAGAGAGAGAGACAGAAGGACTGTAGCAGTGTAAGCCTCCCTCATTAAGGCTGACCTTCTGGCTTCCTCTGAGGAGCAGTCTGATATGAGAAGTTACTTAGACTCCACTCACTACCCTATACTGTACACACACTCACTCATATTTAAGGAAGCACACACATACACACATGCACATACTCACAATTCTGAACTCATGCTGAGGTTGTAGTAGTTGATGAATGCATGTATTGGTTGCTGAGACTACATACAATTTCACGAGATGAACATCTTTAGTAGTTCCACTTGAAGGAATAACAACAGAAGAATGTGTATGTGAATGAATGAGAGTGATACAGGCAGATGACACCAGGTTTCGTGGACATTGTATTTAGCAGGTGGTTGTCAGGTGTGAGATGATTATACTGTATATATCTGCATACATGAAGGATGTCATTGGGGAATGTACGATCCCAAGTCAATGCCAAATACATGCTGTACGCAATCACACTACTGCATGTTTTCAAACTCGACTGTGCCAACAAATGCATGTCTCTAAACCTCTACTGGAAAGCCCACATTTAGACCAGGTCTGTTTTCCTTGACATGGGACTTACATGGGCTGGAAGAATGTGTCCAATAATGGGCGTTTGGATTGTGACACATATGAAGCATGTGTGTGTGCATGTGAGTCTAACCTGATCTGTATTCTGTTTCTAACCTGCCACCTTTTGCTGTGCCTGGGGGATCTGTGGATGCTGCTGGCTTTGTAGTCACACGTGAGTTCATACCCGCGTGCCTGGGATAAACACTTACATACCTGGGTTTGAAAACCTTTATACCTCAGGAAACGTCAGCATACCTGGGTTTGAATACCTGCATACCTGGGTTAAATACCTGCATAGCTGACACCTGAGTTAAATACCTCAGTCAAAAACACACTGGTTTGACCCCTGCCACTCATCCCTATCCAGGTGACCTCCATGGACATGAAGGAGGACCATGTGTTCCGTCTGGCTGGCCAAGGTGTGGACCAGAACCCCAGGGGCGTGTTCAGCATCAACAGCCGGACGGGAGAAGTGGAGATCAGACGTTCGCTGGATAGAGAGGTCAAAGATTACTACCATGTAAGTACCAGCCACAGCCGTATATTTGTGTGTGTGTGTGTTTGTGTTTGTGTGTGTAGAGCACTGTGTGTGTGTGTGTGTGTCAAGTTCATGCTTGGCTCTAAGCTGTTCAGCACACAGGCATATGATTGTTGGTCCTTATGGAAAGTAATGCTGCTTCCACTGTTCTGGTAATGTTGTGATTCTATTTCCAACTGCCCTGGAGACAAACAAAACAAACCGTGTTCATGAATATGTACTTGTATCATTTTATCAATTTCATTTGGTCAAATTGTTTATAAAGATCTAGTTTCCTGAGCTTAAATTTTTGCAAGTACATTTTCAGACAACCATTTAGGCATTGTTGTCCCCCTATCACAGGCCTTGACATGTATTGTTGTCCCCTATCACAGGCCTTGACATGTATTCTATCTAAAGGCAATAATACGAATAACTGATGTCTTGCACAACAGGTCTCTGACCTCAAATTGCTTAATTCCATAATGTGTTGATTTGAAAAGAACAGGTGTGGAAGAAATGGTTGACGTTGTTGTCTCCACTTGAACGTTGTGAGGTCCTGGGTTTCTATGTGTTGGATAACCAACTGATTGGAGAGAGTGTAATGCACCTTTCCAAAGGAATAATGACCAGTTCTGCCACAAAGTGGTATAAGCAAATTGCCTCTGAGACATTAAAGGCGTTAAGGTCAGAGCAAGGAATGTATCGTGAATAGAAAAATCTAAGATAATACACAGGTGTTTGCTGTTCAATCAAGCAGATACTTAATCATGGACATGACATGGACGGTATTTCAGGAAGGATTACCATATAAGGAGTCCTAGAGACTAGGTCTAGAACGTCAATGGTTCTTGACCCTGATACTCGTCTCCACCCAGATTCGATGGTGCAGCTTCTCCGCTAATGGGTTGTAATCCAGGCCTGACTACTGGTAGCCACTGGTCCATAAAGGACTGTCAGTGATACACAATATGTATTGTATTGCAGTAGGAATATGTATACTGGATATGAATGAGAAATAAGATAAAATATATGGACAGCTGGCAATAGCTGGCCTATTGATTGGCATAAGTACCTAGGAAATCCTTGATATCTCAACAGAGGTAATTACATTTTGATTTTTGTATTATGTCTTTTATTGGTTCTTTATCAACAGCATGAGTGTTCTGTTTACCTGCGACATACGCAGTCCACCAGAGTTTAGACAACCCTTGCCCATATGGAGATGGTGGGTGGATTCTCCAACACACAGCCTCCAGTGAGGAGATAAAGAGTGGGACCGTTGGGGAGAGAGACAACAGTGGAGATGCCTCTCACTGAAGCACTTTGATTCCACAGCCAGACTCTGTCTATATATACTGGCAGCATCTGGAGAGAGAATGGACTGGCATCTCCTCATGGGTGACTATGAGCAGTCAGAAGTTAGTGTTTTTAGATAAAACGTTGTTCGAGTCTGTTTGAGAACATCGCCTGTCTCATGGGGCTCAAACAAAGTATTTCCTCAGAGACGAGAGCAGACAGAGAGAGAGAGAAATAGAGATGGCGCCAGATAGAAAAGAGGGAGGAGGAGAAGGCGGTAGGAGGGTGGGGGGGGAGGGGGTGTTGTTGTTAATGCCGTGCAGCTTGTCCTCTCTCTCAGCAGCAGATATCACTGCAGGGTATCAGCGGGAGATAGGAGTATGATGGAGAGGAGAGGGAAGACAAGAGAGGAGGAAGAAGAGAGGGGGAGGGGGGGGAGGTGGAGAAGGCCAGAGGAAGATTTGGACTGCCGAGGGAGGGAGGGGACAGAGGAAGGGGGAGGGAAAGAGACAGCGAGGGAGAGGCAGGAAGCAAGAGAGTGGAAGAGAGGGAGAAGGAGGGAGAGAGAAGGAGAGACGGAGGCAGAAGGGCTGTAGGAGGGAAAGAGAGAGGCCCAGCTTGGATGGGGATGAGCAGGGGCGGCGGCGCTGTGATGGATCAAAGCATTCAGCCAACAACAGCACTTGACATTTAAATCTTTCCCCTAGACCACACACACACACACACACATATATAAATAAACACACAGAAATGCATGCACACACACACACATACACACACCTTTCCAATTTGAAATGCCTGTGTGGCCAAAGTGGTTCAAAGGCTGTCTGGTATTTCACAGATGCTGGTCCAGATTGCACAACTAGATAAGTTGGAGCTGCTTCCTGGGTCCTGGGCTGTTCAATCTGTGTGTCTGCCTCCCTGAGTGTGGCATGTGCTAGCTGGATGATAACTCGACGATGACACTGATATTGTTAGCTCGGCATTGGCATGTGTTGTAGCTGTACCAGTGGAGTGGTTCCCCAGCCTGCGTGAGGAGATGCCTCAGGAGATGCCACAGGACAGGGGAGGGAGGGAATGCTAACGGCGTGCTGCTTCTCAGAGGACACACAGCTCCTAACAAATTGGAATGACATCACACACCCCTTTTTGTAGACACACACACATACACAGACACACACATACACACATATAGGTAGTGCTGGCATTTTCTTGTCGGACAAAAGTACTTTTCTACCATCCGTCTGTTCAGCCGAGCGTGGAATTGACACCTCTGAAGCATGATCTTTCTTTCTTTCCTTTGCTCCTCCCACCGACTCTTTCTCCCTCTCTCTCTCTATTGCTTGCCACTTCCCCCCATCGTCTGTCTCTCTCTCTCTCTCTCTCTCTCTCTCTCTCTCTCTCTCTCTATCTATCTTACTCTCTTCACTTTGTTTTGTACTCCCCCTCTCTCACGCCGTCTCTCTCTCTCCCTCCCTCCCTCTCCGCTCCTGCTGTGAATCTGACTAGTCAGAGAAGGCAAGCTGAGGCCTGTGGATGTGCTGGTGACGTGCTGAATGCATCATTGGCCGTAGTGGTTTAGTAGAGGTGCCAGATATGTGCACTTGGCGACTGACAAGGGAATCAGTTTCCTCTTGGGAGAAGCTCTTCTATCTTAGGCCGTCTGGGCTTTCGCCGTCCGGTACAAAACTGTCAGTTTGCCACGGCAGAGAGAGCTCTACTTTTAAGGGGAATGAGAGGAGCTTCTTTGATTGGCTGTAATTGAAGACAGACCTCACCAATCCATCTGATCATGGATTCCTTGTAATCCAACCCTTTTTACAACCACGCCACGGTTGCGCCTGATCTCTCCAAATGAGCAAAAAAGTATTGGCTGCATCTCTGATCGACTTGTGCCTTGAACATGCGTCGTGGACCCCTGCTTGCATCCTGACCCGGAAACTAGGGCCCCTCGTGTTCGCTGAAGAAAATGTAGAAGATGAGTAATAGTTTGAAGCACCGGAGATGAATCATCCCCAGCCTGATACAGCTGATTGGACACACACACACACACACACACACACTGCAAATGTATAATCATTGTTCTCTCTTCTGTCTATGTCTGCCAAGTAAATCACCAGCTCTTAGACCAGTTGGTGGTGGTAGTGCACTTTATCAACATGAAGGGTGCTTACTAAGTATCAAAGTATGACAGGAGATAGCACAGTACACAACTTCCGTTTAGGATTCAGCTTTGTCCCCAAGTCTTTGAGTGTTTCAGGAGGGGCCAGTCATCTCTCCTGGTTGGTAAGTGCCTCTGGGCAGCTTTGAGAGAGTGACCAGACACTCCTCTCTCACATTACAGTGTTGTCTGCTCTGCCCTGCTCTGTTCTCCATTTTTTCATGCTGGACTACACAAACATACTCACTCACTCACACACAGACACACACACACGAATGCACACACGAAAACACTCACACAGTCACAAAAGAAACTGACAGGAGGAAATAGCCACAAAGCCGGAGAGATATGTAAAGAAAGAACAGGAAAGCTGAAAATGTTTTCAAATAATAAGATAGACAAGACAGACAGACAAATAAAGGTTGAAAAAGGCGGGGTCGGCGTGATTCACAGAGTGGGACTGAGAGCAGAAAGATACAACGAGGTGGAGCTCCAGCATCCAGGGGAAAACACAGTTTTCTCTTCTCATGAGTCATCACTCCCTGCTACTGCTGTGAGGAGACCCTTATCAAGTCCTCTCTCCCCCCAGCTCCTTCCCTCCCTCCGCGTTGTCTGTGTGGGACCACTTTAGAATAGTATGTCTTTCTATTTGTCAATACCTTCTCTATACCTCATCTATATCTATACCTTCCACCTTTTCAAGTCTGAACATTTATCGACTTCCCTTGGGGTAGATGGTGTTTGTGTTTGTTTATGTGTGGGTGGTATGGTGTAGTATATGACGTTTAAGGTCTGACGTTGCCCAAGTAAGACATGAGAACTGTTTTTGGGTAATGACAGATTAGTCAGTTACTGAGGAGAGTTACAGCAGAGCACTATGTCAATTGCTCTGTGGCCTGAGGTAAAATTAGAATCTAACATCAATTACGACACTCATTATGTCCCGCCTATTACTAATTATGATCATTACTTCCTTTGTAATAGTTCTGAACCCAGAAGCCATCTACACTAACTCAGACTGCTGCAATACTTACAGTATGCTGACACACACACACACACACACTACCTCAAGGCAATGTGCTCTCGTCCAATCATTAGGGTGCAGACACACTTTAAGCCAATCATAACTCAGAGGGAATACCAGCAGACACCACCAGAAGAGAGACAGCTCAGTGATGTAACTGATGCTCACCCGTACAGAGAACCATTCTAACACACTCTCCTTCATACTTCCTTTGTCCACCATGGCCACACTTACACACCATGTCTGTCTGCCCTCAGAGTTCACCCAGGGCCAGGAAATGGAACATGAAATATTCAGAGGTAGATTCAAATCTCCATTATCCTGGGAAGAGCATGAACGCACGGAGACAGAGTGCCAACATTGCTTTTATTCAGGCTTGTCTTACTGGAAACTCAAACCTGGAGCATGTAAATGGGATGTGCGGACACAAATATTATAAATATTCGATTATATCAACAACGAATACACGCACGCACGCTCACACGCTCACACACACACACTATACATCAATACGTGTTTCCTTATGGATCAGAGGGGCGCCAGTAGACAGGCCCTGTCTAGTGCATGCTTTATTTTTTATGTGCACTTAAACTGTGTCATTCTGCCTTTAGTGACTTAGTCAATACACTGCATCAATGTTACATTGTAAAGTCAGCCAAGGTTATATTGATGATGCGTGCTCCCCTCCCCTGTGTTTAATGATGATTGATTATCATTGGCTAGAGTGCTGCTCTGCATCTCAGCAAGGTCACTGCATATCAACATATTAATGATGCAGCCAGAGAAGAAAAGATCAATACCCTGAGTGGCTGATATACATAGGCAGCCTGAGATGTCTGTCAGCCAGGGACGCCTCGCTGTTGACCTGGTACACCAGAACAGCGGAACAGCAGAATACAGAACATCCAATCATTGGAATACTAGAACTCCTGAACCCAGGAACAACAGAAAACAAAAAACATCAGAACACCAAAACATCAGAACACCAAAACATCAGGACATCAGAACATCAGTACATCAGAACATCAGGACACATCAGTACATCAGAACATCAGGACATCAGAACATATGACAAGTGCTCTAAAGAGAGGGGGACACTATGATAGGAGAGGTGTTGAGCAGCAGGGTTAAAGACAGGTGGGCACTGGACCCAGAGCTTGGCAAACAGGAGAGTCAATATTTGCGTCTGTCTCATTAAACAGAAAGGCACATTAACGCAGTAGGCCCACATGTTTAGCAGGATTTAATACCAAACATTATTTTCAGTTTAAGCTCAATTAGGATGAGAACAAATACTAATGAGATGCAAATGATGGGGAACGCGAAAGAGACAGAAAGAGAGAGGCATAGAGACAGTGAGCGAGAGAGAGTGAGACAAAAAGTAAAGAAAAGGGAAAGAAGGAAATGAAGAGAGGGGAAAAGCGAGTGAGAAAGACTTTGAGAGAGAGAGAAAGAGAGATAGAGAGAGAGAGAGAGAGAGAGAGAGAGAGAGAGAGAGAGAGAGTCTGTCCTTCTATAGAACAGTAAGTCAGTGAGCGGCAGTAGACAGTTCCTTCTTGTTCCCCAACACTGTCAAGAGATCTGAGAGGTATCTCTCTCTCTCTCTCTCTCTCTCTCTCTCTCTCTCTCTCTCTGCTACCCTGCCACACCAAGCCCCTCCCTGCACTGGCACATATGGAAGGGGGTTTCACGTGCACACATGCATACACACACACACACATCCACATAAATGTTTCTTTTCTCTCTGGCAGAAGTAGAGATACTGTGAAAATGATGCACGTGGTTGTTTAAGGTTCAAGTTAGTAGTGAACGGAGCGGTAACAGACTCATATTCTGACTAGAACTATGAGTATGACAGCGTCAGGCTAGGTGTTGCATACCACCTTGAATAATGATTGCAATTCAGAATCACTGACATACACAGATTTGTTTAACCAACTTCTATGTGTGTGTCACAGTTTAAGGAGTCAGAGGCAGCGTTTCTGATTACTGTAATCCTTCAAGGTGCTGACACTGGCCCTTGAAAACACTGGACTGATAACAGGCAGGAAACAGCAGCCTGGATCCATAATGTGTGTGTGTGTGCACACTTGCGTGTGTGTGTGTGTGTGTGTTCACGCACGCGCGCGCGCGTGTGTCAAAGGGAGAACGAACAGGCTGTTGTCCGCTTCATTTAGGTGTAGCTTTGCGGAGCCTGGGTTGAGACAGGTGAAGCTTGTTGTCCAAATCCCTCTGCTTTGTTCTGCTTGACTGGACAGTAATTTCCTGGACTTTGGAGAGCAGGCCCCAAAGGCCCACACGCAGGAAAACAGACCAGCTGTGCTTTTAGTCTGTGTGTGTGACTGTGCGATAAGGCACGCCTGCACCCCCTCTTCACACACAACCCTCCACCTCTCAACACACACAAACACTGATCCCGAAGGTCATACTGTCGGTCTACTTTCACTGTTACACAGTAGTCCCTGCAGACAAGTCGTGGTTTTAACCATTCCTAATCTATTGAATTTATCAACATGTCGGGTGTTACCTCAGAGCTGCAGTCAGCACTATTACTAAACACTCCTTTATCCTTTCTATGGGAATGTCGTGTTTTTACCTCCAGTATTTGTTCATATCCTACGGTACTCTCTGGCCCTAATACACACACAAACACAGGCTCCACAGGCCTCAGATCAATTGATGAGCAAGGTAACGCCCTATGGCGCTGGCCAGACCATTACTGCCATTAATTCAGTCCCGGCATCATCCACAGAGTGGCCAGAACCATAATACACTGGGTGAGAACCTGTCTGCTCTTGAGAGAGAGAGAGAGAGAGAGAGATAGAGAGTGGGAGAGAGAGAAGAGATAGAGATAGAGAGTGAGATAGAACAGATAGAGAGCGATACAGATAGCATATCGCGCGTATCTATCGCTATATCCGTCTATCTAGCGATCTCGATCTCTCTCTCTCGCTCTACGCTCTCGCTCTCTGCTCATCTCTTCCGCGCTAGAACTCTCTCGATCTCTCAGATACCAGACATAGTTTCACTACTTACCATATACGCAGGAGTCCTACAGAAACAGCTGTGACCGAGAAAGAGAGGGACAAAAGGAAGGGAAGGAAGGGTAACTGAAAATGCCTTCTGCAGTGGATGAGGATCTCAATTAGACAGTAGAACATTTACAAGCATATTTGACAACAACAGAGGTAGATTTAAGAGTTCTCATAATATCTTGTTTGTCCAACAACTCTGCTGTGGAATGCCTCTACTTTGTAGTTATAGAAGTAATCATTGTTTCTGTGTTACCTATTACAGCAGTTTGGCTAGTAATGCTGTCGGTCATACAGGCTTCATTTATTTATTTATTGTTTATTTCAGGCGCAATGGCCCATACACAAATACATTACATATATCTAAAAGACAAAATTGCTATTGTGTCCTTGGGCAAGGCACTTCACCCTACTTTCCTCGGGGGGAATGTCCCTGTACTTACTGTAAGTCGTTTTGGATAATAATTAATGTGAGTATTGAGTTTCATACAAACCTGCTCCTCTTACCAGATCAGTGTCTCCCTTTCTGTTACCTGCCTTTATTTACGCAAGAAAGTAGCTGAAATCCTTCTCCACATTCACATTTAATTCATTTAGCAGATTTCTTCTAAACAACAAAGAAACGGTGCACAAAGAGCAAACAGCTGAAACCTTTCAACAGTATTTGGGTGTTTATAGTCATGGAATTATCTGTATTTACCAGGCAGAGTACAAAATTGCCACATCCCAGCTATCAGGCACTGTGCAACAATAGCAAAATCGCAACTACGGTGCAACAATAACATCTCCACGACGATATTACAAAGTACAGTGCTGCAAAAAAAGCTGTGGCAGAGCGAAGCCCCTGATTGGATGAGTTCAGTGTGATGATGTCCTGGAGGTATGCAGGGCCCCGTCCTGTTGGCAGCAGAGTAGGTAATGGTCCTGGAGGTATGCAGGGCCCGTCCTGTTGGCAGCAGAGTAGGTAATGGTCCTGGAGGTATGCAGGGCCCGTCCTGTTGGCAGCAGAGTAGGTAATGGTCAGGGTTTCGTGCCAGAGCCTCGCTGAGACCAGCAGCCGCTGAAGCCAATCTCAGCAGGGGAATTTGGTGTGAGTACTTGGGCACGTGGTTGGGCCAGCTCGGAGGGAGTGCAGTAGTCAAGACGAGGAAGCACTGTGGCCTGGACGGCTCGCTGAGTGGAAGGAAGGATGGATCCTGGGGGGGGGGATCAATCCTTCTTAGACCACTGTGGAAATGTGAAGCTGGTGGTCGACTGCGTCGAAGGAGAATCAGGATGCGTATACATTTCCTACCCGCTAGTCATACAATGGATGTTTTCGGTATATCAGTGAATATCCTGGCCAGGTGCAGGAAAGGTAGTGGAACAGATTGGAGTTGCGTGTTGAGCTGGCCGTAGCAGGGCACTGGGAACACAAAGACAGTGCAGTCAGCGAGCAGACGACCAATTCTCCACATCCACCAGAAGCCTTTGTGACTCTTTCAACTCATTCACACCAGGGGATTCTTTTCTATCCAGTCCACCGCTCCTATAGGGGAAGTCCTGCACTGTCATTATCTATACCCTATGATTCAAAACTAGCCATCCTCATCTTGCCCTCCCTCTCTCCCGCCCCTCTTCATGCTCTCCATCTCAATCGTTCCATCTCTATCTCTCTAAAGACCGGCTATTTATATCTTGCTAACATCAGAAGAACTGCCTCATCTTTGATGTCTGGAAGAATCGGTTGATCTCGTTTTCTCCATCTTGTGTATCTTGATTTACAGAACACAATGAGGACCACGATCATCAGTTTAAAAAATGTTTAAAACATGACATCATTTGTCATGTTCTTGTTATTTATTAGTAAATGGCAAACAAGCAAATTACTATTCTAAAACAAACAGTTCATGCATATTAATGATGACAATAATTCATGGACCTTTTAGATGATCAGAGATGATCATAATCATCAGCAGTTTGACCACATGAAATTTGGGCACTTAGACAGCCACATGGCCATTAGTTGATGGATCAATCACTGCTTGTTATATCTATTAAAAAAATGTGTTAAGTGTTAAGATCTGTGATAAGACCAACACACTTTGGGGAGGCATGGGAGGACAAGATACAAATCACTTGTTTGTCTATGCAAGTAGCATCTGCTTATAAACCCGAGGATTGAGAATATGAATGAAAGGCGAGCCATTTTTTGGCGGAATCACATCTCTTTGAGGCTCTAATGCAGCTCACTTTGGATATTCTCCCATAGAACGTCTGAGAGGATCGATAGCCAATCAGACGGCGCCTTGCCTCCGGCCTTCCTGGCAAATTCTGCGCTCCCTGGCGAATTAGAATCCTCCTTCCTGGCTTAGTGTAGCAACAGATTCCTTGAGGGAACAGCCATATTTTATAGAGAGCCTCCGTTGGTGCATGGTGTGTGACGCTGAAGGTAGTGGAACAGTGGTAGGGCTCCAGCAGAGCCTCACAGGACCCTCCCCCAGAGCTGCAGGAGGACACCATTTCCCCCAGATCTGAAGCGCTCACCAGGCGCCTTTGAGCTCTCCCCTGCGAGTAGACTTGAATGGCTAGGACGGGGGATGAAAACACAGCCACAGTCTCCAAACGCAGCTGAAATGGAGCGGCTTCCATATGCATGACCTCAGCTCTCTTGCTTTCTCTCTCTCTCTCTTGCTTTCTCTCTCCCTCTCTCCTCTCTCTCCTCTCTCTCTCTCTCTCTCTCTCTCTCTCTCTTACTTTCCCTCTTTATTCATCTTTCCCTGACAGTGTTTCAGCTTGGGATAAAAACCCAGCATCAGTCCTATCCTTCCCCTACAATGGGCCCAGGCAACCCTGTTTCCCTCCCTGTCTTCATCTCTCCCTCACTGTGTAACAGTCTCCCTGCCTACAGGCATTTCTCCTCACATCCCTACGTGTCCCCTCCTTACTTGCCTGACTGACGACCTGTATCCTTGCATGCCTGACTGTTTTCCTGCCTGCCTGCCTGCCTTTCTCCCTGTCCAACTGTCCTCCCTGCCTTCTCCAAATGACCTCTCATTCACACTCCAGACAAAGAATGAGAGAGGGAGGGAATGAGAGACTGGGAACTAGTAAGTAAAATCAAAGAGACAGAAAAGATTGAAGGTTTAAAGGGCTGAAAACCTTTCAGCTGCCTTAAGCTCCTTCAGAGTTATATAATTTTCCATGGTCAGTCCAATATTTGGCCTCCGTCAAGAAATTGCTACATTCTAGCCTCTAGCGAGAAAACAGGATGCTTTCTTTCCAGCTGATTCCTCTCCTGTGTTCACAGCACTGGCCAC
>CAEFZP010002002.1:0-85000 GCA_903064625.1 Mallotus villosus | reverse complement strand
TGAGAGAGAGAGAGAGAGAGAGAGAGAGAGAGAGAGAGAGAGAGTATGTGTGTTTCAGGAAGAATTTCAAAAGGGATCCCAGGAGGGTTGTATATAAATCTTTCCCTCTAAAGGCAGTCTTTTGTGTCCTTAAATATCTCCAAATGAATGCATTATATCTCATTTAGCTGCTAGGGTATAGATCAATCATTCCTGTGTGTGTGTGCGCATGTATTAGTGTGTGTGTGTGTGTGTGAGAGTCAATGAATTTGGGGACAGCACAAGTGTGTACTTTGACATGGACAATGCAGTGGGTCCCTGCAGATAGTAAGTAAGTAAGTAAGTAAACTTTATTTGTATAGCGCCCCTCGCAGACCAGGGTCACAAAGCGCTTCACAACAGATTAAAAATATACATACATTTAAAAGGCCAATTACAATACAGTGATAAAACATAGCAGCCCCAAGAACAAATTAGGCAAAAGCCTGCACAAATAAATAGGTTTTTAGTTGACGTTTGAATGCGTCAACAGACTCTATTGAACGCAGAGAGATGGGGAGATCGTTCCAGAGCTTGGGAGCAACAGCCTGAAAGGATCGGTCACCTCTGGTCCGCAAACGAGTACGTGGCACCATTAGCAGTTTCTGCTCTACAGACCTCAGAGCCCGAGCAGGGGTGTAAGGCTGAATCAGATCACTGAGATAGGATGGAGCCTGATCATGCAAAGCTCTAAAAGTTAGAACCAGAATTTTAAAATTGGTCCTAAAAGACACTGGCAGCCAATGCAGAGCTTTTAGGATAGGGGATATGTGGGTCCTCCTATTTGAGCAGGTCAGAATTCTCGCTGCAGAATTTTGCACTAACTGCAGGCGAGACAGCTCCTTCTTGTTTAAACACGAAAACAAACTGTTACAGTAGTCTAAACGCGAAGACACAAAAGCATGAATGATCAGCTCCAAATCATTTTGCGACACCATTTGCCTGAGTTTAGAGATGTTCCTCAGCTGAAAAAAGCAGTTCCTGGTTAGCTGTTTGCAGTGCTGCACTAATGACATGTCCTTGTCAAAAATAACACCAAGGTTTCTTAGGCTAGGTTTGACAGACTGGCCTAGGTCACCCAAGTACTGGTTAATCCCTGGAATTAATTTATCAGGGGCAATAACTAGTGTTTCAGTTTTATCTGAATTTAACTGGAGAGAGTTATCCCTTAGCCATTGCTTAATTTCTGCTAAGCAAAGAGCTAAGGAATCAAGCCTCTGGAACTCAGTTGGTTTGAACGTGCAGTACAGCTGGATATCATCAGCGAACATGTGGTACGAAACATCAGAAAATCTCTGAATGACTCTTCCCAGGGGGAGTAAATACAACAAAAATAGTGTGTGTGTGTGTGTGTGACACACTTTCAGTGAGAGAAAAAGAAAGATAGAGGGAGAGAGGAAGAGAGAGAGAGAGGGAAAGAGTGAGAGAGAGGGACATAGGGAGATGGAGAGGGACAGAGATAGAAACTACCAGTAGTTGAGAGTCAGCAGTTCTGCAGATGGATAAAAGAGGTGGAGAGGGCATCTCTTCTACAGTAGTGTGTGTGTGTGTGTGTGTGTGTGTGTGGTGTGCGTGTGCGTGTGCGTGCAGCGGGGGGAGAGGATGATGTATGAAACCATTAGCCCTATAACCCTCAACAAGCTCAGTTCAGCCGCATCTCTGTCCCTCCTGCCATTACTCCTCTGGTCCTGCCCCAGGAACACGGCCCTGATGGAGAGATACAGAGAGGGAGAGATGGAGGGGAGAGATGGAGGGAGAGATGGAGGGACAGAAGATGAGGGAGAGAGTGGATGACCTGTGCGATATAAAGGTAGAGTGATGTCATGCATTACTGATAGTGAAGACATCTCGAGATCTGTTAATGGGCTACATAAAAGAGGGATGGTGTCTGTAGCTCTCTCTCTCTCGTTCTCTCTCTCTCCCTGTTTCTCTCTCCTCTCTCTTCTGTTTCTCTTTTCTATCACACTCCCTCCGTCCCTGTCTCCGCTGTGAATCATGGCAGTAGATTTTCATTGTAATAAGGGGTGAAGGGTGATCTCATTATCCATGGCTACTGAACTCAGAGAGGAAGTGATGTCATTAGTTCTTCTGACGGTGCTATTTACAGTGGAGGGATGACAGCATTGTGTCAGGGGTCACGGACCATAGAAGAGGCAACTCTGTAAAAGGTAAAACTGTGGGTTTTTGAAAGTGTGGGCCTCACTCACTCTGGTGTATTCCAGCAGGATGTCTCTGCTTGTGCGTTTGTGCCAGTTCTCTGCTACTGTAAGCTGATCTGGTCTCCCTAGTGGGGAAGCCTGGTAGGGATACTGCAAAATACTGCAAGCAGCTGTGCAATGGTGCCTGGAGGGGAAGGATCAGCAGGGGAGCAGTCGTGAAGGAGGGAAGTTTGCAGGATGAGGGAGGTATAGGAGGTGCGCCCTGTGTGCGTGTTTGTGTGTGTTTAGAGTGTGTGTCTTTGTAGAGTGTGTGTGTGTGTGTGTGGGGGGGGGGATCACTGATGGAGGATCAGCAGTTGTGAGTGCCGACTGGAAGGCTGCTGATTTTGCAGACGTTGGAATACTGTTCACCACGTTTCCATTCTAGTGTCTCTCCCCCAGTTTATCTCGAGTTCTCCAGCGAGTGCTGATGGGGTTGTGGAGTTCTTTTCACCTCCACTCCACATCATTTTCTTCCTTCTCACCTTCCCCATTCTCCTTCCCCTGATCCTCCATCGCCTCCTCACGAGATTGGGGCTGAGGCCTGTTCCTATCAGGAAGTGCTTCTTCTGTCTCTACAACTGTCAGACTCCAATCGTCTCAAGCTAATTACCGTGGCAACAAATGGCAGGCTAATAACCCACAGTTACCCACAGTGCTTAGCTCTCGAGGCCGCTACTGAGCCGTCTGCCTCCAAGTGCCACAGGCATCATAATTTAGAAGGTGTGGGGGAGGGGGGGTTGGGGTGTGTGTGTGTGGAAATGTCAGTCGTTAGCTTTTATCTCTGTACCTCTCGCCATAATGTTCTGCTCTTCGCGACTCTGTCAAAAGCAGGACACTGCAGTCTGGCATAATGGGCTCACGTTTGAACATGGAGCTCATTGTGTGTCATGTTTTAGTGTCCTTCCACCTCCATTTCTCTACTGTTATCTCAGTCTTCATCTTGTCAAATATATAATCATAATGAACCCTCGATTCTCAGGCCCCTGACCTTTCATCGATGACTTCGAACCTAAGTGTCTAATCGGGTCCTCAACCTCATAACCCCTGACCCCTAATCGAGGTTCTTCTGCTTCCCACAGCAGAAGATCTCCATCACAGATCTCCCTCAGAAGCCTCAACACTTCTGGCCAGTGACTCTTGCCCCCCCCCTAATCTCCGTTCCTCAACCGCGTAACCATCACCAATTAACCTCTGTCCCGTTGCTTCCTTACAGCTGCAGGTGTCCACCACGGACCTTAGTGGCAACCTGGTGGAAGGCCCCGTGAACTTCACAGTGTCCATCATCGACCAGAACGACAACCGGCCCATCTTCAAGGAGACGCGCTACGCGGGAGAGGTGCTGGAGGGTTCGCCCACAGGTAGGGCTCTCTCTTCTGTTATACCGCTGTACTGGACCAGGTCTCCTGTGAGTCCAAACTGGTTAAATGTCGTGATAAAAAGAAAATCTGCCTCAAGTTGATAGGTGCTAACGGTGCCAACAGTGGATGACGTCATACATGCATGGACTGATGTAATTGTCGGAGCTAAAGAATGGCGTGAAAAGTCTCTTTTTAAAGTATGATGTTGAGTTCATACTTTGATCTTCAAGTGTTTTCTAGTTGGCATAGTGAGCCCATGAAGGCTCCCCTCACAATAGAGGTACACAATAGCATTAATACTGAGTTTTATGACTACGAACAGGCAGCCGTCTTGAAGGGCTTTCTATTCCCTGTCCTGCTTCTATAGACCCATTGTTGTGGTGTTATTGATGCCCAGTGATTCAACCAGGAAGTGGGCCATAGGGGAGGGAAGGGGATGAGATTTGCTCGCTCTTCTCTCTTCCCTTTACGCTTTCCTGCACTGCAGAAATAAATGAGAAAGTCAGTGAATGAGACAGGTGGACAGACTGAGACAGAGTGGTGTGGACCAGAGCAGAGCTTGACAGACAGACCCGAGTCCTGGGGGGATTCTGGGGGGCTCGGACCCACGTCCCTGTGTCACATTTCCTCTGTGGCCACAGGCAGACAAGACGTGCAGTTCTGGGTCACAATCCATTTTTATTTCTCAGAACTGTTTTCTTCCCTTGTCCCACCCTCACCGATCCCTTGTGGCCTTTGAAGAATATCTTTGTGTGTGTGTGTGTGTGTGTGTGTGTGTGTGTGTGTGTGTGGTGAGAGAGGGGATGAGGCCAGGTGTTTGGTCTTGTGTGTGAGTGTGTGTGTGTCTGTTTGAAACCCTACCTGTGATCATACGTGTCCGTGTATGTGACCATGCACGCGTGTTCGTGTGCATTGTTCATGCGTGTCTGATGACAGGATAAAGATCATATTGGCCCCTCTTCTGTCTAACGAGCCCTCTAGTGCTCACACCATTAGCACATAAACAAACAGACATCAATCCTCATAAACACCAACTCTGCGCAGACAGGGGGGGGGGAGTCAGCAGGCAAACAGAGAAATGAGGCTCACCCCGCACCCAGCATGCCTCAGTGCTGTACCCCATGGTGACAGCTAATGCTCATTGAAAAAGTCTGATGCTCGACACAGATGGCTACCGCTAGGCTAACGATGCTAGCAGGCTCTAATGATGTGCTCGCGTTAGCATGCTACAGGTCCCTTCTAAGATCATAGCTTCTTTTAGATGACATCATACATTCATGAAGAGTACGTCAAAGACACTTCTAGATTTGCAGTCCTGGAAAGCTGGCTATAAGTCTTCTGCTTTATAAAGAGTTAAACCCCAGTGAGTTCCTGAATGTACCCTGATTTATACACTAAATCTTAAACTGAAAAACTATTATTTTTGCCGTCCTTTCATTCATTGTAGACTACCATACCATAGCAGTAGGGACAAACAAGCCTCTTGGATGAATGTTTTAAACTAACACTGTTAAATTAAAGTGGATTTATTCAGCTGCCGTAGGGCTAGCTAGATGATAGAATCAGATTTCCCTGCAGCTGTGAGCTGAGCTCTCCAGCCTCCCAGCAACTGTAAAGCTCAGGAATATGACAAATACCCTGAAGGCCATCCTCTTATTGGTTTTAGCCAGACTCAGGCCAAAAAAGGCAACGAATTGACGTTATTTGAGTCCAGCCTTCTCAGACAGTCATTACACACACAAGTTAAGTCAGACTTATTCACAGCGTCAGCACAGTCAGGCTGCATTATGAATCGCCCCTGAAATTCATCTGGATTCCACGGCGTTGATTTGATTTCATCCATCAAAGTGTATGCCTGGACCCTCCTGTGACTTGACATGATAGGATTGGACCTGATCTGTTTTACCTGCAATTATGTGTTACTTCTTTCCTGTCCCTAATGTGTTCTCTCTGTGGGCCTGCATCCGACCCCCATCTGGGAAAGCTGTTGCCATGGTAAATTGGAATTGAATGCGAGATGAGGATATGGCCTTCCGCTGCACTGAGACGGCGGTTTAATCTTGGGCTCTATCAAAAAGATGATCCAAAACGCTGGTGTTTTAACAACTTTTTTTTTCTTTTTTCGTGTAGCTATTTTCTTTTAGCACCTGAAAGTAGCACTCTGTCTCACACATCTGACACTTCACACTGTAGGAATGTACCGCTCCTACAGCAAGGGGATTCAGACAGGCTCATCTCCATGGTGATCTCTCGGAGGTGAGGTAAGAGAACAAGACAGAAGCAGCATCTGTCAGTCACATGCGGGGACATGAAACAGGAAATGGATGTTGTGACCCTTTGACCTGGTTCCCCAGTACAAGGAGCAGGAAGTTCAGCCTAGGAGATACTGTTAGCCAGCACCAGTTTATTTGACATGAGCTTTCTTGTCAATTCCTAGGATGACTTGTAAAAGGCTTGGACAAATGTAATAGATTTTGCTCTACTCATAGACAGAAACTGCCAATACACAAAAGCCTGTCTGACTACAAATTCATGCTTACACCCTCCTTCTATGCTACCTTATCGCAAGCAGAGAAGGACTTTTGGAACTGAATCTGTGTTTTTGAAGCCCCTCATGCAACCATGACCTATGACCCTCCAGCCTGCACGGTGCTTTACTACAGTACCAGCATTACTAATGGTCCATTTCTATTGGTCCATGTCCATCTTAATCAGAGAGACCATGTAACAGTCACTTACACAGTTCAGTGGGGTTTAACTGTATTACCCAGGCAGGACCCCTATTAAACATACAACAGGGAGTGAATTTGTATGCCTGTTTGATCCTCTCTCCATTGACAGGGAAGTAGAGGCATTGACGAATGTGTTACTTTTTTGTAACACTACTGCTGCTTCTCAGTTATTAAATATGTTTTTAAACACAGATTTAGATTAGTAATGAAAAATGACTGCTCTAAACAAGCCGTCTGTTTGGGGTTTCTTGTATGTGTGACATGTAGGGTAAAGAAGTCTTCAGCCTTTTCCGTTTCCGTTCCGTGTGTCTGTGTGTGCACTGTATATGTGCTTTAATGCATCTGTGTGTGTGTGTTTGTAAGCAAGTACATCTGTGAGTGTGTCTCTGTGTGTCTCTGTGTGTCTCTCTGTGTGTGTGTGTGTGTGTGTGTGTGTGTGTGTGTGTGTGTGTGTGTGTGTGTGTGTGTGGGCCTGCAAGGGGAACCTGTGAGGGAAAATGTCACACTGCTCTGACATTTCTGTGCAAACAGATAACAGTTTGAGCCAAAGCTGAGCTTTCCTGGCAGGCCTTTCTACCTTCTATTTGCTTTCTTGCTCTCCCTTTTACGCCTTCTCTCTATCTCCTTCATTCTCTCTCTCTCTCTTCCTCCTTCTCTCCCTTCATGCACCGAATTCCCAAAGGCTGTTTACACATACAGAACCAACCTGTCTCCTAGTATCTCTGTTACTTTCTGTTTCTCTCCCTCTCACACGTGTTCTCTCTCTCTCTCTCTCTCTCTCTCTCTCTCTTTCTCTCTCTCGCTGTCTCTCCCTTTTTTGGCTTGACACTCTACCTTTCAGATGCAATAGGTTAGCCTCACTCAGGCATTCTTGGCTCTGTAACCCTGGATGGAAGTCTAGCATCCTCATGTTTCTGATGTTTGTTTACAGAGCATTGTGATGAACATGCAGTGTTTTTGTCATTGCTGTTAGTCCTCAGAACCTCAAAACTGCTAGGAAAAGCATTTTAGTGCTTCCTTTCCTGTAAGGGAATATAATGGAGCATAAGTGAACTTATTACTCATAATCGGGTTTGGGTTGTGTGTTACTATCTCATTTCGGTCTCGGTAAGTGCTAATTATGAGCAAGACTCTTGCTGGGAAAGCAGACATGAGGGATTCCTATGTTTTCCTGTTCACAACTCAAACCCTGCTCTCTCTCTTCTCTCTCTCTCTCTCCTCTCTCCTCTCTCTCTCTCTCTCTCTCTCTCTCTCTCACACACACAAACACACAAACACACACACTTTTGTGTACTTGCTAATCCTTACACACACACACTTAGACATTAATACTCATGTGTACATATTATAATATTATATACACGGCAGCTGACTGGGAAGGTGTGTTTGTGTGTGCGTGCATTTGTGTGTGTGACACAACAGAGCATGGCCCCCCAGAGCTCAGACCAGTCAGAACTGGAGGGTCAACAGGCCCCGAAAATAAAAGGCAAACAAAATCAATACCTAATTGTCAAGACAGGCCCCAGTAAAGGGCTATAGAGTGCTGGAAGGGAGAGAGAAGAGAGGGGAGGCTGAGGGAGAGAGAGAAATATAGAAGACAAACGGGGGCTGAGGGAGGGATGAAAGGGAGGAGAGAAGGAGAAGTGGAGAAGGGAGAGGGAGGGATAAGTGAGGGATAAAAAAAAGAGCGAGAGAGGGGGGGGGACTGGGAACGACCGGGTGAAAGAGAATTGTGTGGGCCTAGAGGCATGGAGAGAGGGCATGGGAGGGATAGAGGGAGAGGACTGGAGAGGCATAGTGAGGAGGCTGGAGGCTGGCATCTAGGGAGTGAGACAGGCAAGGCTGGGAGCGTAGAGGGTCGTATAGACCCAGATTGATCCAGTGAGAGTGAGAATGATTGGACTGAGGGCTGACATGAATATGGGGCAAGTCATTTGTGGCATAATGGTGGCTTGTCTCTGACAGTGGAGTCCCTCCTACCTACCCCCTTAACCGTCCCCTCCCTTCCTCCCCCGCTACTCAGCAGGAGGGGAGAGACACACTATCCCATGCCACCCCACAATGCCTCATGAAGAGCCTGTAGCCAGTTGGCTGTAGTCTGGATAGCATATAGGCCTTCAGTGTGGAGCAGTTTGAGCAAATCTGCATATATAATAAATAATCAAAACATGTATATTAAAATAAAAGGGATATGTACAATATACTGAGAATAGGATTAAGTATAGCTAAGATTAAGATTTGTGTCAGATCCTGTTGTTGTTGTTTTGCTTTAATACAGTGGTTTTAAAGCGTTGTTTAATCGTCAAACACAATAGTCCTCAACTCAGTCAGAAATTATGTGTTTGGCATGTAAAAGTGTGCAGACGTAGGCGTAATGTGTGGTAACAGGACGTAGGCGTAATGTGTGGTAATAGGATGTAGGCGTAATGTGTGGTAATAGGACGTAGGCGTAATGTGTGGTAATAGGACGTAGGCGTAATGTGTGGTAATAGGCCCTTAGTGGTGGCTCGCCCCCGGGTGGCTGAACCAAATGCAGGCCCCCATGCAGAAATCCTCTCTAACGCTTCTCTCAGTTTATTCAGTCATTTATGTGTCTCTGTTCCTCCAAAGAGCACATTGATTTGTCTCTGCCTTCTTAACTGAGCTATCTTCTTTTGAATTACCATGGGGAGCAATAGGCATTGCCCCACAGAAGGGGAAAAATAGCATTTCAAATGGGCATTATTCTCACTTCGATTTGATCTGAATACATGCGAATGGGGCTTTATTTCAATAAATCTATGTGATTTGTGGTAAATTATATCACTCTTTTAGTGGCTGATATGGTTGCCTGTGTCATTTCATAAACTAAATTGCATCAGCATAAGCTAAGCTATACATTTTATCTCCTTAAATCCTCTTCTTTATATTGTTCCTCTCACCATCCCATTGCTCTCTCTCTCTCTCTCTCTCTCTCTCTCTCTCTCTCTCTCTCTTTCTCTCTCTCGGTCTCGGTCTCTCTCGCTCTCGCTCTCGCTCTCGCTCTCGCTCTCGCTCTCTCTCCCTCCCACTCTTCGTTCCACGGCTGGGTAGTTTTATGCAGATGAGATCTCAGTGTCTCAGGGTT
This sequence comes from Mallotus villosus, assembly GCA_903064625.1. Taxonomy (NCBI): domain Eukaryota; kingdom Metazoa; phylum Chordata; class Actinopteri; order Osmeriformes; family Salangidae; genus Mallotus; species Mallotus villosus. Next base: position 75,585 of record CAEFZP010002002.1, on the reverse strand, counting down.
CCACAGTGGATCAGGCCCATGCGGGTCTGAGTCGCACCGGTTCCACTCAGACCCGTTATCCCTGGTGATCGGTTCCCCGGTTCCACTACATGAACGTTGCTAATCTATTAAAGAGTTTCTATTCTCCTCTGTCCCAGTGCATGGTCCCTCACCAACTGAGGCTTGATTATCTGTCGTTCTCTCTGCGACTGGAGGGACCTCACTCAGCCTCTCAGTCAGCCCGGCTCAGCCCTGCCTGGGGAGAGAGACACCACATCACAGCCGACTAGTCCATATCTCTCCATCTCCTCACATGTCTCCGCTTTATCTCTCCATCTCCTCTCTCCCTCTCCCTCTCCTGTGTTCCCGGCCTTATCCCGACCTTCTGGATCCCTGGTGCTCCCAGAGTACTTCAATGTACGTCATCTCTGCTCATTGGCCTACTGGGGTGTTCCCAGGCTGAATAATACTGTTGAGAGGATACATGTTCCATAGGAGTCCATGGAACACTGACAGAACAAAGACAGCATATGTTCTAAAGAGGACCTTTTCTGAGAAGGTTTCATTTTTGGAAGAAAAACGGGTATAGTTAGACAGTTAGAATATGTGCAAGATGGATCTGTGAGGCTAATTAAGTTAAATTAAGAGGCCCCTGGGATCTCAATGAGTGTCTGTTTAGGAATGATATTCCTAAACTATTTCTGAAGTTGTTATTCCTCTTCCTGTTTATTCATTTTAATGGTTATGAGGCACTCACATTCACTCATGCACACACACACACACACACGCACACACATACTCACACTTGCATCACACATGGACACAAACAACCTTCACCTTCAAAGTATGCCAATTCCCTAGCCAGTCAGGCTATTTGAGTTCAATCTAGACAGATCTAAGTCTCCATACTGGAAGTATTCCCACAGAGTGATAGTCAGTCTGTGTGAAGTGCAGCAGACTCTGGTGTTGTTCCTGCTTCTATGTGGTCCTGTTTGATACTGGGTGGGGATATCTAGCAGATCATTAGTGCTGCAGATTGCAACGGAAGGCTTAATTGGAGAGAAAAAAAACACTAAGTATTTATAGACAAGGACGATTTACCCAAGGACACCACAGAATAGGAGGTAATCAGCTGAAGTTTGTTCATCAACATCATCTTAGTCATTATCTCCACCATCGTGCTCCCCTGTTAAACCAACTTTCCATCACTAGACTCAAGAGTACATTATCAGTACCTCATCAGTGTACTCTTCTACCCTGTACCCTATTACTACTACATGAACAGTGCCTACCTCCCGTACCACAATGTTTAACTTGCACGTATGCAGTATATGGTGTGTTGATACTTCAGGTTGCAGTAAATGGTGTACAAGCTGTATGAGAGGGCTCTGTGTGCTGTTTTGTGAATACACTAGAAGGTACTGTCCTGAATAAGGTAGAACAAAAGTGGACTTGCATCAATATGAACGCATCTGTATTTTGTGGCTTTCTTACACAAGTGTGACAGTTACCAGTAGCACAGACAATTCCTACTTCTGTGGTTTTATAAAGAGTACTGTATTTCTTCCATCCAGTCACCTGATTTCATATTCACAATTTTCCATTTACATACAGGGTGATTACATGGGAGACTGGGGTCACTGGAGTTTGTTCAGTGTCAACAGCCAGAGACCGGTCTTCTCTGTGTACGCTCGCCATCCCTCTCTCACTCCTTTCCTGCCTCTCTCCTTGCCTCTCTCCCCCTCCCTCCCTCCCTCCTGCTCCCACTTATCTCGCATCACCCCCTGCGGCCCAGCCAGACCCCTGTCATGTTTGAACAGAGATGTCGTCTCCATCTACATACACATCAATAATATCCTACTACTATTCTCTTCCCACCTCACATGTCCTCCCCCTCCTCCCCTGGGTGTCCCCCCACTTCTCCCTCCCTCCTTTGCGTTGTGTCTGTCAACACTATACCTTTTCATAGTGATGTGATGTGTGTGTGTGTGTGTGTGTTGGACCTAGCATCTGAGCATGCCCCCTGCGTCCCCCCCTACACCCCCCTGTGCCCCACCCCCCCCCCTGCCCCCTGTCACCACTGGCCCAAGTCTGAAGGAGGGCCAGAGGGACGTTGTGATTGAGTATTGATCCCTGACGGTTTCAGACAAGAAGACGTGAAGTGGACTCAGTGGGGGAGCAGGACTGGGGAGGTGTGGTCAACTCTGCTGCTGCTCAGAAATAGACATGGACTCATGTCTGGCTATTACATTACTGCAGTGGAGTTGGTTGAGTGAGTGAGTGAGTGGTACAACGAATTTTGCAAGACAGAATGTTAAGACCTCTATCTATATTAAATGAAGCTCCAGCACCAGAAGCTACGCCACAATACGCAGATGTTCCGAGTCCCAACATTGATGGGCATTTTAATGAAATGTCCATCAATGTGTATCCTATGTTACATCATTTGTAACATATGATACACCTGCAATGTCGAATTCCAGTATTGTTTTGAATAAATTGCTGTCAATCTGTCTATTTCAAAATATTTTGTCTCATTCCAGTGGAAAAAGTGGTTGTAGATGGATTAATGTGGGTGAATACAAAAGACAGACTTGTCCTCATCTTCTCTTTACGCTTTCCATTTCCTTAGTGACAGGTTGAAAAATGTTTTTTTTTGTTTTTTTTACTCAAAACAAACCCCCAAAAATAATATGTGTGTGCTATCTTGATAGCATTTCATTTGTCAAAAGTGCACCAGTTAGTTTTGGACCCTTGAGAAAACACAAGTGTGGCATTAAAGTTTCAGACATAAGTGACAGAACCTCTTAATTACTTTGATGAGTTTGTCTGTGTCTTGAAGCAGGACTGACTCCCTTGGGAGCTTGCTACTCTGTGTGCACGCTGGCTAATTCTCAACTCAGCTTTTTAAAGACTGTTTAAGAAAGATGTGCATACATTACAGATTTAGACCACTAGTATATAATCATGATTTGTAAACAAGCCTGTTGTTATATATTTTATCCCTGTATCCCATACATAATGTCAAATATTTTATTTTAATCGTCTAAGACACTATTATCCAGAGAGAGAACATGCAGTCAAATTATTATTAAAGGTCAATATTTGTCACGTGTATTCTATATGCAACTTTTTCTTGCTACATGTTTGCTACATGATTTGTATCTGTATATATTCGGTATATATACCATATATTCTTACCCAGTTGTTTAAGTGAATTGCTATAAACAGCTAAGAACTGGCTCATTTGCTTGTACTAAGCCATCTGCATTGATAGGCTTTATTAAGTGAAATCTTGCCCTTTAGACCTTGACGACAACACCTCTCTAACTGCACTGAGTGCAGTGGTGTATTATCCCAGCGGTGCTCACAAGAACAGGAAGAATGTTGATTAACTCCTGTGACCCGCTGCAGTTCCCTGAGTCTACCGTGGTGTAACTGTGGTGTGTTCTCCCGGGCCTGACTCTCCTATGAACCCTGAACCCCTATTCCCACTTCCAGCATCGCCAGAAAGGCTCAATAATGCATGGTGTGGTAAGTCAGCAAGTTTCAGCAGAAGCCACGTGCACATGCAGAAGCCTCGTGCACATGCAGCTATATTACTTCCTGGGATGACTTCCTGGGATGACTGCCTGGGATGACTTCCTGGGATGACTTCCTGGGATGACTTCCTGGGATGACTTCCTGGGATGACTGCCTGGGATGACTTCCTGGGATGACTTCCTGGGATGACTTCCTGGGATGACTTCCTGGGATGACTTCCTGGGATGACTGCCTGGGATGACTGCCTGGGATGACTTCCTGGGATGACTTCCTGGGATGACTTCCTGGGATGACTGCCTGGGAGGACTGCCTGGGATGACTGCCTGGGATGACTTCCTGGAGACTGATGACTTCCTGGTAGGACTGCCTGGGATGACTTCCAGGGACCTTGCTGAGATCCAGGACGGGCAAGATGGGAGTGGGATGAGGTGGAAGTACAAATGGAGACTTGAATGACTTTAGTTCTCTAACAAAGACTTAGTCCTCATTTCTTTTCACGGGTATGCTCTGAGAGTGCAGATAGCCTACGTCGGTGAGGCTCTGTCTGTTTAGCAGCAGCAAAGTCAAAGCATACAAGTTCCTCTGATTAGTTCTAAGTCCGCTGTCGTCCAAATCACAGTTATTACTCCCCTGCAAATCTTCCAAATGTTCCCTGCGTTTTCACTTTAATTCCGAGAACTGCAGGAATGATATTTACAATTATTGCTCAATGTGGAATATCATTTATCTATGTCTACAGGACAAAAACAATCAAACGCAGTTGGACCCATGGGGAAAGCTATAATTTGTTTCACAGCTTTGTGTCTGAAAGCGGTCTGTCCGAAATAACTGGTATATTTGTGAGTGACATTTTATCTTGGCAATCGAGTTGATCTTAATGAGATTCCTGTCCTTGGTTTGGACTTGGCAGGGGGTTGGCATTGTGTGTGTGTGCATGTCTGTGTGTGTGTTGTGTGCACACAACACATTGTCAGGTTGGACATACTGTTGTGCCAGTCGAGTGTAGTATACTAGACCGGTCTCCCTAAACTCATGCTGCAGTGTGGGTACATAAACCCTCTCAAAGTCTGGTGATAAATAAAACATAATAGAACTACCAACGTATTGATATTAAACCTTAACAATTTAAGAACTGTCTTTCTTCCTCTCCTTTTCTCTAACTATTATTTTCTTTCACTCTTACAGCAATGTAAAAATATGAAGTTAAAACAAGACAGATTGCGGAATTGTCCCTTTTGAGTCTAGGAAACATTCTCTCTATCAAAAAACCATAACGTGAGCCCAAAGCCCAGTGTTTTTCATGCAAAACCATCTAGCAGTGAGACAATTCCCCTGCCTCTGCTCCGAGTGAGCGATTATCTGTAGCATCTCTAGCTTATCTACTAAAGTATGGCTTTTGCTACTCCTGTTAAACTTCCAAGCCCTGCGATCCTCTGTGAAGCATGCCATCTCTCACTGCCAGGTCGGGAGAGCAGCCTGCCAACCACCGGCCTACGTCCCCAAGGTACGGAGTGTGGCGATAGGCTACTCTCTTTGTAATGCAGACTTATAATAAAGTGACAAGTTACAGTGCACAAGTAATGTGATAAGACTATACTGGAGTTTTAGGCTGCTTCACAAGAAGGTTCCTATTATTATTCTGGACATTTTGTTCAGTTCGTGAAATGATTGTCATAGCTTTAGTATCATGGAGAAATCAAGGATGACTTTGTTATCTTGCAGAAGTAGTTACTCAAATTAAGCATTAAAGTAAACATAGCATAAAATAGGAAAGTAGCAATCATGACACAATTATTCCTATCACAATTCCACATCTTATCCTCTAAAAGTGTTGTCTCGAAAAAATGAAGTCTTTACAGTTCTGTTCACATCATTCCATGGAAAAATGTGTGTCTTTGTTTGAAAGGCCCGCCAAGGAAGAAGGGAGGTGGAGAATTGGTGACTTAAGTTATGTCGTCTAAGAAGATGCTAAGAAGGTCCGTTTTACAGATGTTAACCTAACCCTAACCCTAACCACAAGGAAGCAATACAATCCAAGTGGAGGGGGTCCCCATCATTGTCTGGCTTAATGGTGGCAGGAAAGGCTGATTGTGTTCTTCTGATGAGGTCGGAAGAGACTTTGCTGCACCCATGTGCTCTCTGCTCTTTCCTCTGATTGCATCAGGGGCAATAGTGCGTTTCAAGAGGGCGCAGCCAGGGTTGGTGAATTTTCAAATGCAAGATAACAGGTTGGGTTTTTTTAAGGGATGTTAAGCTGGCTTTGATGGAGCATGCTTTTTGAGGTGTTTTGTGAAGAGCTAATTCTGCTTTGATGTCGCTGTTTATGATCAGGCGTTGCTCTTTTTAAGGAGATTGTTCCATTTAGGATGTTACACATGGCCTGTCTAATTGGGTTGGTAAGGCTTCCATCGAACAGAGAGAGAGAAGAAGAGACAGGGACCTTTAGAAAGGGAAATTGGATCCATTTTCGGAAAAGAAGCAAAGATCAAAGGGAACTCAAGTGCTGCTTGTGTTTTCTGAGGAGGGCTCTTGAGCTCCTGTCATAACGAGACGTTCCGTTTTGACATTCTGAAGTGATCAAGATATGTTATCTTCTTACCTGCGCTGTTCCCATGGCACCGGTAGTCAGGGGGATTGGGAGAGCTTTTCTGTCTGACTCGTTCCGGCTTGTTCTGAGGTGGTTTGGGTGCTGCCAGCCTCATCTCTCATTGGTATCCAAAATGAATTCATGGCAAGTCGTTCGTTAGCTGTGAGCGCTGGATAAGCTTCCATGTGACGTGTGTCCCTCTGAGAGGCAGCACCTTGTTTGGAAGTGTGTTGCAGAGGGAGGTGGGGAGACTGGCGGGGAGTGTGAAGAGTCTGAGTGTGAAGGAGAGGCATGTTCAGACAGACCTCAGTTGAAGGTCTGTGCAGACCTAGGAACCACAGGCAAGATGGAGCGTCGAGGATTTAGAAAGAGCACGGTAGACGACCTCTGCAGACGAGGAAGCGTATTAGAGGCAGAGATCGAGTGTTCAGACAGTAGAAGACATGTTTACACTAGGCATGCAGGAGAGGCTTATTCAGATGGACCTCAAGTGCACTCAATTTAATCATTCAATAATTACTGGTGTGTTTACCTTTGCTGCATAAACACATCCCCTTTTAGGGACGTGGCGTTCTACGCCCTACTTATCTCCACAGAACTGACTTTTTTCTCCAACCAATACAACACAACATCCCATGTGATTCCTTTAATTACATCTTACTTCAACTAATTGTGCTCTCTGAACAATGGGCTTGTGCTCAATGGAGTGCGCAGACACTCAACACACACAATAAGTATGGCTATCTCGAGTTGAAACTATAGAAATAATAGATGCGTGTGTGTGTGTTTCAGAAAATGAATGTATTTATGAATACCCTTTAGATATGTTCTTTGATCCCTGACATGGCGACTCTATGAAAGCAGCGCTCCAGACATATTGTTTTATGTGTGAATATGCTCTGCCACGTTTCACAGACTTCAAAGGCCTGAATAGCACTGGATTGTTCTGAGTGAGGTTGCTTCCAATACACACGTCTCTACAGTAAGTACCACAGTACCCGTGCAGCTGTGGACTGAAGCGCTCTAGAAGAGAGGAGTGTACTGAGCAACACAGCAACACAGATTCAACCATGCCACTCATTGGAGCTCTGTGAGCCTGTTTAGGCTGAAGACAGGGCTCTGTAAACAGTGAGACAGGTGACTCAGTGAGCCTGTTTAGGCTGAAGACAGGGCTCTGTAAACAGTGAGACAGGTGACTCAGTGAGCCTGTTTAGGCTGAAGACAGGGCTCTGTAAACAGTGAGACAGGTGACTCAGTGAGCCTGTTTAGGCTGAAGACAGGGCTCTGTAAACTGTGAGACAGGTGACTCTGTGAGCCTGTTTAGGCTGAAGACAGGGCTCTGTAAACAGTGAGACAGGTGACTCTGTGAGCCTGTTTAGGCTGAAGACAGGGCTCTGTAAACAGTGAGACAGGTGACTCAGTGCCAACACGCTTGTGACAGAGGCTGACCTGGGCCCCACCTTGCCAAGCAACATCCTCCTCTTCTAATTCCGGTGTCGAGAGTGTACCAGATTTGTGTTTTATTGACATGTATTGACTTATTGACAGACACAATAAAACAATACTTGACTACATTCTAATATAATAGGACAATTCTAGAAAAGAGGGCAATTCAAAGAGTTCTTAAACAGTGGTTCTCTGCCCAGGCTGTCTACGGGAGCCCTTCGACTTTGACTGTCTCCTCTCACTTTACTTGACACGTGGAGCAAACAAAGAAACTCAAAAGATCTCACGACGAGAGGGTGGGTGAGAGGCCAAGCCTGTAATGTTCCGAAGGAGCACAAATGAGACCTAACTTGGAGGATAACCAGGAAGGACAAACTGTTGTGTTTATTATGTAAACAGCAATAGCAGTCTGACTGACAGATTGTCACCTTGCAGGAGCTTGTTGTCGGAATGCTGTGATGCTCTCTTTTAGTTATTTTCCATAGAATCTAATTAAAACTGACTTTGTCAATGCATGTATCTGTTTGTTTGTGTTTGTGCGTGGGTGGGTGCTTGTGTATTTCGATTTGGTATTTTCCTAGCCTCTATATCAAAAGGAATGTGTTTGCCCTTGAACCAGAGACACTCTCCATAAATCTGTGTAGGCTGAGAGAAAATAAACAGACTGTAGTTGGGTTGTGATTGATACTGGTAAAGTCCCATTCAGAAATTGTGTCCACTGTTTCACATGACTCATAGGCAGGTGTGTCATCTCTTTACAGCCTTGTTAATGTCACAGTCTTTCTGACCTCACACTGGCAGGGCATTATGGGAATTCAAATGTATCTGAGGAGAAATAGACCCCATCTTTCGCCCCTCGATCCTACCACAGTCTTTCGCTCATTCCCTCTTCCCCTTTCAGTAGCCCCCCCCCTCCCCTGTTTTCCTCCCTCCATTTCTCTCCAGTTAGCTACCTGCTGCCTCTCTCTCCTGCCTCCCTCCATCGCTACATGCCTCTCTCCCGTTACCTACCCCGATCCATCACTTCCTCGGTCCCTCCCCATCGCCCTTTCCAGCAGTTCTCTCTCAGGTTCGTCTAGCTGGATGTCAGTCCTTCTGTCTCCAGATATTCCGGAGCAGACAGGATCTGCTTCCTGCTTCCCGTCATCTCTGTTCCACGGCGTCGTCACACCATCTGATATTGAGCAAAAACATCAGTCGAAACACAAAGCTTCATCAGATCATGCAACTGCTATGTCGAAACGAGTGAAAGAAAGGCCCATATGTATGGGTGTGTGTCCGTGTGTGTACAGTAAGTGTGTGTGCATGTGCCCTTGCGTGTGTGTGTGTGTGTGTGTGTGTGTGTGTGTGTGTGGAGTTGGAGTGTCTTCCAGGCAGTCCTCCCAGATGCAACTGCTTGTGGGAACAACTTGTCAGCTCTGTGTCAGCAGTCTGCTCACTTCACTGCTGCTTGGCACCCGACACCCGCATGAGACTGCCACCTGTATGTCACACACACCTACCCACATCCATCCTATTCACGCACACACACACACACACACACACACACACACACACTTACACTCCCACTCTCTTCCATTCCTAGGGTTCTGTCTGTCTTTACCTCTCTTTCTTTCTCCCTCTCTCTCTCTCTTTCCCACTTGCTCTCCCTCAATCTACAGTGTTAGACACCCACAGGCACCTACTGGAACGCTTTCTCAACCGACTGCTGGTACCTCACGTACACCTCTTTTACTGATAGTTCGACGTGTGACTTCCATCTTCCAAATCTCCTTCGAGGCAATTGATTCCTCATAGACGATCAGGCTCATTAAAGAGATTGCACTCTGAAAGGTCTCCAAATACAGATGTTCTGTGGATTGAAGCATCAGACTTCGTTAAAGACAGTTACAAAGTTTGCATTGTCATTTTTCAGATCAGAATTATTTCATATATTCATGATTCAGCCTGTTTATTTTGAGGAGACCAGATTGTTTGCCCGTGGACATTTACATAATCACATTCTATCATCATAGTCAGATCTATCTGATTGGATGAGTGCCACTGTTTGTGGCTTGATGTTTCCACTGCAAGGGCTCTATGTTGACATCCAGATGTAAGGGGTCTCCTTGGCAACACCTGGGGGGGGTGGGGGGCTGGGCAATGCCTTTAAACTCTCTCCCGCCCCCCCTTCACCAGATGGTGTGCAAGTTGATGTTAAATGTGGAAAAGCAACAGTATAAGTGCTTGGCTGTGCAAAGTCTCTTTAGTTGGTGGATATCTAGATGTGCGTCCAGTGCTCCCACTCTGCTCCAGCTGGAACAGAACTGGGCCGGGGACACGACAGACCGATGACCCGAGCATGGAAACGACAGAGAGCTGATCCAGATTCTCTCGGCTGTCTGAAGCGGAGCCTGAATGATTCATTAAACTGGAGAGAAGTAAAGCAATCATCTGTCACGCGCAGCGTCCTCAGATTAATGACTTGTTTTTCAAATGAGCTTCTGGATACTCACTTTAGCGAAACATTAAAACACAGCACATTAAAAGGTGTCATATCTCTGTGAGAAATTGGATTTAGTAACCGTGATGCCATGCCGTGTCCCCGCCTCATTTTCTTAATCAGTAATCTCATTGAAGAACACTGATTAATGTTTTGTTTTAATAAAGCTAATACATTGTGTATTTGAGATATGGAGGTTCTACTATAGTCATCTCTATTATCCTTTCCACCTCTCTGTTTTTCCTCTCTCCCTGGCTCCTCAGAGGCAGCTCCGAGGCAGCCATTAGAGGCAGCACTATGTGGCAGTTCTGAGACTCAGGGATTCTTTGTTACAGGGACCTGGAAGAGAGTAGGGGAAGAGGAGAAGGATAGAGTGGAGGAAAGAAGGGGAGAAGAAAAGAGACAAATTATCAAACACACAGTTTACAGTAATATCGGTAATCTCGGAGGCCAGTCACAGCCATGGAAGGGAGGAGGAGAGGATAAGGGGATGGGAGGAGAGAGAGAAGAAAGGGGATAACAAAGGACCCTGATTGCTCTCCTGCTAGCCTTTATAATATGCTGTTTCAGATGCTGATTATCTGTGTGTGTGTGTGTGTGTGTGTGTGTGTGTGTGTGTGTGTGTGTGTGTGTGTGTGTGTGTGTGTGTGTGTGTGTGTGAAATGTCTGTGAGGTAAGGGGTTAAAGGTGTAGGAGAAAGTTGCAGGTTGTTAATGTCTTCAATCGATTTCAAATCCATAGACATAGATATCCTAAAGATATGCTTAGAAGCTTCTCCGAGATCTGCGATATCAATGCAATGAGAAGCCACCGACAGGGTCACCAACATGCCTACCACCATGTCTGGCAGCCACGTACTGCAGTCAGATCTCACACCACGCGTCTGGATCCTGTCTAGCCATGACCTCCTTTACTGTGCGCAGCTTAAACCAACAACCCACATCACATCAGCCCAGTATAGCACTTGTCAACGTCGCTGGCGTTCTTTGAGCTGTCGAAGCTGCCCAAGGCATCACCTAGAGTGGGTAAGCGACGGGTTGCATATTTGAATTTCTCGCTTTGTTGCTGTTAAAAGGGTCAGCTCATAGAGATTGTGATAATGTATTCAAATGGCCATGGAGCCTGATGAATAGAAATACAGTACATTTGCTCTCTTTTGTGTGTTCAACCAACTATTGGATTTTTTAACCTTTGCTGCTTCACTAAACCCAAAGAATATACAGTACTTATAAGCTGCCCAACTCCAGCGAAAGGTCACCTCGACAGAAGGCCGAGTTAGAATAGTTTGTTCAGTTGTTACTTTGCTTCTCCTCCCTATGAATCACAACGGTAGCATAATCAGACATGTCAGACAATCAGACAAGGGCAGATACTAATACATTAACTTACTTCTAATGGAATAAATATGAGATTAAATCCGCTTCCACCACCCGCCGAAAATCAAATTACCCTCTAAATCCTGGGTAGCAAATAAAGCTACCACCTCAGTCCAAGCCACTCACGAAACTAAAAGGTATTCATTTCAACCGTTTCAGAAATATGATTATTAATGTGTTTTTCCAATTAAGGGAATTGGCTTTGATTTCATTAGCCAGTGTTAATTGTTATTGTGCACATAGGTTTTTACCCAGGGGACAGGCCCAGTCTTCATTACCGGCTGTGTGTTATTTGTTCTCTGTAATTGAAATAGATGAAAGGAGCCACCAGCTCTGCTGCTGCCACTCACATGCTTTTGAAGAGCACTGGCCTCATGCCTCAGAATAGGAACATCCTGGAACATGACATGAGAGGAGACTGGAGTGGTTTTATCTACTTCATATCTTCTGAAAGGAGAGAGGAATGGAGATAAGAGCGAACAAGGGAGAGATGGGAGAGAGGGAAAGAGGGAGAGAGAGAACGGGTGAGAGGGATAGAGAGTTAATGGGAGGGGAGAGAAAGAGGGAGTATAAGAGAAAGGGGGAGAGAGGAAGAGAGCTGGAGATACCGTCAAAATAATTGGAGTTGGAGTGGAGATCTTCTAGACCTCCTCTTCAGCAATGATTCAAACTGAGAAACCCAGTCGAGGTAACAACCTGCATAACAACCCATATCTTTACAATGAATGAATGAATTCCAGTCCATCCTCTTCACTGTCAAAGCAGAACTTGTTCAGTCCGCTATTGACTAGCCATACCGTCATGGACTCTGCCCTCTTCATCCACAACCCTTCTCATCATCGCCGTCCTTCCGGATCCACATTCCCTCTTATCCACAACCATCCTCATCCACAACCCTGATCATCCATGACCCTTCTCCTCTCATCCACTTTAAATGCATCAGCATTCAACCAGTAGCCAGTTTAACAATGCCCAAGAGTGGTGGCGTAGTAAACAGACAAAACTTTTTGCAGAGCACATTGTAAAGTGTGTTTGGTATCTGGACAACTCCTAAATCCTCTCGTCTGTCGACCCCCAAAGCGAAAAGGATTAACCTTTAATTATTGCACCTTCCTGGTTCATCCTTATTCATTACGCTTAATTAAAACCATCCAAGATGGGAGTGTGCTGTTCAGTTTGTTTGTGGTGGGACTAGGGACACCTACTGCATGTCCATCAAAACATTGCTGTTGGTCAATTTCAGTTTCGTAATTAGAATAGCATGAGTACATTTTTCCAAACTAAACAGTGAAAACACTGGTGTGTTGGTGTTTGTTGAGTAGAGTGGCGGTTTGGTGTGTGTTTAGTTTGTGTATTCAGCAGGGTTGGAGGAATCGAGACATCTGAAAGATAAAAGAAGATGTTAGCTAGAAGAACCCTGTTGTGGAGTATTGAGTGTCCTGGTTTAGTGGTGGCAGACCCAATACCCAGGGAGATCATTTGTCCCTGTGCTGAAGTCAGTCAGAACCTCTGAATTAAGTTGTATCCTGCAAAGCACCATGGAAGGAGCCGTGAAAACGTCTAAAAACGACTGAAAACGTAAAAATGTTATCTGTCTCGTTATGACTTGTCTCCCTCCCACTCCCTTTCTGTGTCTGTTACGTCTCTCTCGTTCTCTCTCTCTCTCTCTCTTTCTCTCGTTTTCTCCTCTCTCTCTCTCTCTCTCTCTCTCTCTCTATCTCTCTCTATCTCTCTCTCTATCTCCCCCTTCTCTCCCTCCGTCTCTGATTCTGACAACTGCCTAGTTATTTATTTTAACCATCCCTCAGACGATAGTCATTGGATATGTCTTTGATTGTTTTTACTCTAAAGTAAGGCAGTCAAGATCTGTATATATATCTGTATATATATACAGATATATAGTTTTATATATACAAAAACGATTGATGTTCCAATTCAGTCGTTTCTAAACATCTCTGTGGAAATATCTGAAATATAGATCTACATTCGCCCATCCATCCCTGCATCCACAGAGACAGACAGGCAGACGCGCTGACAGACACACACATGCACACACACACGCACACACACACGCACACACGTACACATCATTATGTCCGGTACAGTCCGGTTCCCTGCCTCTACACTGTCTTGTTCCCAGGTGTGTGCGAGAGACCCTCAGGCTCTATTGATTTCCCCTGGTGGTTGTGATAAAGAAGCTGTGTGCAACACAGTTATGTCCCCAAAGTTGATCTGTTGGCCCTGATTGTGTGTCTGTGTGCGAGTGTGTGTGTGTCCAGGGGCTTATTGCCTTGCTCCCAACCCCATGGTGTGGCTTTCTTTGATTCTTTGATTGGCTCTCACTGTTCTGCAGCTGCAGTCGTAGCGGCCCCAGTGGGCGATTCACTCACTCTCTCACACAAACACACACCACGTGCACACGCACACACAAACACACACACATGGATGCGCGTACACAGTGGCACAAGCGCATATTCAAACCCCTGCAGTCGACGAGGAAAGGAAAGACTTCCACAGGGTTGTATTCAACGTGTCTTCTCGGTGCCAAACCATCGAATCCCGGCTACAGTTAACATTGATTCGGCCTGAACACGAGAAGGGAGGAGCGAGGCCGGAACGTCCAAATCTCAATGGGTCCACTCAGATGTAATTGGTTTGTGATTACATGCTGGACATCTGCAGAGTCTCTCCATCCTGTCCCCATTATCCCATTACAGAGGCCTTGATGTGTTGCTGCGCTTGTGTGATTGAAGATGATCGTCCGCCGTCTGAGCCTGTTGATAGGGGATAAGCTACATAACACTCTTATGATACTCAAATGACACACTTGTCAGAGGCCAGGATGTTAAGTGGTGCGGACAATAGGGGGGATCATGGCATGACTGGAATAGGCGTTCAAACTGCGTGCCGTGGCAAAGTCTCTCACTGGAGGCATTCAACACTGCCGGGTTGGGAGCGGGCTTGATTGTATGTTCTGCATCTCTTCACCATCATACTGGGTTGGTGTATTTTGTGGTGCTGATGGTTGCAGAAGTCTGCTCTTGGAAAAAGGTACACAAGATAATGTTTTTGTCAGAGTAGAGCACTCAAGTTCTGCATGAGTTGTTTTGAAGGGAACAGTTACAACCGTTTTCCCCTACTGAATGCACTCCAGAGGCTAAGTGTTTAGTTAGTTTACATCATTAGCTCTGTCAACAACCACAACCCCCCCCCCAACCCCCTCATTGTTGATTGGAGAGAAAATTGTTTTAACCAATAGATGAAGAGCTGTCCAGACAGTTTTCAGCCTAAGATACAGCCCTTAGAAAAACCTAAGATAGGGTTCTCATCCCCAGAGGAAGGATGTAGCTCCAGACTGTTCAGAAATAAGATTTTTTTAGTGAACAGTGGATCAATTGTCAGAAGAGAGTGAGAGTGAGCTCAGAGTCTTTTCTGGAATGAGGCCCAAGAATGTTGTAGAATAATAGGATAACCAACGAGACAGCCTTCCTGTTAGATATGTGTGTGTGTGTGTGTGTGTGTGTGTGTGTGTTTGTGTGACTTGCTGTCCTCCCTGCAGACGAGTCAGAATACAGCAGTACATCAGTCAGTGTGTGTGTGTGACGGCCTGTGTAATGACTTCTTCTGTGCGTGTGTGTGCATAAGTCGGCACATTTCTGCTTTGATTCACCTATAACTGTCTGGACTGGAGGTGTGAAGTGGAACTGAGAGCCTGTAACGAAGGAGATAGGAGCTGTAATTAGCCTAGCAGAACAGGATTAGCCGTTTACTCACCGCTAATAGTTCACCTTGAAATGCAAATACCAGGGGATAAAACCCTCCCCTCCTTGCCCTCCATTACCCCCTGCTGGTCGCCTGGTCGTCAGCCCCAGGAAACACACACTCGCTCTGAAGTGCTCTGGGCTTATTTCAGATCATTATTGGTATTTAGGAGTCCGCAGAAGGCTGCGAGTTAGAGGCACCGTGCTGTGAGATGGGGAGGTGAATGAGAAAGGATGATGTGGGAAACTGCCAGAGTACAGAAAGACAGTCTGAACACACAAATTCAGGTAATAACAAACCAGAAAGAACAGCGAGACTGTCTGCCCAAAAGGAAATTAGGTTTATTGATTGATGTAACCCCAGAATAAAGTTTCAACGGATTAATTCTGGTGTTTTTAATTGTCTTTTAGTAAATGTGTTACCCAGCAGTATTATGATAACATAATAAACCATTTATGTTTCCTTAGGAACCATTGTCATGACAATGACAGCGTTGGACGCTGACGACCCCAGCACCGACAATGCCGTCCTTCGATACAACATTGTGAGGCAGTCTCCAGACAAGCCGTCGCCCAACATGTTCTACATTGACCCGGAGCGGGGAGACATTGTCACCGTCATTTCCCCGAATCTCCTGGACAGAGAGGTGGGTAACATCTGGTCAACCCTTGCTACCTTCTGGCTGTCTGCTCTTTTGAATGTCCACTGTTGGTCTATAGTACTGTCTAGGTATAATATTGGTCAAATTGTCATTGTCTCTTTATGTCTCTCCCTGACCACTGGATGGTCTCTGCCTGGCCATTATTTGGCTCCTCTCTGACCCCTGCTGGGCCCCTGTCTGGCTCCTCTCTGACCCCTGCTGGGCCCCTGTCTGGCTCCTCTCTGACCCCTGCTGGGCCCCTGTCTGGCTCCTCTCTGACCCCTGCTGGGCCCCTGTCTGGCTCCTTTCTGACCCCTGTTGGGCCCCTGTCTGGCTCCTCTCTGACCCCTGCTGGGCCCCTGTCTGGCTCCTCTCTGACCCCTGCTGGGCCCCTGTCTGGCTCCTCTCTGACCCCTGCTGGGCCCCTGTCTGGCTCCTCTCTGACCCCTGCTGGGCTCTTTTTGAGCTCCTCAGTGGCTGCCTTTGGCAGGGTCCTCTCTGGCCCCTGGCCGGGGGTCCGTAGTAATTGAGCCCAAGAGAGAGAGAGCAGTACAGGACAACAACGTTGTTTTTTTGTGTCTAGGGAGAGCATGGTGATAGACTGGTAAACTTGTTGTGTAGGGTCTGACTGGGCTGTGTGGTGTACGTGTGTGTGTGGGTCTGTTATGTGTACGTACCACCGAGTGTGTTGGAGTGTATCGCAGTACTGCATTCTAATGAGCCAGAGGAGGCAGAGACCTCCAGTCGCTGACGGGAGCGAGAGCGAGACAACGCCATGATTGCTTTTCCAGCGGAGTGACGAATGCCAGAACATCGATTGGGCTCGCTGGGGAAGGAGGAATATTAGCTGTTGTCAGACACTTAGAGCATGGTTTAATTGAGGTGATACACACTCATGCGCCTGCACTGGCTGTGTCCAACAAGCACCGACCAAGAAAACCCCTCAGCCGGAACCTGAGGAATCAGAAATCACTAGCACACAGTGGCAAGGCTGGCTGGCTCTGTGCATCCCTAATGATTGATGATTAATCTGTCATCGGTCCCATGAACCCAGAATGCAGTGGGGTTTTGCCTGGGCTGGGACAGAGCTGGTTGGTTTTCTGGCCATGCCATCGTGTCATGAGCCACGGCTCGTTTAGCGGAGACTTCCATCCTCTGAATGATCCCGTCACCACCATGCCACTCTGTCACCCTGCTGCCAGACCTGTGTGCCTCTGTGTGTGTGTGCCACATGCGTGAACGCACCACGTAGATGTCAAACCCTCGTTGGAGCCAGAATCAAGGACACACAAGTTCATCAATCATGGACAGTTAAAGGCTAATGGACCAACGGAGGCATGTTAGCTTAACTCCTCCTCTTTCCTGCAACAGTCCCTGGGAAGGTCTAAACACAGTTTCTCCACCAGATCCCCATAAGTATGTATCCCACATGGCATCCATCTGTCTGGCCCAACAAATGGCTTTTTGGGTGCAGGATGAGCAACCTTGTCCCTCCACCCTCCACCAGCATTGATGTGATTCAGGCTGAGCCAGTGTATTTAGATAGACACCCGGACCGCCCTAGGGAGCCTGAGGCAATCCAGAGAAAATTGGAAAATCAATTTTGTCACATTGAAATCAAGTTGATTTTCCCTCCAGCGCCTCTCTCTCAGGCGTAAAATCCTGTCTTGATATGCACATTTATTTCCCCAGTCTATGTTTTTCTCCCCACTTTGTGGCAGACCCCACTCTACTCTCTCGTTCACTTTCCCTCACCTTTTTCTCAATCTCTGTCTTTTTTTCTCTCTCTCTCGCTCTCCAACTCTCTCCTTCTCTTACTCACTCTGTTCTGACTCAATCTTTCTGGATCAATTGACTATAATTTCTGACAGCTAATATTGCTGCTTGATGGGGGACATTTTGCAAGGGCTGTGATGGGGTGAGCTCTCTCCCACCACTCATTCCCAGTCACAGACCAAGAGACCTCACCTGCATTGATCCTCCCCCAGCAGCCAGACTGCCTGACTGACAAACACAGAACGTTACTTCCACCGTGGCGGCCGCAGCCATTCAATGCATTAAGCTTCATGCGTTTGATATGTTATCAAAATGAGAAAATATGTATGTGTTTTGTCTTGTGTTCCGGCTGGTTGCAAAGCTGTTAACGGTATTGTATAAGGTATTGTGCTGCATCTCCAGCCTGGCAGATGTTACATAGCATGTGCACCGCTTGCTTTTGTCTGTATGATCACAGCTACTGTATGATGGTATGACAGACACAATATGTGAGTAATGCTACCTGTCTATCAGAGTAATATGAGAGAATGACCTTTTTGTGCTTGTGTTTGTTCCATGTGTGTGCGTGTGTGTGTGTGTGTGTGTGTGTGGGTGTGTGTGTGTGTTTGTGTGGTGTTTGACTCATTCTCCCTCTGCTGGGTTTTAGGGTGATTAATGTTCTTCACAGTCAACCGTGCTGTCACGGCTCACCTCCCCTTGTCACGACTCACCTAGTTTCTGTCCAAAGTCATCAGTACCTGAAAAGTGGGAGGGTGGGAGGGTGAGAGGCTGGAGGATGTAGACCGAGAAACAGGAGGAGGGAGGCAGAGTGAGGCAGAGAGGCAGGTGATGTAGATCGAGAAACAGGAGGAGGGAGGCAGAGTGAGGCAGAGAGGCAGGTGATGTAGACCGAGAAACAGGAGGAGGGAGGCAGAGTGAGGCAGAGAGGCAGGTGATGTAGATCGAGAAACAGGAGGAGGGAGGCAGAGTGAGGCAGAGAGGCAGGTGATGTAGACCGAGAAACAGGAGGAGGGAGGCAGAGTGAGGCAGAGAGGCAGGTGATGTAGACCGAGAAACAGGAGGAGGGAGGCAGAGTGAGGCAGAGAGGCAGGTGATGTAGACCGAGAAACAGGAGGAGGGAGGCAGAGTGAGGCAGAGAGGCAGGTGATGTAGACCGAGAAACAGGAGGAGGGAGGCAGAGTGAGGCAGAGAGGCAGGTGATGTAGATCGAGAAACAGGAGGAGGGAGGCAGAGTGAGGCAGAGAGGCAGGTGATGTAGACCGAGAAACAGGAGGAGGGAGGCAGAGTGAGGCAGAGAGGCAGGTGATGTAGACCGAGAAACAGGAGGAGGGAGGCAGAGATAGGCAGAGAGGCAGATGATGTAGAACCGAGAAACAGGAAAAGAGAGACGGAGGTAGGCAGAGAAGCTTTGCAGCACTGCATAGTTTCCTGTCCACACACATGCACACACACACATGGACACACACACTCACACTTACCCCCATTCTATACATCAGATGAATCAGACCAATTTAAGCAAGTTGAGTAATTTCGAAGTGCACTTTGCAAGCATGGTTATGTATTGTGTAATTAGGTGTCAGTTATACAACTCTTAATGATTGTGATTGTAAAGCCTCACACCTCATTTGGTTCAAATATATCTTGAGAGTACAAAGAATGAATATATTGACCTCAAATTCAAGCAGGTCAGTCTAAAGGAATGATCAGTCATCTATTACATGGTAATGTAGAAGCCTGGCTTCTTGCAGCCATAATTATTCCCATCATGTAGATGACTGAAGTGTGTATGTGAATCACTGTCTGCATGCACAAAGCATCCGCCAGGCACAGACAGCTTTTCAGAAGATGTTTCAAAGTCAGTATTCTGAATGCGTTTCATGGCAGTACTAAGAGTGCGTGTTCAGAGTGTGTATTCCGAGTGGGTTTCGTGGTGAGGATGTATACTGGCTGTATATCCACTCTGTCCTTTCTCTCTTTTCATGAAATCCTCTGATTCCTTCAGAAGCCCGATGCGGGGTCAGCTGGAGGTCACCTGTATTACAATGCCAAAATACTTATCTCCTCTGCTCGCCCACACACTTCTGAATGACTGGCATTATGTGTGTGTGTGTGTGTGTTGCTGTGTGTGTGTGGCGTGGGTTTGATGGTGTGGTGTGCAGTGGTTGCACAGTATTTATGTGTGTGTGTGTGTAAGTGTGTGTTTGTTGTTGCTTATAAGGAAACATCTCAGGGGGGGCCGCGTACCACTGGCAAATTCAGAGAGGTGGGTCCTCTTGCTAGCGAGTGTTAAGTTGAGCACGTCACGGTGCATTAATGAGCCAATGAGGAGCAGTCGCCTGGCAGTGATGGTGTCAAGATAATGAACAGGAGAGAACAGCGATTGGTATTGACATGGAATTACATAAAACGCTACAATATTTAACTGTGTCCTAAATCCATTATTTGTGGCTGTGAAGTGTGACTCTCTCTCTCTCTCTCTCTCTCTCTCTCTTTTGTATTCCTCTTGTTCACGCAACCCTTACTTTCTCCAGCAACTCTCCCTTCTCCTCCACTACTCCTCCTCTCTCCTTTCTTTCCTTCTCTCCCTCCCTCTGCTATCACATATCTGTCTAGTGGCATTTGTGTCTGTGAAGTGTGTCTACGTTTGTGTGTGTGTGTTTGGTTATCAGTATGTGTCTTTATGATGATGTGTGTGTTTGTGTGGGTGTGTTTTGTCATTGTGTGAATATGTGTGTGGGGTGTATTTGTTTTTTAGTATTTGTGTTTATTGTAATGTGTGTGGGTACACATGTGTGTGTGTGCGTTTGTTTGTGTGGAGCTGGTATAGCTGTAACTGGAATGGACAGATTGTTAATAATGGTCAGACTCTGTAGCTCTCTAATTCCCCCCTGGCCAATCTGGCACATGTCACTGCTAATGACAGCCAATCGATAGAGTTGGTCGCCCTGCTGCCCCTCCCCCTCCATCTCATGCAGGTGAAACAGGGAGAGAACAGAGAGTGGATGTTGTCCAATCAGTGGCCCCTCCACATGGGGTTCAGAGGTCACCCACCTACACTCCTGCTACCTCAGGTTCTAATGAAGGGATCCTGGCCATGTACATTGTTTGTTCCCAGTGAGTGTGTGTGTGTGTACTGTACGCGTGTGTGTGTATGTGTGTGTGTGTGTGTGTGTGTGTGTGACCCAACAAATTGGTCCTGTATGTCTGTAAAAGCCATTTATCTGCCAGCAAACAATGCTCATCAAAACTCCAAGAACAAAACTCTTAACAAGAAGTGAATTTTGGACAAACAATGTTCAGACGTCAATCAGGTTGGATGTGCCTGTGTTATTGACGTTCATATACCAGCAGGGAGTTTAGACCTGGGTAGATAGGTTCAGGTATTGATAGTGAATCTATACTAATAACAGCATCTCCCCCGCATATTTTCCTTTGAAGCAGTGTGCAGTACAATAATACTACATTGTTCCTCAGAGCTCTACTGAGCCGTTTGTTTTCAATGCCGGCGTCATAACATATGTGACTTTTCTAGAATGTCTTCTCAAATTTGACTTAAGGAAACCAGAACTCAGCCTAATGGCTAATGACTGAGCTGAAGGAGGCCCCTAGTGGCTGCGCCGTGCCCTGGCTGCAGGACTGTTGGGTTGTTGTTCAGCACATGAAAATACTTGTTCTTTATAATAGCTTATTTGGCTGCATGATGAGTGTCTGTGTGCTTTGATAAATGTTAACCCCGGATTTGCAAATTCCATTTATTCTGTTGTCCTTTGACTCACTCACTCGCTCTCTCTCTCTGTTTCCCTCTCTCGTCCCTCTGTCTTCCTCTTTCTCTTCGACTGCTCTATCTCTTTCTCTCTTTCTTTCGTTTTCTCTCTCCACCACTGCGCCCCCCTCTTTCTCTCCATCATCGCCTCACTCTGGACATCCAATTACTCCCAGGTCGTCGGTTGTTGATTTTATTCAAAGCAGTGTCGTTCACCCCAGACTCATACAGCCATTCAAATTACAGACCCTGCCACTCCCCGGTCTGTCGCCTGCAAAATGCTGTTTTCCAACCGGCGCCCTAATCTGATCCCTCAGACGTAATTGAATGTCAGTCGCCACATAAAGATGCTTTCCTCTCCTCAATTAGCGGCTGCTTGTTGGCGTGGCAGCGACCAGACAAAGCAGACAGAAGAATATTTACTACTCTCAGGCAGAGTTATTATATTATGTCATCTATATGCAAATACTACAGCGCAGGGCGTCAATTGATAACATTTCATTATGGATGATCTGATATGCACTTCAGTTTATAAACTCTCTTTCATTCACCTATTATGATGTAGAGGTGGTGGTATGGCTTGTGTGGGAAAGGAAAGAGAGAAGAGCGGAGAGAGGTGAGCGGAGAGAGGTGAGCGGAGAGAGGCAAGAGGCTGAGGGGGGAGAGGAGGGGGAGGGAGGAGAAGGAAGGAAAGAGGTGAGAGAGAGAGAGAGAGAGAGAGAGAGAGAGAGAGGGGTGAGAATGGAGAGGGGAGGAAGGAGGAACCGGAGAGAGAGGAAGTGAGAAGAGACTGCAGAGGAGAGCTCACCACCACCCATCACACATGTCACCCACCCCCTGAACTATCTGTCCCTCTGTCCTACTCTGCTCCAGTAGAACAGCTGCCCCCCACTGAACTCCATCTTCACCCAACTGCCAGCCCGCCACTCACTCTTGTCTACTTGTCTAAGCTGATGAATTATTCAGTATTATTACAATTTGCAATTTTTTTTATTTAAATTACACATACTGTTGATAGCAGTTCATGTAGTATTAGGACTTATTCATGATAGGTTTAGATTATTTATTGTAGGTTTAGGGCCAAATAATTCCAATGTACTTGTACCTGTACTAATAATTTGATGAACAAGGTCCTCACCTCTGTGTTCTGGTCATTGCTCTCTCTTCTAACTCTCTATTGTACACTCTTCTCTGTCTATTTATCTCTTCTGCCTCATTTTCCTATTTGTTCATCTGACAGGGATGAACCTGCATTTTGGCTTCATAAGTCTATTCATGTAGGGTTCAGATTTACCAATCACAAGTCCATCAGGTTGACTTCATGAGAATGTATTTTGAGATACACTTGTCTTTCTCTGGGCGTCTGTGCTCCAGAGAAGGGCTAACTGACCTAATAAGAGAGGAACGGAGTAGAGAGAGGGGGGTGAATCTCCATCCATTTTAACAGAGGTGAAATCTTATATGAGAGACAATTAACATCTTAGAGAAATAGGTCAGACTGGTCTGTCATCTATCCAGACACATTCCTACTCAAATTCATACTCTTTCTGTCTCTCTCTTTCTCTTAAAAAGGCATCTTAGTGTGGTGTGTATGTGGGGGGTGGGTTAGGGTTAGGGTGAGGGGGGGTGCGTGGGGAAGTGTGGGGGTGTGTTTGCGTGTGTGTGAGGGTGTGTGAGTGTGTGTGAGGGTGTGTGAGTGTGTAGACTGATGTGGACACTGTTGATAGACCTCTCCTGCCATTTCCTCCAATCCCTCTCTTTTTCCCTTTTGCTCTAATCTCTTTCTCCTGTTCACTCTATCTTTAGTTTCTCCATCCACTCTTCCTCCTCCTCTACTCCCCCTCTCTCCTTTCTCTTCCTTCTCTCCTTCCCTCCTCTATCACGTCTCTGTCCACTTGCATTAGAGAGGAAATGAGATTGCACTAATTAATTAGATCTCACTGTGCTAAAGATGAAGATTACATCCCAATGAAGGTTAGGGGTGTCAATCACCCTCTCTCTTACAGCTGTGTGAATTCCTCTAGATAAATGGAGCCCCCTGGGCATTGTGGGTAAGAAGTGTCGGTTGTTAATCTCTTTTTTCCCTGTTTTAATTGAGTCTAACAGACGGGTTGAGTCAATGAGAGTCTGAGACAACAGAGGGGGGATTGGTGGGCGAGAGAGAGGGAGAGAGAAAGAAAAGAGAGAGAGAGAGAGATGGCAGGGAAGAGTGGAATTTGAGCACTGTGTTCTCGCAGACATAGGGACAGAGCACGACCAGACGAGAAATAGAGAAGAGAGATTAAGTCATTAAAAGCCATGAGGTGTAACAGATGGGAGAATCAGAGAGGAGCAGGAGAGAGAGCATAATTGACCAGAGGGATGGAGGTATGGAAACAGTGTGGAGTGGAAAAGGGAGAGGGTGCCACCAATAGACGTAGACCCATAATACAGAGGCTGGGACTGACTCGCCTGCCTTGGCTGATGACTACTGTAAAGTCCACACGTGACCTATGGAGGGTTTTAAGTTACATCAAAGACAACACTGCATGTGCCTCATTTTTTATATTGCTTAGTCACATCGACTAACGTAAGGTCTTCAATTACTACATGGCCTTCCAATCTGTACACTGCATACCTGCATTGGCTATTTGGTCTCTCCAGCAAATCAGAATGTACAAAATAGATCATACATTCCACAAAAGCAATAAGAACATAATGGGCTTAATACCCAGAGATGAAGTAACCGGGAGATGTTGGGAGAGGAACAAAGCAATCAAGATGAGTATAAATTGGTATTCAGGGACACAGAGGAACTAGAGACCTTTTCAAAATTCAGGATTTCCGAAATCCACTTCATCCGTCCTAAGGAGCGTCTGAAAGGCCAGTAGAGAACGGGGTGGAGAGATAGGGATGAAGGGATGAGGATGGAGAGGTGGGGACGCAGTGGGATGGATGGAGGGGTGAGGATGGAGAGGTGGGGACGTAGTGGGATGGATGGAGGGGTGAGGATGGAGAGGTGGGGACGCAGTGGGATGGATGGAGGGGTGAGGATGGAGAGGTGGGGACGTAGTGGGAGGGATGGAGGGGTGAGGATGGAGAGGTGGGGATGGAGGGGTGGGGACGTAGTGGGAGGGATGGAGGGATGAGGATGGAGAGGTGGGGACGCAGTGGGATGGATGGAGGGATGAGGATGGAGAGGTGGGGACGTAGTGGGAGGGGTGAGGATGGAGAGGTGGGGATGTAGTGGGATGGGATGGAGGGGTGAGGATGGAGAGGTGGGGATGTAGTGGGATGGATGGAGGGGTGAGGATGGAGAGGTGGGGACGTAGTGGGAGGGGTGAGGATGGAGAGGTGGGGATGTAGTGGGATGGATGGAGGGGTGAGGATGGAGAGGTGGGGACGTAGTGGGAGGGATGGAGGGATGAGGATGGAGAGGTGGGGACGTAGTGGGAGGGATGGAGAAGGGGGGGATGGAGCAGAAGGGAGATGGAAAGGTAGTGGGGGGTGGTTGGAGGTAAGAGGAAAAGGGTAGGAAAGGAACGTGGGGATAGGCGTAGGTTTTAATGTTTAAATAATGTTTAAAGTGAGGGATGGAAGAGAATTATGAAGTGAGAGAGTGGAGGTGGAAGCGACATGAAGCTGGGAACAGATGGAGGTAGATAGAGGGTAAGAGGGAGAGGAAGCGATACGGCATATGGCGAGAGGAAGGGAGGGGCAGGAAGAAGAGGGGGAGAGAGAGGAAAACATATGGAGGGAGGGAGAGAGATTAAACGGGGGAATGTAGATGTCTTCGTGGGATTGGCTCAGACGGGTCCAGGAGACGATCTCCTGTCTGCAGTGTCTCTGCTTTCATCTCTTCTAAGATGACATCTAAGACGCCTTCAGTTTTCTGATGAAGACACAAATAACGTCCATCTTCAATATTTCTCATCTACATGAATGTATCTCTCTCGAAGATAAATGCTGTTTTTCCAATAATAAGTCTTTCTTGAACTGGGGTGGCTCTACCAAGAGTCTCTACTTCCTGTATGAGGAAGACAAGTGTTTCTGAGCCAGCTAAGATGTTCCCATCTGATCCAGGCTGCCCTGAGGGAGGTAGCAGGGATGCACAACCCTTGTCTCCAGGGAAAATACATATCCCTTGAGTGTGGAGAGAAACTGTTTGCTTATTGAGCATGATGGAGTATAGCAATTCACACACACACATTATATGTATATATATACATATACAAGCACACACACACACTCCATTATAGTCACCAAGGGAATCACAGGCCATTATAAACCATATCTCAAATATTCACACTACACGCAGGCTTGCCCTTTATTATGTCAAGTGTTGAAAGGCCAAGCAAGCCCAGGCAGAAGTAGATGTCTATGGAGAGAAGAAAGGAGAAGAGATGGAACGTTCTCCATAAACCATCGACTCTGGAGACTCTGGAGACTGCGGCGTTCCTCCTCCTGCAGATGCACACCGTGATTCATCAGCCCCCAGGGAGCCGGGGGAGGGGACTGGGGAGGACAGAAGAAGAGGCTGGAGGGAATGGAGAGGCTGGAGACAGGCTGAGGCAGAGGACAGGGGGAGGCTGAGTGGAGCCTCGGTAGTGGCTGTGAAGAGGCAGGGCCGTGGTTGGGGAAGACAGGGAGAGGCTGGGAAGTTGTGGAGACATGGGGGAAGAGGTAAAGGAGAAAAGGAAGCAGACTCTAGAGAGGAGGGGTTGGCAGAGACAGACAGTGAGAGATGGGCAGAGCATGGTGGGGAGGAGGCGACACGGGGAGAAACAAAAATAGTCTGGAGAGAGAGAGAGAGGAATGGAACGAGGGCCCCAGGGGACAGACTAGGGAGGTAGGGAAGCTTGGCTGAGGGTAGGTTTCTATGGCAATAACTCCTGCTGACACTTGGCAATGCAAGGAAGTCTGGGTAAAGTGTGTGTGGTAAATTGTGTTGTTTATTCCCTCAGGGCTGGAGGGCTCAAGGTCCAGGGCTTGCAGGTTCATGTTACTGCCCATCCCTAGCACACATGATTCGAACAATCCAAAAACAGTTGTGTTTGCCCTTGATTAGCTGACCTTGGTGATACCTACAGTGCAGTCGGGGGCGGGAGGGGGGGGTGGCAGCAGGGTGGAGCACGGTAGGATAGGTGTCAGAGAGGCCTGGATGGATGTGTGTGATAAGACCTGGAGGCCCTGTGTGGCTGAGATAAGATAACTGGCTCCTCACTAAGGACCACTACTCAGGTCCCCAGTAACTCTCTCCATATCTCATTCATACACACGTACAGTACACACACACGCACGCACACGCACACGCACACGCACACACATACCGTACATGCACACACATACACCTCCTCAGCTTGCCATGAGTCACACTCTGAGAGACGTTTTAGTATCTGTGCTATCAGTTGGGGGACTCAAATGTCTGAATAGGACTGACAGAGAAAGACAAGGACAGGGAGAGAAAGAGAGAGCGAGAGAGAGAGAGAGAGAGAGAGAGAGAGAGAGACGCAGGCGATGGAGAGGCAAAGAGGGTGGGATATAGTTCAAGATTATAAAACGATAGAAGCTACTAAGCTCCTGTCTTCATCCCTCCACTTCTCATCTCCTCTCCTTTCACCCCTCTCCCCCCCCCTCTTTCCCCCTCCTTCTAAATAGACAATCAACAAAATCTCCCCAGCACAGGAAGTATAAAGCTCCACAGGGGGCTTATGACGGAGCTGGAGCGGGATTGGCTCAGACGAGAGAACACTCTCACCCATAAACAACTATATCTGCAGACACACTCTTTACACTGTCACCATGGTAACTGATTAGCCTGTCAACAAGAGGGGTCCGACCAGGTGATGCCACACACACACAGAAGCGTGCAGGCAGGCATATACACACACGCCAAATCTTCTGTAACACTCCTACTTATTAAGACAGAATGACATATTTACTGAAATGGTTAGTAGTGCCCTGGGAGCTGGAGCGTCTAGCCCACTGTCTTAGGTCATGTGGACCGCCATCTAGTCTTTCTCTTTGTGTGGAACTGACATGTGACTTTTAAATAGCTACTTTTCCCTTGCATGTGTCTGCTTTTGCTCTGACCCGGCCCAGTCAGAAGGCTCCTCACTCTGGCACAGACTCCTCCCCCTGGAGTTAAACAGAGTCAGAGAGACGCCCTGGGCCATGCCTCCTCTCCTCAACCCGCTAATACAATTAACCAAAGAGAAAATTGCTGTATCAGTAATTGGCTTACTGCTTGGATTGTTTGTTTAAGATGAAGCGTGTCAAATCTGGATGTATGATTTCCCTAATACCTCCTATTAATTAATTCATCAGCACTCTTTTTTAAAGTGGTTTCAGGCAGGGTTGTTCTGGTACAAGCTGTATCAGAGTATTCCCTGGCTTTCCCTGGTTCCTTCTGAGCCTCTCTCCTACTGCACTGCTCTACAATACATGGCCCCCCAACCCTGTTCCCCTGCCTCGCCCCTCCATCCACCCACCACACACACAGCATAAACAAAACAGAAGGAAAAGAAAGAACAGAAGAAAAAAAACAGAAAGAAAGAAAGAAAAAACAAGAAAGAAAGAAAGAAAAAAAAGAAAGAAAGAAAGACAAAAAGCAAAGAAAGAGGAAGAAAGAAAGAAGAAAAGAAACAAAAAGAAAGAAAAAAAAGAAAGAAAGAAAGAAAAAAAAAGAAGAAAGAAAGAAAAAAAAAGAAAGAAAGAAAGAAAAAAAAGAAAGAAAGAAAGAAAAAAAAGAAAGAAAAAAAAGAGCAAACAAAAGAAAGAAAACAAAGAAAGAAGAAAAAAGAACAGAAAGAAGAAAAAAAAAGAAAGAAAGAAAGAAAAAACAAGAAAGAAAGAAAGAAAGAAAAAGAAGAAAAAAAAGAAAGAAAGAAAGAAAAAAAAGAAAGAAAGAAAGAAAAAAAAGAAAGAACAAAAAAGAGAAAAAAAAAGAAAGAAAAAACAAGAAAAGAAAAAAAAGAAAGACAAAGAGAAAGAAAGAAAGAAAAAAAAAGAAAGAAAGAAAGAAACGAAAGAAAGAAAAAAAAAGAAAAAAGAAAGAAAAAAAAGAAAGAAAGAAAGAAAAAAAAGAAAGAAAAAAAGAGAGAGAAGAAAAAAAGAAAGAAAAAAAAAGAAAGAAAGAAAAAAAAGAAAGAAGAAAGAAAAAAAGAAAAGAAAGAAAGAAAAAAAAGAAGAAAGAAAGAAAGAAAAAGAAAGAAAAAAAAGAAAGAAAGAAAGACAAAAAAGAAAGAAAGAAAGAAAAAAAAAGAAAAGACAGAAAGAAAGAAAAGAAAGAAAGAGAACAGAAAAAAACAAGAAAGAAAGTAACAAAAGACAAATAACAACACCAGAAACGAAAAACAGAAGACGAACAACAGCAACAGAAACAAAACAGCAAAAGAAACAAAAAAGACGAAAGAAAGAAGACAAAAGAAAGATCAGCAAAGAACGAAACACAAAACACGCAACAAAATCAGAAAACCAAACAATCCACCACAGCCTCACATCAAACAAACATCCCTCAACACAAGCCCTAATCCAAAACCAACATCACTACAACATCACCACATCCCTCACCCAATCCCTCAATCCATCACCCAACATACCCTCAACCACCATCCCTCCATCCCAACCCATAACCTCACCCTCACCAACCATCCCTCCCTCACCCACCATCCCTCACCCACCATCCCTCCATCCCTCACCCACCACTCCTCCATCCCTCACCCACCAATCCTCTGTTTGAATAGTATAATTATTGGTTGATGTGCTAGTTAGTGACTAAGTCTTCTCTTCAGCAGTTCTACCTCAGATTTGACTTTCCACAGGAAATGTGGAACGCTGTGCCCTTGTCAAACTCCTAATGATCTTAATTACACCCACCAACATTTTGTCTTGACAAACGGCGTTAATAACGTGAGAATTCTTTGGTTGAAGGCGCCAACATTTTACCAGCTGAGCCACGTACAGACATGATTACATGGCTGTCTCTGCTCTCTTCCTCCCTCAAGGACCATGTGAAAAGACGCTAGATCTGTAAGAAAGAAAAAAGCAGAGTGAAAAGAGAGATAAAATAAGAAAAAAAAGAGTAGTACGGTATGGGTAATTATTTGAAGTGACTTCCATCAGTTCTCTCATGTTCTTTCATGTGTGCTGAAGATGTGGAGTAAGGATGAGAGGCCAACCGAAAGGACGGGCCACTAATTAGCTCATACCTCAGATGTCTTCTAATTGGCAGACTATTATGAAATGTTCATGACTGCCGTTTAGAGAATGCGAGAAAACCTCTCATCTCCAGAGGAAACTCTGTTCTTCTGGCGATGGTTGTCTGCGGCTTTCCTTTGACTTCAGAGGACAGTCTCATGTGTCCAGAGACCGATAAGCTTGAAAAAACCCCATCAACATCTAAAAAAATGCTGTAAGCTTTGATTGGGTAACGTTGACATCTGCGTTAGCTTCTCTCAGGATACCCATGTGGGTGCAGACATTGTAACAAGTGAGGAAGTTGTATTTGGGAGGACGCTGTCCCTTTAAGAGCCATGACCCTGAGGTGATAAAAGTGTTGGTGGGTTGGAGGGTCATTTGGGACGGTGAGATTTGTGAATATTGATGAGTGAGATTGCCAAGCTAGCAAGAGAATCAATCCTGGAGGAGAATGGAGGCATGGCAGTAGACAGAGTGTTGTTCTCAGCAGAGAGACGTGATAGGGTTCACTAACGGTTTGTGTGTGTGTCTGTGTGTGTGTGTGTTTGTGTGTGTGTCTGTGTGTGTGTTTGGCAGCATGTGTGTGCATTTATTTACCCCCCTCCAGACTCAAGCAGATGTCTGTAGACCCATGGCAGTATAGAATATTACACATTAGTTATGCTAACAGGTGGATGGGATATCTGACTTGGCAGGTCGAGTAGATCACGCACAAACACTCTTGACGAACATTGTCATGGAATCTGACCTGCAAGCTGTTCGACAGACAGTCAGACCGACAGACAGACAGATCTCCTGCCTGTCTGCCTGCCTGCACCTCATACTGTTTGCTAGTTTTCAGAAGGAATGAATTCAT
The DNA here is from genome assembly GCA_903064625.1 of Mallotus villosus. Classification (NCBI taxonomy): domain Eukaryota; kingdom Metazoa; phylum Chordata; class Actinopteri; order Osmeriformes; family Salangidae; genus Mallotus; species Mallotus villosus. The sequence continues at coordinate 45,197 of CAEFZP010002002.1, read as the reverse complement.
GGCTAGTTCTGACTCGTCTGGTTTCCAAAACTGATGACTGTTTCCTGTTTCATTAAAGCAGACTGCGGGGAGTCCTGTCCCTGCTGTCACACCCTGTCACCTTCAGCTGGGCCTGAGCAGGACTTACATTACCATGCCCACGACACAGGGACACAAGGACACAGTCACACACAGATGCAAGGACACAAAGACACAGTCACACACACAGTCACACACAGACCCACAGACACAGGGACACAAGGACACAGTCACACACAGATGCAAGGACACAAAGACACAGTCACACACAGACCCACAGACACAGGGACACAAGGACACAGTCACACACAGATGCAAGGACACAAAGACACAGTCACACACAGACACAGTCACACACAGATGCAAGGACACAAAGACACAGTCACACACAGACACAGTCACACACAGACCCACAGACACAGGGACACAAGGACACAGTCACACACATATGCAGGGACACAAGGACACACAGACACACAGACACAGAGACACAGGGCCACACAGACACAGGGACACGGGGACACAGAGATGGACAAAGTCACACAAAGATGGACACAGGGACACTCCAGACCTCCATCTCTGCCCTCCGTCCTGCTCCCCATGTCTCCTTGTCTCCTCAGAACTCCAACTTTCTGTATTTCGCCAGTCGCCTGCTGGGTATTTGCATGTTTTATGTGGGGAAATTGAGTGGAGTGGTGTGTGTGAGAGAGGTACATTACCATGCGGAGCCTCATTAAATATGTACTCATCAAGGAGGCTTTTTTATTTGGGTTTCCTCTTGCAGAAGTACAAATGGCTGCTAATCAGCCATGGTGACATTTCCTTGCAATTATGTCCATGCCATCGCCATTGGCCCCTCCGTCACCGTGACAACTCGCTGTTAACACCTTGGCTCCCCAGTGAGACACTGACGGATACAGAAGGATGGAAAGAGAGGTAGAGGGAAAAGAAGGAAACAAAAAGGAGAAAGAAAGAAAGATCAACCCTATCAGTTAGAAATCAGAGAGCCAATCAGAGTGTTTTATTTCTGCCCCCCACATCCCACTCCACCCCCATGCTAATTATCAGTCCTTTCATGTGTTTGTGTGTGTCTGTGTTGAAGGCGTGTTTTTCTGTGTGTTTGTGTGTGTTGTTCGTTTTTTCACCCCTTTTTAAGAAAAAACACCTGCTGTGTGTGCATCTGTAGTTGTTTGTGTGTGTGTTTGTGCGTGTGGTTGTGTGTGTGGTTTGTGTGTGTTTGTGTGTGTGTGTGTGTGTGTGTGTGAGTGAGTAAGAGAAGTAAACCTCAGAGGGACGTCAGGCAGACTGTGGCTCTCAGTGTGACGTCCTGGCTGTTCATTCCTCCTGTCTGCCCACAGAAACACCCAACACAAGGGCAGAGAAACACTGCTCTGTGTGTGTGTGTGTGTGTGTGTGTGTGTGTGTGTGTGTGATTTGTGTACGTGTGACAGAGTTCTCTGTCGGTCCTGAATGCATCAGTGGTCTGTGTTCTCGTCGGGGTTTGGTGTATGTTGCTCCAGAACTAGAGGCACACTGCATTGCACTTTTGAACACAGGCTTCAATCATTTCTTGATCAGCGCAATCTGCTGCCTCTTCACTCGAGTGGAGACGTTTGAAAACAGCTATACTATTTGAATCTCAGTTATTATTCTCCGAAGGATCCTCATAGTTTACTCTACAACTGTTATATTAGTCATCTGCAATTGTTTTGCTGCGCTTCCGTCCACAGGGGGCGCTACACCAACCATTCGCATGGCACTAAAATTAAGGTGATATCTCTGATTATTGAATCTGCCTGTGGTATACGGTCATGAACTCTGCCGTAATGGCCTGTTCAACACATTTATGGTGCTGGTAATGATCATGGTTATTGCGCCAGGGAACAAGTTATGTTCACCATTCTTAATGTGGAGCTGCAGGGCAGACCTCTCCTGCAGAATGATGACCGTGAACCCCTCCAGAATGGAGTACAAGGACGCACACACGTGGGCTCACGCACGTTCACCACACCAAGCTGGGCCTTGAAGGGGTGGAGGCAGAGACTGGGCTTGTGTCTGGGCTCCTCTCTGTGGGAAGCCAGGTGAGCAGGCCTTGAGAGAAGGGTTCGTACAAACACGGACGCACGCTCACATCTAACTCCCGCAGTGCACACACTGCGCACACACACCCGCTCCAGCTGACACACAAACACAGACGCACACACATGTACACACACACACACACACATGTACGCACGCTCCAACTCAGGTACACATAAACCCAATCATTAAGCCAACACACACACACAGTTACATGTACACACACACATGTACACACACACACACACAGAGGTGGCAAGATGAGGAAGAGCTGGCCGGTGAGCTGTAGAGAGAATGAATCTCAGGAGACAAAGAAGAAACCCGGCCAGACAAACAAATCTGTGCTCTACCATCCCACACCCCACATCAGTGGCAGCAGCCTGAGGTGCGTTTGATGTGTTCGGTCATTGATGTCGGGGCCCTCCGCCCTGCGCTGCGTGTGTGGCTTCACAAGGAGCTCTGCCAAGATCCCCATTGTTTGTTTTCCCAGGCTCAGACCAGAGGAAAGAGACGTAACCCAGGGCAGGACACCTGACTAGTGTGTGCTTGTGTGTGTGCGAGCATGTGTTTGTGTGTGTGTGTGTGTGAACTGGGACGAGGGATGGCTGTCGCCTGTCAGGAGGAGACTCTAATCCGTCCTGGATAGACTCAACTGTCTTTACCATCACAATCCCTTTACACAACACATACTGGTGTTGCATCACAACAAACCCTAACAGGCCCTCCAGCTTCAGGGGAACCAATCAAATTGTTCCCGTCGACTGATTGATTCAGCCTAATTGATGGCAGAGGAGGCCTTTTCTGGCCGGCGGCCCTCAGTGATTGGCCCCTCCGCCCACACCCCCCCCCCTCCCCGCTGAGCATCCCCCCCCCAGGTCTGTTTGATGTGCTCTCTAATCTAATTAGAAGTTAACCAGGAACACCTGGGATCTTCAGTAGGGCTGCCGCTGCCTCCGCCCTCCCAGATGGCTCTTTAATGGCTCTGATGGTGGCACGCCGATCGCTCCTAACCGGACCACTTTACACACACACACACACACACACATGCATACACTAATACACACACTGAGGCATGTGAACCCACACGGGCAGGCACACACATGGATAGGTTTCTATATGTACACTAACTTCCTCTCTCTCTCCCCCGCTTTACCCCTCCTCATGGGGCTATGGTGTAATGGGGTCTATTTCAGTCACCAATATATGTGTAATGAGTGGGTAATCGACAACGATTAGGCCAGGGTCTAATGATGCACCTGATTAGATTATCTTTCGCCACTCTCCTTGCTCCGCCTCTCTCAGCCCAACACCCAACCTTGACCCCAATTACCCCCCCCCAAGCCCCCCCCCCTGTATGACAGAGCTGTGGATGGAGGCAGTGCTACAGCTTCTCATCTGACTGCTAATTGATCTGATGAGACCTGGATAAATACGGTCAATGCCTACAACGTGATTTCCCCAATCGAAGCATTTGGTTTGATGTAGTGTGTGACTCAGTGTGTGTGTGTGTGTGTGTGTGTTTGGCCTTGTTTTCTTGGGGGGTATTCCGGAAAGCAGGTTATGCGACATACCCGGGTAAGTTAACTCCCCAGCTGACACCCAGCATTGTAGCAACATTGCCAGTGGGTTGCTGCAACATTGTGAATCAGCTGGTGGGTTAACTTACCCGGTTATGTTGCATAACCTGCTTTCTGGAATACCCCCCAGGTCCTCACAAGTTCAAGGGCTATTTATATGGGGGTTTTAGGGCGGTTAGGGTTAGTGTTTAGGGTTAGAGTTAGTGTTAGGGCTAGAACAACATTAAGGGTTGTGGTTAGGAGTTGGGGATCACAGGGGGTTAGGATCTAAGGTTAGTTTTAGGGTTAGGAGTTACGGTTCGGTTTAGGGTTCAGGTTTGTTTTGGGGTAAAGCTTAAGGTAGAGGTTTAGGGATAGCAGAATTCTATCTCGGACGGAATTTACTGTCCCCACAAGATTAGCCATGCAAACGTGTTTGTGAAAGCATTTGGTGTGTGTGTGTTTTTTGCATATCTGTGCTGTTGTGTGCAAGTAGAAAACTATTTCCACAACTGCCGATTGCTGGCTGTTGAACAGCCATTTTTAAGCTCAGTTGATTGAATTGATTAGAAGGTTGGACATTAAGTTGTTAAACTATTGTCCCTGCTGGGTCACAGAAAGAGTTTTGATTGCTGCACCTTTTTTAACCCTTTGGGTCATTGTGACCCGGCAATTTGAAATTTCCTTTTAACCTTTGTGCTGGATTAAAAGAAAATGCCTCACTTTATTTTTCTATGAGGTCAAAGAAAGAGGGTCACAATGACCCCAAGGTAGCACAAGGGTTAAGCAGCTCTTTGGACAGAGTGACAATACATTCTTTGTTGCAGGTGTGTTATTACTATCAAAAGTATGCAATGCCTTTTGAAGCAGTAGATTTTTTGTTGTTGTTGAAGTTGTATCTTTACAAAGCTTTTTCCATTACCAAAGCCTCCAGTGTAGAGCTTCGAGTGGACAAAAGACTGAAGGCTCTATGATGAGGATATGGCATCGAGGCAGGAAGCGGAGAGCAGTGTAAAACACCACATATCACAGAGACACAGGTGGAGACTAGCTGAAAGACACCAGAACACAACAGAAGAACAAAAGAGCTTCTAGAATGTCAGGATGACAAGGAAATGACACAACACTCATCTACCTATATGCACACACGCAGACGGTACACACACAACAACTTAAATCCAGTACACACAAAGCTACACGCACACACCTACAATACCCACACGGGCACACATACACACACTCACAAAGGCAATAGAAATTATCTCTAAACTTCGCTTTTTTCCACAACTAAAGTGTCTCTTCTACAGATTTCCTCAAGGTTCTACATCGTTGTTTGTATCGACATTCTCTAGACGGTTTGTAACGGCATCCTAAACGGTAAAGGCTCGCTCATGAAGCCCTGACATGGGCCAGTCAAAAAGCCATTGTTTGCCTCGATGATCCAGAGCAACGTTCTCTCCAGGGGAAGCCTCCCACTCAGAGACAGTTTGCAGCTCCTGTGATGTGATGCAGACAGGCTCGCCCCAGGGAAACCATACTGTAGAAGCTTCCAGATGCTGGCTTGTGGAATAAAGCATAGCTCTCACAAACAAGCCCTCTCCGTGCCAGCTAGGCAGGGTAGCAAGCAGACCAGCTGTGGCGGGGCAGGTTGAAACCAGGGGGTGTATAGCGGGCGGGAACTGGGTCCTCTGTTTACCACTAAATAGGGATTCTCTGAGGTGTAAATTAGTTGAGCTTGTTTTCCAAGTCGCAGGCAGAGCCCCCTCTGGTGCAGGTCCTCCACAGAACCTGCCTGGCGACTGTCCTGGCCAGCCCTGTGGTAACATACGGACCGGATCAGCTCCCCAGTCACACAGGCCCTTTTATCATTCCTGGTTCATCCTTCTGGATCTTCTGGCTTGCCTCTTTGCTGGGTCATTTACCTCAGCAAAGACTAACACTCTCTCGGTGTGGCTCGGGCGGGGACGACAGCTGTGGCATGAGGAAGGGGAACGTCCCGTGACAACACAGGGGAGTCAAATACTCTGCAGGAAACCTGACTCCACACCGTGACAAGATGTATATGACGTTGTTATCGAGCTGTAATTGCCTGCATAGTATTGTCGTGGAAGTGTATCCTCCACTTATTAGACAAAGGTGGAACCAGAAGACAAAGAAATGTTACAATCGTAACGTATGTTTTTATTACGCTTGCAATGAGAGAGCCTCCCTAGCCCCTACAGTAAGTCTCTGAGGTGCAGCTCAGTGACTTGGGCACAAGGGCACTTCTCTTCAGTCCTCACTGGAGGGCCAACACGCTGCAAGTTATCAGCAGCAGGAACTGCTTACGTTGTCACGAATCCTCAGAGTGCATTGCATGTCTACTCAGATGAGAGAGCGAGAGGGAGGGAGATGGAGAGAGGGAAAGGCAGAGGGAGTGCAGAGCTAATTGTTGAACGTAATGACAACACTCGGATATGTATGAGTAAAAGAAAAACACAATAGCTTCTCTTTTAACCGGAAAAAAAAGGTGTTGGGGAATGAACAAATGCACAAGGTTTAGAAACACGTTGAGATTATCAACTGTTGCTCTTTTGTGGCCTGCGGTTATTTCGTCACCGTTGTCTTGTGTGACTCAGCTCAATGTTTGTTTAAATCATTCCTTGTTCTTCTACTGAAAACTACAGAGAATTTCAAAGAATAATTCTGTTGTATCAGAAGCCAACACCAGTAGCACCAGACAGTTAAATTTGAACTCCAAAATCTTGGATCTCCTCGGCACTGAATAAAAGGAGAGGGTGAGAGCGAGGAGTGCTTGAGAGAAGTGGGTCAACAGCAGGTTCAAGTGGCCCAGATAAAAGCCATGTGATTGTGGTCGTGCTGTAATTAAGATTTGGCATGGCAATTAATCAGGTGCCTGAAGAGGTGCATTGTGGGTTGAGTGTTTTCTCAGAACTCTTGACAGTCAGCCAAGTTACATCTGGAGTGTAGGCCTGGGGAAACGTGACGGAGAGAGGGATAGAGAGGGTTGTAATGAGGAGAGAGGCGGGAAAACAATGAGAGAGAGAGGCAGATCGGAAGCGAGAGTGGAATGACCTCAAAAATGTCCCCCCAGAATGTGTTCAGAAAACACCCAGCTCTTGCCTTCCTGACCTTCTGCAGTCCCTCTGTATGTAACCGCTGTGGCTTTGCCAGGTGCTGGAGCTGGATGCTGTAGTTTAATCCCTAAAGTGATAGTTAACCCCACCCACCTGTGGTGCACGGAACATTAAATCAAGGGTCTCTGACAGGAAACAAACACTCTCTCGGTCCAGGAGAGAATGCCCAGTATGGGGGACAGGCTGGATTCCATGCTGTGCTATGCTGACAGATGGCACCCTGCTGGGTGGGGCTGAGCCTGGTATTGAACCATACCATGCAAAAACACACTTGCACACACTCGCACACACTCGCACACACTCAATAAAGGCAGTGTGCCATGAACGGATGCCCATGTCTAACAGCCCTGCTGGGTGTTGGCACAGGGGCACAGGAAGGGCCCTCTCTTATCTATGAGATTGAAGGCATGCGGAGTAAACAACCCACAGGTCGTTGCCAGGGATACTACCAGGTGAATGGGGAGCTGCCATTGGTCAAATAAAGAGGAACTGCCCACTGCAAGCAAAAGTTATGTCAGGTATTTTTACTGCGTAAAGGGAAACAAACCTAATATTATCTATACAGTAAATATAAATACGGTATGTATGTACATAAATACATACATTGATACATATGTATTCGGTATGTATATATACAGTCGTATGCAAAAGTTTAGGCACCCCTCTGAGGCTGCATGATAATTTCCTGTCTTCACCAAAAAAGATCAATATAATATTGTAATATTACTTTTCTAGTTAACACTGAGTGCTGGGGTGTTTTCCAGACAAAGATATTTGGTGTAGCAGTATTTAGTTGTGTGAAATTAAATCAAATGTGAAAAAAAGGCTGTGCAAAAGTTTGGGCACCCTTATCATTTATTTGATTTGAATACCTCTGCCTACTAAATGCTGATTAACTGCAACACATAGTTAGTCTGATTAACTCGTTAAGCCTTCAATTACATAAAAAGGTGCATTCAATCATTAGAAAGGGTATTTAAGTTAGCCAATTGCAAGTTTTGCTTCTCTTTGATTCTCCTCTGAACAGTGGCAAAATGGGGGCATCAAAACAGCTATCAAATGATCTAAAAACAAAGATTGTTCAGCAGTATGGTTTAGGGGAAGGCTACAAAAAGTTATCCCGGAGGTTTCAGCTATCAGTTTCCACTGTGAGGAATGTCATTAGGAAATGGAAGGCAACAGGCACAGTTCTTGTTAAGGCCAGAAGTGGCAGGCCAGGAAAAATAACAAAGAGGCAAAGGCGAAGAATGGTCAGAATGGTCAAGGACAACCCTCAGACCACCTCCAAAGAGCTGCAAGGTCATCTTGCTGCAGATGGTGTCACTGTGCATTGCTCGACCATTCAGCGCACATTGCACAGAGAACAGCTGTATGGGAGAGTGATGCGGAAGAAGCCTTTTCTGCACACGCGCCACAAAAAGGCTTGCTTGAGGTTTGCCAAACTACATTTGAACAAGCCAGGCTCATTTTGGAACAAAGTGCTGCGGACTGATGAGACAAAGATGGAGTTATTCGGTCACAACAAGAGGCGTTACGCATGGAGGCAAAAGAACACAGCATTCCTAGAAAAACACTTGCTGCCCACAGTAAAATTTGGTGGGGGGTCCGTCATGCTGTGGGGCTGTGTGGCTAGTGCAGGAACTGGGAATCTAGTTAAAGTTGAAGGTCGTATGGATTCAACTCAGTACCAGCAAATTCTGGACAATAATGTTCAAGAATCTGTAACAAAGCTGAAGTTACGGCGCAGTTGGGTGTTCCAGCAGGACAACGACCCGAAACATTGCTCCAAATCCACTAAGGCATTTATGCAGAGGAACAACTACAATGTTTTGGAATGGCCATCCCAGTCCCCAGACTTGAATATAATTGAAAATCTATGGGGTGACTTGAAGCGGGCTGTCCACGCTAGGCACCCATCAAACCTTACTGAACTGGAGATGTATTGTAAGGAAGAATGGTCCAAATTACCTCAATCCAGAATCCAGACACTCATCAGAGGATATAAAAAGCGTCTAGAAGCTGTTATTTTTGCAAAAGGAGGCTCTACTAAATATGAATGTGATTTTTCTGTTGGGGTGCCCAAATTTATGCAAGTGTCTAATTCTCTTATGATGCGTATGGCATATTTTCTGTTTATCAAATAAACCTTATTTCACGGCTAAAATATCACTGTCCATGACGTATGTGTATATATATGACAAAGACGTTCCTCATCCAAACGCCCAACATTTTATAGATGAAAGTAATGGTGATTATCAGGGGTGCCCAAACTTTTGCATACGACTGTATACAGTATGTGACAGAGATGAGATAACCCATCAACTCTGTCCCCTTCATACTATTTCATTATTCCCATGTTCCTGCGGTCTGTAAGGGGAGAGGGGGGGGGGCATAATGGATGAGCGGATGAGTGGGCTGAGATGAGACAAAGCTGCAGAGAGAGAAGACATGCCGCTGTACAGAACGAGTCTGAAACAACAAGCTCTACAAAAGACTGGGGGAGAAGACCACAGACGTACACAGGCTTAACCACTATGATTTACACACAGCGAGAGATAAAAGTCCAGAGAGTGAGAGGAAGTGTGAGAGAGAGAGAGAGAGAGAGAGAGAGAGAGAGAGAGTGAGAGAGAGAGAGAGAGAGAGAGAGAGAAATTAGCAATCTGAGGCTTTGATCATACTTTCACTCGGAGTCAGACTCACTGCTGGTTGCAAAAGTACTGCACTGTGAGAAGCAGGAATTTTAACAAGTGGTAAAGGGTACCATGGGAAGAAAAGAAAGAAAGCAAGAGCAGCCAACAAAAAAGAAGGGGAGAGTGGCGTGCGAGGGAAGTCGGCACATAGGTGAGAGGAATAATGCTGCTTTGTGAGAAGGGCTGTTATGTCTTCCTTCACCTGCAGCGCTTCTCTGAGCCTGCTTTGTGTGTCAGTGTGACGCCGGGCTGTGAAAGGAGAACTGAAGAATTCTCGGTGGCTTTGTGGAGCGAGCACCTGCTTTATAAGGCCACAAGCTCAGCCAATTTAATTATCACATTACACCTTTTGAGGAGAAAAATGTGGTAGTCTCAGACTGTGGTTCCAGGATCTTTACTGCTCCCCTCCCAACCCAACCCTCCCCACCCCTCTCCTCTCTCCACTCTCTTTTCCTGTCCTCTCCTCCCTGATGAATCGCTTCTAGACAGTGTGAAATGTCATTCTCAGATCTGATGTCTCCTTAGGCTGTATCTCCGAGATATCTCATTTGGGAGGCTCCATTTTCACAATCTCCCTGTTCCGGTCCGGGGCCCGCTCTCAGTCACACAATCACTCATTAGAATCACTCAGGAGTCTCTTAATATATTCTTTAAAGGGATGATTTATGCATCAGTGCGGCCTATTCTTCACCTGGCTATTGTACGAGCTGCCCCAGCTCTGATGGGTCTGTCTGACCGGCCTCCACAGACCACCTCCCTCCAGGAGGCCAGTGACAGAAGCCGTCAGAACTCTGTGTGAGGTCGCCAGACTCTGAGAGATGGACAGGGCACTCCGGGGACTCCAGTCATTAAGACATTGCCAGCTACTTGGTGTTTGGCGCTGTATGTGTGTGTGTGTGTGTGTGTGTGTGTGTGTGTGTGTGTGTGTGCATGTGAGTGAGTGTGTGTGTGTGCATGTGAGTGAGTGTGTGTGTGTTTGTGTGTGTGTGTGTGTGTGTGTGTGTGCATGTGAGTGAGTGTGTGTGTGTGCATGTGAGTGAGTGTGTGTGTGTTTGTGTGTGTGTGTGTGTGTGTGTGTGTGTGTGCATGTGAGTGAGTGTGTGTGTGTTTGTGTGTGTGTGTGTGTGTGTGTGTGTGCATGTGAGTGAGTGTGTGTGTGTTTGTATTTAGACACAATTGGGACGATGCGTCCCTGAGTCTAGTCCACGGTGGATGCTCAACAGATGGGTGGGGTGTTTTTCATAGACTCACGGGTGTGCGAAGCGCCATCTGTCCACAGCCATGTAGCGACTCCCGAGAAGACTGGCAGGGCATCCTTATCACACACTATCGACGACAAACTAAGAGTGTCAAGGGAATGACAGCACACGCAAGATCATTATTTCCGTTCATGAAGGATGCAGTGTGTGTGTGTGTGTGCGCGTGTGTGTGTGTGTGTGTGTGTGTGTGTGTGTGTGCGTGTGTGCGCGTTTGTGTGTGTGTATGTGCGTGTGTGTGTGTGCGTGTGTGTGTGTGTGTGTGGAATGAGTGAAAGGGTACAGTGAAGACCAGTAACATTTGAGAGACACCACAGAGGAGGCTGGGTCATTCTGAACGTGGAGGTAATGGAGGTAATATTGGTGACGGAGAGCGAAAGAATGAATTCAGCAGTGTGCGGTTGCGTCGACAACAGGAAACAGGACTCACTATCACAATACCATTTTCACCAGTCGAAATGATCCTGTCATTAAAAGGCGGGTGGTTTTATTTCATGCCTGTATCCTCCCAGCAGAGCTGAATTGATACTGTAATTAGCAACAGTCTGCTAGGCTCTCACACATTGCCAAAGTGCTAATGGGAATGCGTCACAGTTGTGTAGGGGTGCGGCAATCATTCCAACTCTCCTCTTGGCTGTTGACTCTAAGCAGGGTGGCACGATGATAGTTTACTAAAGTCTGAGCACTCCTCAGAGATCTACGGTCTGTGGCAGCCAGCTCAAGTGCTTCAGGATCGCTGAAGCTGTCTGGGCTGCGGGTGCGTGTCTGCGAGCGCACACACGTGTTTGTGTCTGTGTGTGTGCATGGGCGTGTCCGTATGTGTGTATGGGTATGTTTTTGTTGTTGTTGACGTGAGGGTGTGTCTGAATGCTGTTGGTGAGATGGCGACAGGTATTATGAGCAATGTGGAAGCTGGCCTGCAGGATGAGGAAGCAGTGAAACAGATGGATGAGTTTGATTAAATATGTGGCAGCAACCATGTGATCAGGGTGTGGTCAGGGAGGGCATCAATGAATGCATACGTTTGCAAAACTGCCCCAGGAAGTACTGTACATCCGTCTCCAACCATCAAAACCTTGATCTTCTAAGATCTTGCGAAGATCCCTCTTTACTTCCCTCCCTCACCCTCCTCTCTCAGCACATCCCCAGAGTTGAAAAAAATGGATGAAGGTGAAGAACATTTAGCAGAGTGTCGGTCTGTCTGTTTGGGTTTCTGTACAGCAGTTCTACAGTATGAAAATCAATCATATGTGTTTATATTGCACATGTTTCAACCAAAGTGCTGTAAAGTCAAAACAAAGCAGAACAATAAGTACACATAAGTACATATAACATGACACACGAGACAAACTACACACACAAATCCGATACACATGACATACAGTAGCACACGACCTGACAGGAAAACCATGCCGATACTTTATGGAGACAGAAAAAGCCTGGGGGAAAACATGTGTCTTGAGGCAGGATTTAAAGGGCTAGATGCTGGGGGTGTAGAGGAAGGCCATTCCATAGCCTTGGGGCAGCCTCAGAGACTATACAATCCCCATTATACCTAGTCTAAAACGTGGTGTACATCTGGTTTGAAGATCGAAGAGACCTTGATGTGTTGTAAAGGCTCAGGTCACAAATGAGGAAGTGGCACCAAATCCAGGCATCGCTTTCAAAACAAATAATCCAACTTTTAAAGGGAGGAAGTACAGGGAGGTGCGGTCGTCAAGATGGGAAGGAGATAAAAGCATGAAGAATATTTGAGAGAGTGAGAAGGGGTTTTAACTACGCATTGACTTTGAGCTGAGTAAGCTAACAACATAATGTGTTTGCCGATAACGTTTTTAGGGAAGAAACAAAAAGATGACACCGAGATCTTTGTTTTTTTGTTTTTGGAAAGTGGCCTCAGATTTTCCACTATACTATTGATGGAATCAGATGGGCCAAACAATATAATTTCACACTTTCAATTAGCTGGAGGTAGTTTTTGACATCCAATGTTAAAGGTCCTTTAGGCAAACTAAGAGGGGTTTTATGGATTTATCATCAGCTTGCCTCAGGGGAGGGTACAACTGTCTAACGTCCGCTTCAAAGTGGTAAGAAATATGACTACATTTCCCAAAAATAAAGCCCAGAGGCAGCTCGTAAATACTAATGAGACTGAAATGAGGCCCAGGGTGGAACCGTGCGGTCCACCACAGGTGAGAGGTGCTAAAGAAGAGGACACGTTTTAAGTAGTACCTTTTGGGGAAATGCCCAGAATGTCTACCTTTCCTTTGAGACTGTTCCGGAGGATGTCATGGTTGATTGTGTCAGACCCAGCACTGAGGTCCAAGAGATTTAAGATGGCACAGTTCCCAGAGTCCCCCACCAGCAGAAGGTCATTTAACACCTTGAGGAGAGCTGATTCTGTACTATGACGTACACCACACTGTACATACATCCGTTTGATGTAAACCGACAGTAGCCGACAATTATAAACTGTACATATGTGTGTGTGTTCGTGCCTACTCTACAGAATTCACCTGATCTAGAAGTGGGTGTGACCTTTTACCAGAGAGAAAAAGGGTGTTTGTCGACTCTACACTACTCAGAATATGTATGGTTGAGATTACAAAAGCTACTTGGTATTTGAGTAGCTCTCTATCTGTTTGCGTGGGTGGGTCTGTGTTGAGCCGGAGCAAGTGCTTCCTGGCTCCGTCATGATATTTAAGCATGGCAGCCCACACACTGACTGGGAAAGCAATCAACACAGCCTCAGTTGGCGTTCATCTGTCAGTAATGAATTTTTTTACATTGTTATTTGGTGAATTGCCTTCCTCTGATGTCTGTTTACGGACCCTTTGTCTTATCCTGATTACTTTAGCATATTCCTTCTGAAACAGATACGCACTTGTGTGTGTGTGTGTGTGTGTGTGTGTGTGTGTGTGTGTGAGTGTGTGTGTGTGTGTCTGCCTTCTTCTGTGTTTCACTGTAAGATGGGTCACTAACTGTCTTCCTCTATGGTTTCTCCAGACCCTTCCAACGACACAATACGAGCTGGAGATTGTGGCCAAGGACATGGCAGGAAGTGAGGTCGGACTGATAGGAACCGCAACCGCCACCATCACCATCACAGACAAGAATGACCACGCCCCTGAGTTCACACACTCTCTGGTGAGAGCCCTTTTATTCTTCCTCCTTCTCTCCTCTCCTCCTCATCCCTCTCTCCTCTGCCTGTAGGTAGTATGTCCAGTATATGTATGTATGTATATATGTGTGTGTGTGTGTGTGGGGTGTGGGTGTAGGGGTGGGCAGGGGGGGGGGCAGGGGGCGTTGTCCCTGACAGTCCCTGCTGAGCCCATCACACAGAGACAGACCTTGCAGAGAAGCAGATTCCCACGGCATCCATCACTGGAATCACACACATGACCCGTAATTCACACAGAAGTGATGCAGAGGATCACACGTACGGACACAAACGCACGCACACACTCACAGACGTGCACACCAGGACACACGCACATTCACCGGCTTATCCACGATGACCTTTGCTTGGCCATTTTAAATGATTGTGCTATAATTCAGTGGCCTGTCTGAGAAAAAGCTAAGCAGATCATTCTTGTGTGAGTGCGTGCGTGCATGATTGTGTGTGTGTGCGCGTGTGTGTGTGTGTGTGCGTGCGTGTGTGTGTGTGCGTGCGTGCGTGTGAAATAAACAACACATCCCTGTTGTCAGGTGATGTGGGTGCAGAGAGGAGATAAGGATGCGTGTGTGTAAGAGGAGGGTGAGCTGACGTTCCAAGCTGCTGTGATCTTGGCCTTGCTTTCTTTTATTATCAGCCTCAAGGCTTCAGTAAAACGTATGGCACACACACACATACACACACGCGCACACATACACACAAACTCATGTGAACCACCACCCACGAGCCATACTATCTCCCTCTGTCATTCACACACGCAGAAAACTGCACATTACCAACTTAACCTGTGTGGCCGTGTGTGCAAATGCATGATTAATTTGTCAAGAATTGCAGCCCTGGCTGTTTCCCCCCCTTTCTTCCGGGGGGGAGGGGCAGCAGCAGAGCCTGAAGGAGAGAGCCAGGGCCGTTGACTTGAGTTGTGTGGTTTTTAATGGAAATGCCCGTAGCTGTTGTCAGGAGCTGAGACACATCACCCATTGCCCTCCCCTCGCCAGCATCCCATGATGCATTGCAGTGTCAGGCGAGCTTGTCGGGAGTGGATGTGGCCGACAGAATGTTCCGGCTCAGAGAGCCAGCGGGGCCAAGTAGGGGCCAGTTCGTCCATGTCCCTGGCGAATGCTGCCATTCCTCATGTGGGAATTCATTTAACACTGTGGAGAAATGGGTCTTTTTTAAAACAGCCGTTTATAGATGCTAAGTTCCCATTAGGAGCCACCTGCCTTTGACACCTCCATCTCCTTCTCCTTTTTCTCCTCCACCTTTTCGTCTTCCTCCTCTCCTCTGACACCTCCTCCTTCATCCCCTCCTCCTCCTAATTTTACTCCTCCTACCTCTCCTCCTCCTCCTTCTACTCAACAACAATCATCTTCCGGCCTCTCAAATGCCCATGAATCTTATCTGACCTTTTTAGCAGGCTGATCGCATATGTGCGTGTGTGTGTGTGTCCTGTTTTACAGTTATGAATTCGATTTGTAGGGGCAAGCATCTTCCTTTCGCTCTCTCTTTCTCTTTCTCTCTCTCTCTCTCTCTCTCTCTCTCTCTCTCTCTCTATCTCTCTCTCTCCATCTCTCTATCTCTCTCTGTCTCGCTCTTTCTCACACACACACACGCACACACAGCCCACGGGCTTCTGTGATCCCTAATATATAATCTTTATTAAGGACTCAGATGGTCCACTCACATCCAACATACACACACACATAGAACACATTAAAATACATTACTCAATAAAATACTGTACTAAAATAGGTGCAAGCTATCATGCCAATGCTTTCGAAGCCTGGATGTGAACCGATAGCCCATCATAGGGTTGGTTAAGCCCATAATGATGCCATTCTCTGACAAATTCAAACGACACATGAAACTGAACATCAACTTTCGCAACAGTGCCTGACATGTAGGTACATTAGAGGACACAAATAACTGGCTAGCACTGTGCCACCTAGGAACACGGAGCAACAACCTCATGGCATCATTATATGTATAATAGATACACACCCCATCTCAGGCCGGTGCTGGGGGCCGACTACTTACAGCACATCCATAAGGTCATGTGTGGAGCCAGGTGGGGTGAGGGACGTGGTCAGAGCTAAAAGGTCATCTATTAGATCAGGAAAGTGGTCCGAAAAACGAATAATAGGAGTCAGAGCGTAGGGTTTTCCACAGTGGTTATTATATGCAAATACACAGTCAAAGAGCAGTTCAGTGGAAGACTACAATCTCTCCAGAGGGCTTAGTATCTAGTCAAACTTTTTAAATCTAAGGCTAACTTGTTCTTTTATGTTCTGGATTTATTCTATTTTCCGCAGCATCGGCAGAGGATTCGGCTCGACAATGATTATCTTTAATAACCACTTCTAATCCTTCTTTTATGAGCAGGGGAAACAAGGAAAGATGATTAGGGATCTGGAGGTGCTGGGAGTATGGATGCCCGGGAGCCCAGGAGCTCATTCACACAAGCTCCAATATCCAGACACGTATCCAGTCATGAGGGCAACTCTGCACACATTGAGTAAAGGACCTGTAGCATGGTCAAGGGTCAGACACATGACCTTAACGACTCCAGCACCCATCCTCCAGCCACCCTCTGCCCATCCTTGCCATCCCTTTGCCTCCACCCAATCCCACATTTCCTCTCCGTCTCTCGGCTGATAACTTCCACCTCATTTTAGCCTCTGATGGTCCCTATCATCGCTGTCACTCACACAGACTGACAGCCGGTGGCCTCTCTCACTTCCTGCCGACGACTACCCCCCCCCCTCTCTCTCTCTCTCTCTCTCTACTGTATCTCCCCCTCTCCAACTCTCTCTCTTTATCTCTGTACCTTGCTCTTTCTCCTGTCTCTCTCTCTCTTTCTCTCTCCCCCTCGTTCACTCTCTCTCTCACACACACTCTTTCTCTCTCTTTCTTTCCCCTACCCCATAGAAAACATGTCGGCTGTCATTCGTCGTATAGACGATAATGATATTTACAGTCATGGGTGAAGCGTGGAACGGCTGTGTGTGTGTGTGTGTGTGTGTGTGTCAGCGATTATGGCCTGCCTGCATGATTGCTCTGCCAGCTCAGAGGAGATATCTTATGCCTCGCGGTTACTCTGCAGGTCTTCTCGCCCCAGGCCAGTCTGTCAGCTTCAAGACTGACCACAATCACAACCACCATGCACGCTGGTACCCAGTTACCCTGACATCTGCTGACCAAATATGCTTTCAGTAAGCTGTGGTCTCTCTCACCAGTCACGACCACACTGCTATGCCAAATGTCCAATATGCGGAACCCAGGTGGCACACAATGCGGTTGAGATGATAGTGGAGATGAGTGTTCCAGTGTCTGGAGGTGGCTGGAGGCGCAGGTCTCTGAGAGTCCGCCTAATGAAGGGAACAGGAACACCCAAAGGCCTGATGAACGAGGATGCGTGTCACATGCGAGGGTTAGAGGCCCTCTTGACAGGGATAGGGCCCCAGGGGGAGAAGCCATCTCCACCATCTCAACGAGAGAGTCCCGGTGGGTGAACAGCCTCCCTGCGAAGCCGTGAAGGAGGCCTTGCGGAGGATCGCTGGAGATGTGCTTTGAATCTTTGTTCTGTCTGACAGGCCGTGTGGTGAGGAAAACACTAGGCAACCACAGCCAGTTACTGGGTGTTTGTTCTGGAATATTGCAGATAGCTGAGCCTTGCTTTGTTGCTGTCCATTCACATTGCCCGTTTGTCTGTGTATAAACATACAGAGTGCGACATTATATGATTTGAACAAAAATTGGTAAACTATCGGAAACTGTCAGTGAAACAACTAAAACAGATCACATTCCAAATGTGCCGCACCCACTGGCGACACTTGTTGGTTCTGATCCCTGCTGCAGGAGTCTTCACACGGTGTTAGAAGTGACCCATGGCTCACACTCAGGTAAATCAAGCCTGCCTCTTAGGCGACTAGAAGTTCTGAGTAGAAACTTTGGCATTCAGGGATTTTATTTAATCCTGAATCCTGGATCAAACCAACCGACCGCACTTCGTGCTCAATCCACCACTTTTCCAAAGCAGCCTACCTTGAGAAGTAACGCAACCAAACTCCTGGCTGTCTGTCAGTCTCATGACAGCCGGGAGCGCTTTCTCTCTAAGGTGATCATGTCTTCCAAAGACTTCTCCAATAGCTTGCTGTGTAGATGGGAGCTAAACTCTTCACAAAGTGTGTGGGTGCACGGTCTTACCAACACCTTGTAAACACATTTGTTGTTTAACTCTAAAACCCCTAAGTTCCTGAGACCTTAATCGTATCTCCATCTCCAAAGCAAATGCAATGAATAGAATACAGACTGCTGCCAGTCACCTTAATCAAGTTTCCAAAGCAAAGCTGCTTTTCCCAGCCATATGATTCATCTGAGATCTATCTATAGACACAGCAGGAGCTGAACCAGCTCCGGATTTAATAACACCGCAGGTAAGCTCATTAGCTTGCCTGGGCTACACAACAGAAGGAGTGTGTGTGTTTGCGTGTGTATGGGTACATGTGTGTGGGTGTGTGCGTGTTCGCGGACGCGTTCCTGTTGCAGGAGTTAACTTACGACTACTGTTGATCAAGAACCCAGCTATATCTGTCAGTCGGTCGTGTCACTGAGGATATCCAGATATCATGAGAGAGAAGAGAGAGAGAGAGAGAGAGAGACGAGAGAGAGATAGATATAGCATAGAGATCTCGCTATAGAGCTAGCTCTACTCGCATCTCTCGAGTCTCTCTCTCTATCTCTCTATCTCTCTCTCTCTCTCTCTCTCTCTCTCCTCCTCTCTGTCTCCTCTCTCTCTCTCCCTCTCCCTTTTTCCCTCTCTCTCCTCTCTCTCTCACCTTTGTTCCCTCTCTTTCTTTCTTTCTTTCTCTTTCTCTTTCCCACATGCTTGAGACAGAGAGGCCGACACTGACATGTGTGCGGGTGGGTGTGGCCTACGTGATGTCATATCCTCCTCCAGGGGGTGGCTGACCTGACTCTGATTACAGTCACTAAAGCAAACCCTTCATCTTTCAATTCCACTGCAGCTATTTCCTATCTGTGGTGAGAGAGGGGCTCAGACCAGCTGCACTGTCCCCAGTGTGTCTGCCCAGCAGGGAGTTAGAGTTAGCAGCACTCCCTGAACACGCATTTCCAGTTAACGTTCTTTGTTTTCCTATTGAATGGGTCGTAATGGAGACCATTGATGAAGGAGAGCTGTAATGGAGGGTTGAGGTGTAAAACATCTCTGTGATTGAAGTGTGATGCGTGGCATCACTGTGATTGAAGTGTCCTCCAGTCTACAGCTCTAACACAGTGTCCTCCAGTCTACAGCTCTAACACAGTGTCCTCCAGTCTACAGCTCTAACACAGTGTCCTCCAGTCTACAGCTCTAACACAGTGTCCTCCAGTCTACAGCTCTAACACAGTGTCCTCCAGTCTAAAGCTCTAACACAGTGTCCTCCAGTCTACAGCTCTAACACAGTGCGCTCCAGTCTAAAGCTCTATCACAGTGTCCTCCAGTCTACAGCTCTAACACAGTGTCCTCCAGTCTACAGCTCTAACACAGTGCGCTCCAGTCTAAAGCTCTAACACAGTGTCCTCCAGTCTACAGCTCTAACACAGTGTCCTCCAGTCTACAGCTCTAACACAGTGTCCTCCAGTCTACAGCTCTAACACAGTGCGCTCCAGTCTAAAGCTCTAACACAGTGTCCTCCAGTCTACAGCTCTAACACAGTGTCCTCCAGTCGATACAGGATACCTTCCTCATCTCCTCGCGTAGCAGATGGACCAACCTGTGACAGGTCCCTTTGTAGGAAACTTACTTTAGTTAATGTTGTTTTAGGTTGGAGAACAGTAGGTGTGTGTTGCAATGATTAACTAACTAACTAATGTAAAAATAGCTAGATACACAATGGGGTACCTACATTACATGACAATACTTTGAGGCGAGTAAGCTTGGACTCCCAGGAACAAAGTTGTTATGCAGTGTTCATTTGAATATAAATTATGGAAAATGAGGTGTCCAGCATGGACCACAAATGGCTATCAATCATGGCCACCAAGACATTGTTCTGGAATCGAGGCAGAGTTTGGGAGATTGTCAGAACTTGAAAGGCTGAGTGGTTGGCTGAAGGTTAACCCTACACAAATGTATGTTGCTCTATTGTACATGCGGTTCTCCAGTTTTCTGGTTAGGCCCCTTAACTTTAAATGCGCAATTTACTCTAGCCAGGCACAGTTTGGGAGCTTGACAGAACTTGAAAGGCTGAGTGGTTGGCTGAAGGTTAACCCTACATAAATGTATGATGCTTTATTCTGCATGCGGTTCTCTGGTCTTCTGGTTAAGCCCTGAAATTTAAATGTGCAATTAACTCTAATTATGTTATTCCCCATGTGTCCAGGATGAGATCTTTTATTGGGTGTGCCACGAATCGTGGCGCATCCTTTGTTATCTCACATATATATTTATTATTATTATTTATTTTAGCCCCCCTAATCCTCGGTCAATATTTGGACTACATAGACAAACTACGTGTCAAAAGTTTCGTCTGGCTAGCGATTGATATACTATTACTTTTATGTACGTTCCGTTGCACAGTTTAGGACCATACAACGTTTTTGTGGCATAAAGTTGATTTTGTCGGCAAAGGGTAGACTACTCAGTTATAATAGCCTACGTCACATTGTCGGCACATGTTAGCAACGACGCATTAGATACGACGTGCATAGAAGACTGTCGCACAGCAAAGATGGTATCGTGCCGCCCCCCCTAGCATCCGTCAATATTTTGATTACTTAGAAAACGTTATGTCAAAAGTTGGTAGCCATTGAGTTGCTTGTCTTTTTATTTACCTGGCTAACTTGCTAGCCACAGTCACTGACGCTACTAACGTCACGAAACACGCGTGACTACCTCTAGCAGAACATTAGTTTAGCAGCTTGTTAACTTCTGGGAGATAGCTAGAGCTAGGCTAACTATAGCTTTAACGCTACTGCAAGGTAGCTGCAGAAACGCCACAAGCAAAGAGTCCAGGGTGATAACTATTTACTCATTTTTGATCTGAGTAATTTGATCTATCACTTTGTGATATGAAACACAATTGTGAAGTGTAATGTACAATATAAGATGATATTATTGAGGAATTACATCTACTTTCAGAAACGGTAGTCTACTATTTCACTGAAGCATTAGCATCATGACATTAGCCTATGTTGCCCGGGCAACACATACAACAGCGGTCTATGATGCATCTGTTTTCAATCGTTAAAATAAACATTACTCACAAATACATTGTCGTTGTACGATTTATTATGACATTAGATTACAAATAAACGATTTGTTGGTTTCAAACCAGTACTGCAACGCTGTAGCCTACGCGAGACGAGACACTGTGTAGCTAACAAAAACATCCACAGCTGTTTACAGTATAAGTCAAACGGCGACAGAACATGTTCGGCACTCCCTTAAATCAAAAGTATTTCAATAGGTGAAACTGTCTGACTACTAACCCGAACTTCATTGACACAGCCTAAACTTGTCAATCTGTTCATGAAAGCAATAGGCTATTTAATTTCAGCCTAAACCGTACAACGGAACGTTCAACCAACGATCGCCACCAAGACGAACACTGTAGTATACAATTTACCGGGGCTTCTCCACAAAGGGCGTCTTTCCAAGGGTCTTCTTAATGAATTATTATGCAATAGCCTAGAATAGACTATGAGTAGGCTGAATGCTTGAAAATATCACTAGAAGGGAAAAACTTAAAGGGACGGACAAGCAGGCACACCCTCACAATTTCCCCAGAAATGGTATGCTCTCTAGTTCGATTTAGGGTGCGACATGTCTTTCTTTGTAGGAACTTATAACCTTATATGGCCAAACTGGTTTGTCTTTGATAACAACGGAACAAACTTGTTGATTTGACAATATATTTGTATATTGTTTATAGTTTTGGCAATACTTTTTATTAGGGTTTCACAAGTACCACAGCACTACCCTAACCTACCCACTGTAGTTTGTGCTCCTATAATGAGAGTGGCGGTACAGCATATGGTTTTGAAAGTATGTCTCTCCTTGATAGATGGTTGAATATCTGAACAAGGCTGTCAATAGGAGTGTCTAGCAGAAAATATGTCCCCTAGTCTATGTGGCCCCGCTATACTTAAAACTGGCTCTGTCTAAGCTGTTTGTCTCAGAGATCAACTCTGCAGATACAAACACACACACACAAACACACAAACAGGGCAGTCTGTGTGGTGGTTATTTCTCAGAGTCTGCCTCGTTGTCGGTGCCTCTAAGAGGATTGAGGTCCTGTCAGGGGCTTAGTGGTCATACACACACACTCACACACACACTCACACACACACACACACACACAGACACACTCTTCCATTTAAACATGTTTCTGCCAAACTGGTTGCACTGAAACCGGACTGGCCAGTGGTGCGTTTGTTTGTCCGTGTTTGTGTGTCTCTACTTGCTGGTGTTCCTTGGGGGATCAAGATCCTGTCAAAGGCTCAGATCACACACACACACACCACCATATAATCTTATTTCTGCCAAACACTGAAACCTGCCAGTCAGTTGTGCGTGTAAGGTTGTGAGTGAGTATGTGTGTGTGCAGTGGCAACGTGTGTGTGTGTGCATGTGTGTATGTGTGTGTGAGAGAGTAAGTGAGCATTCTGGATCAAACATACCGCTGGAAAAAATCACAAGCATAGTATAAGAAATTAAAAACGGCTAAAATCCGATGCTGAATTCCTGCTGATTACCACCACCTGGTCACAGCATCCCTACATGAGTACCCCTTGTCTCTCCAGCTCAGACTAACAGTGTGCGGTGTGTGTGTGTGTGTAGGTGTAAGTGTGTGTGCATGTGCAGGTGTGTGTGTGTGAACACCAGTCTGCAGACACCTGCTGAGCAAAGTGTAGGCCTGAGTAGTGATTTTTGTGGAAGCTCCATTAGTGATCTGTAGGAAGCATGTATGATATGGCCTCATTGAAGCGGTGTGTGAGGAGGAGGGAGCTGTGTACACCTGTGGGGAGCTCTGCATGGAGACGGGTGGCATGGTGCTTAGCAACAAGTCCATGTTCTCTCATTACAGTGCTACAATCATCTGCCCCAACAAAGAGTGAATGTCAGCGTGTAGACAAGCGACACGATAACATATTTAAAGTGATATATATGACAACAAACGTCACAGAGGAACAATGGAACAACAAACGTGTGTCCTAACTACCTAACAAAAATGTGTCCCTCAAACACATGAGGTGGCAGTCGTTCCTTAACTAGTGATTATAAACGAAGGTTTGCTACTTGATAGGGTGTGTGCCCATAGGCAGCTGACCTATTCCAAAGCCCCTGTGCGATTGAACACACAACTACGAAAAGCACAATGCCTCGTATCGGCACAAAATGAAAACTAAACACTAAACAGGACGATGAGCCAATGGACACAGACAATCTCCGAAAATCTCCAAACAGAATCGTCGACAGAAAACAAGTAGCACAAACACAGAATAGCACAAACCAGAGCCTTAAATGAAGACGGATGAGCGGCTGATTGGCTGGAAGCGAGGGCGCTGCTGACGAGAAATGGAGTTTAGAGCCAATCACAGATGGACACCTGAATGGAGCCATTAAAGTGTGGGGAGAAACCGAGGGGAAAAGAACACGTAGCACACAACCATGCAAACACAGACAGTAATATGTATAAAGAAACGTGTTGCCATAACAACACTCGTTTACGCTTTCTCTAGAACCCAAGACAGATCCCATTTGAGGTTAAGCATTGAAAAGGTTTAACGCAAGACGAGGCTTTCCCCCTGTTAGGATTAGAAAGGAGTGATCCCTTCATCTGATATGAGCTTCAGTACAAGAAGCTTAGCCACTCTCTCTCTCTTTCTCACTCTTTCTCTCTCCCCCTCTCCCGCTTTCTCTTTCTGTCTTCATCTCTCTCTCTCTCTCTCATCTCTCTCTCTCTCTCTCTCTCTACTTCTTTAGAACATCCCTGCAAATGATTAAAAAGCTTTGGAACATGTTGTGGATGGACACAACAGAAGACGCCCATGAACCTGAGTGGATGGGGTAGTGAGGAGAGACACTGTAGTGGACTATCCCAACAGAAGAGGCTCCAATCTGGACAAGAATACCAGCCTTAAATGCATGACACATTCTGTTCCAGAGAGATTACACTGTAAACTGGGACACAATAACTGGCCGCCCGAGAGATAGAGAGAGAGAGAGTGGGTGTTGGGGTGGTTAGACAAAGGGGTGATATTGAGAGAGATAGCGAGAGGAAGTAAAAATGGACTTTCAGTACTAGCTGTCAGTGTTGCTAGAAATCCTGCAGTACGCCTGTTGACAATGTTCGCTGTAGCAGAGTGTCAGAGCAGCAGAATAGCAGGCTGATATGAATCTGATTGAGGACGAGTTGCGACAATAGACAGAGGGGGGAAGACTGACAATGAGAAGCAAATTGGTGATTTCATTGGAAATGGAATTAGCATATGTGTGCGTGTGTGTTCAGCGTGTGTTCTTGACATGGTCCCTCCCATGTGACATGTAGAGCAGTACATTCGGAACTTGGGTCACATACACTCTCCACCTCTCTGCAAACGTATTTACTTCAACCATCGTATCACTGTGGAGAGGAGAGGAGGGGAGAGAATCGAGGGGAGGGCGAGGAGAGAGAGAGGGGGGTGAAAAGAAAAGATAGAGACTGTGAGTGGAAGGTTTCAGCAACAGATAACAAAAGCAGAAAGAAACGTGATATATTGAATTTTTCAAAGCCAGAGGTATTGTACTCCAACATTCTCTTGATGGAAGGCAGCGTAGATTCAACGGAAACTAAAGAAGTCTTGCCTGCCTATCTCCTATGTTCCTTAAGTACCCACATGCAATAAAAACAATTAGTGCTGTAACACTGTCAAAATTGTGTTTTCGTGTCCTGAATGATGCTATCTGAGCTGCAGCTGGTGCCTGAGAACACACACGCAAAAGCTCTTCTTTCCTTCTGTGTGTGTGTGGTGGTGTGCGTGTGTGCTGGTGTGAGGGTGAGAGAGTGTGGTTTTGTTGCAGGAGAGGGATTGGGACTGAGAACCATTGTGAGATGTGATTCAGAATGATGGATATTAATCAGAGGCCAGGGAGCCTCTGCAGTGTGGACGACTGCTAGTGAGTCTGAGAGGACGAACTGCAGTGCCGGACCCATCCCTCTCCTGTCTACCCAGACTGAGGAAGAGGGGAAGGGGAGGTGGAGGAAGAGGAAGAGGAGGGGGGGCAGGAAGAGAGGAGGCACACTGGGGAGGAGTTGAACTGCTCTAAGAAAGACGAGGAGAACAACAGATTTTAAAGCCCTGTCAGACTATGTATTACTTATCTCGCCCCCCTCTCCTTTCCCTCTCTCTCTCTCTCTCTCTCTCTCGCTCTCTCTCTCGATCGCTCTCTCTCTCTCTCTCTCGCTCTCTCCCCCCCATCTCTCTCTCTTTCCCCTCTTTCTCTCACTCTCGTTTTCTCTCACCCCCCCTCTCTCTCTCTCTCCCCCCTCACTCTTTTTCTCTCCCCCCCCTTTCTCTCTCTCTGAATCCAGTTCCCAGCGAACATGGACGAGGGTTCCACGGGGGTGGTGGTCAACCTGACGGTGGACGACAGAGACGACCCCGCCACAGGGGCGTGTCGGGCGGTCTACTCCATCATCAACGGAGACCCCACCCAGAGCTTTGAGATCCACACCAACCCGGACAACAACGAGGGCATGCTCTCCGTCATCAAGGTATCTGACGGACACACTGCAACCCATGCACATGCCCCGTGGTGAATTTTGAGTTGACCTTGGATACTGTACATGTGTAGATTGAAATGATGTATTGTCTTTCTCTTTTCTTCTTCTGGTGTCCTCTACTCTTTTGACTTCTTCCTCTCCTATTTTCCCTTATTTTCCTCTCCTTTCGTCCTCTCCTCACTTCTCCTGACTTCTCTTCGTTTTTCTTCCCCTCTCTTCCTTTCCACCTCCTCGCTCTCTCTCCTCTCTCCCCTCCAGCCTCTGGACTATGAGAGCACCGCGTTCCACACGTTGCTCGTCAGGGTAGAGAACGAGGACCCCCTGGTGCCAGATGTGGGTTATGGGCCCAGCTCTACAGCGACGGTACACGTGACGGTGCTGGACGTGAACGAGGGGCCCGTGTTCTTCCCGGACCCCCTGATGGTCACTAAGATGGAGAATGTTCCGGTGGGCAGCTTTGTGGCCTCGCTCAACGCCACGGACCCCGACTACCTCCAGATCCAGAGCATCAGGTGAGCGCCTCACCAGACAAACAGACGGGAAAAATCCAACGACTGGCAGGCAGAGGTACGCACTGACAAACAGATGGACATGGACAGACAGATTGACAGACAGATGGAAAATGAAGGCCTTTTTATTTCTGGTATCCTGCTCTGGTGGGCTTGAAAGGCACTCATGGCTATTGATCGAAACAGATTTAGAAAAACATTGAGAACATTTTCCAATGAAGGTGGAGAAGACGGCATCTGACTCATCTTCCACTACACTCACCACACATCTCACCTCCTCAGTTCAACGTGAGGTTAGGGAGGGGTTAGATTCTTTCCGATCACACCTGTCTTCCAAAGTTGACGACAGAGACAACCAATCACAGGTGTAGCCTGCCATGACAGTACGCCTCTTAGTTAGCAGAAATCACTCCATCTGGTGTCTCTCACCCATCTATTCAAGCCTTCTCTCGTCTTTCTATCAGTCCCTCCATTCCTCTCATCTGACTGCCTGTCAACAAGGTAGACGTTTCTAGAGGTTCTTATGTCGGCCAGATGCTTCACATAAAAAGGCTAGCTGTCATGGTAGTGCATGTGCAGGACTGCCGGATGACTCAGCAAGATGACTTTTAAATACTAAACTCTAGGTGTCACACTGAAAGTGTTCCCTGCTGTAAGGATGATTAATTGTGCTAGGTTGGAGAGATACATTATTCCCCGGCTTCATTCCAAGATGGAGACTCGGTTACTCCTTGACAGGTTTTAAGACCACTGATTGATTCTCGATTTGTGATGCTCTTTTTTCTGGAAGCGTGGGAGTTACATAATATTCAACAAAGATTGATGTAAATTTACCATGATTTAAACGACCCTGTAATAAAAAACCCACTAGATTTGGAGTTGGCTGGCTAGATTATAGATGCTTAAAAGTGCTCCTTGACGGAGAGAGGCAAGGTGTGGGTGGTCATTCTCCTTCTAAGTCTCCTTCCCCATCTCCTTCTTATTCAGCCTCCCTCCCTTCTCCCTCTCCCCCTCCTTCTTCTCGTATCCTTCTCATTCCGTTTTTGCTCATCCATCTCCATCTCCTTCACCGTCTCCTTCTAATTTACCTTCGCCCTCGTTCTTTGTCCAATCATCTGCTCTTCTCCGTATCCACATCCATACTTATTTCCATATCCATCCGCCATGCCCCCCCTCTCTATCTCCTCTTTCCTCTGTTCTCCATCTGCATTCATTCCCTGGCCTCTCCTTTCTACCTTCCTATAACCTCTTACCTCTTTTGATCCTCTCTTGACACTGAAAGGGACTTTGAAGTATTGTAGCTGAGCCTTTACCTGTGGGGCATTGAGGATGAGGATGATGATGATGAACTGGGGAGGCTGGTGTGGATGAGGAGAGAGGCAAGAAAATTGCTAATTTAGGTTTTAGGTTTCCCTCTCAATTTATTGTGTTTTGCATGTTGGTGTGTGTGTGTGTGTGTGTGTGTGAGAGAAACAGAGAGAGAAACAGAGAGAGAAACGATAGATAAAGAGAGAGGGAGAGACAGAGGAGGATCATTTTCTACCAGTGCTATAACAACCCCTAGAGACAGGGAGGTCAATGGAGGTTGACACCAAACACGATGGGTTTGCCCTGCTTGTGGAGATCAGAGGGACACGCAGACAAACAGGGCAAAGGAACAGAGCCCGCTGCCACCTCTCCACACTGTGGCTGTGATGTCTGGAACACATGGATGGATGAGGCAAAGACAGGGGATGTCAGGGTCAGTAGTGTACAAAAGAGTATGTTTTATTTTGTTCTTGATTCTATTTCAGTGTACCTTCCTTGTATTTTATTTATATATGTTTTAATGGAACTGTTCATCTGTTTACATTCACATTGATATATTAAGCAGACTAACCCTGTTACAGTAAATGTTGCAGATTAAAGACTAAATATGCACAGACTAATCAAGGCTGTATGGCACTTTATGTATGCCACTAAGATCAGCTCTGAAAGGGTTGTTAACTGCCTCCCAAGTAATTATGGGTGTCATTGATTCTTTGTATGTGTGTGTGTGTGTGTGTGTGTGTGTGTATGTGTGTTTGTACGAGAAAGAGAGGTAGAGTGTGTGTGTCTGTGTGTGTGTGTGTGTGTGTGTGTGTGTGTAAGAGAAAGAGAGATATTGTGTGTGTGTGTGAGGAGATTCTAATGAGCTAGAACAAGTAATTCTAGGGGACCAAACCGTGTAATGTGTAAAGCAGTCAGCAATAACTGACCTAATAAGAGAAGAGCAGGGGTACAGCCGAGCACGTTTGACCTGAACCCACCGCACCTTCAGGGTCACAGCTGGTTTGACCTGAACCCACTGCACCTTCAGGGTCACAGCTGGTTTGACCTGAACCCACCGCACCTTCAGGGTCACAGCTGGTTTGACCTGAACCCACCGCACCTTCAGGGTCACAGCTGGTTTGACCTGAACCCACCGCACCTTCAGGGTCACAGCTGGTTTGACCTGAACCCACCGCACCTTCAGGGTCACAGCTGGTTTGACCTGAACCCACCGCACCTTCAGGGTCACAGCTGGTTTGACCTGAACCCACCGCACCTTCAGGGTCACAGCTGGTTTGACCTGAACCCACCGCACCTTCAGGGTCACAGCTGGTTTGACCTGAACCCACCGCACCTTCAGGGTCACAGCTGGTTTGACCTGAACCCACCGCACCTTCAGGGTCACAGCTGGTTTGACCTGAACCCACCGCACCTTCAGGGTCACAGCTGGTTTGACCTGAACCCACCGCACCTTCAGGGTCACAGCTGGTTTGACCTGAACCCACCGCACCTTCAGGGTCACAGCTGGTTTGACCTGAACCCACCGCACCTTCAGGGTCACAGCTGGTTTGACCTGAACCCACCGCACCTTCAGGGTCACAGCTGGTTTGACCTGAACCCACCGCACCTTCAGGGTCACAGCTGGTTTGACCTGAACCCACCGCACCTACAGGGTCACAGCTGGTTTGACCTGAACCCACCGCACCTTCAGGGTCACAGCTGGTTTGACCTGAACCCACCGCACCTTCAGGGTCACAGCTGGTTTGACCTGAACCCACCGCACCTTCAGGGTCACAGCTGGTTTGACCTGAACCCACCGCACCTTCAGGGTCACAGCTGGTTTGACCTGAACCCACCGCACCTTCAGGGTCAAGCTGGTTTGACCTGAACCCACCGCACCTTCAGGGTCACAGCTGGTTTGACCTGAACCCACCGCACCTTCAGGGTCACAGCTGGTTTGACCTGAACCCACCGCACCTACAGGGTCACAGCTGGTTTGACCTGAACCCACCGCACCTACAGGGTCACAGCTGGTTTGACCTGAACCCACCGCACCTTCAGGGTCACAGCTGGTTTGACCTGAACCCACCGCACCTTCAGGGTCACAGTTGCACCGCGGGAGGCGTCCAAGTCTACTACAGCTCCAATGAGGTTTTGGGTAGAAAGACACATGATTCTTTCTTCTATGTGAGAACACATATTCTATTCATTTTAAAGATGAAAGTCTATGAAACATTTGAGTTTTTCCCAGTAGTGATCATTTTGGTCTCACAATGCCTTTACTTTACTTTACTTACCTACCTTAACCCAACAGCATTTTTTTATAGGATCTAAAGTTCCTGAGTTACTGGAATTACTAATTTATCAAATATTACTGTACTACCTAGCATAAATGTGAAGCTAAAGGATTCTGTGTTTTGCTGATACAGAAGTCTTTCTGGTCTTCCCAGTGGCAGTCTCTGTGTGTGTGTGTGTGTGTGTGTGTGTGTGTGTGTGTGTCTGCTGACTGAGTCAGCCTTGGGAAAATCCAGATGCAGTTGCTTTTAGCAAACTTTTTATGTCGTTATTTATTTATTTTCCAACCACCTTCGTCCATGAAACTTTTAGTTGGTGTCTTTCTGGAGTGTTCTGAGATTTGGAGGGGTGAGACTCCAGTATAAAGGTTGACGAGGAACGGCAAGAACATGAACTGAGATTGTCTTCTCGGGGAGTATGTAGCATAGCTGCATAACACAGTCATTGAAGTCATTGAGATCCAGCAGATGAGTAGAAGATGAGCCATTCAATTGTATTGAGCCTTTCAGGTTAACTAAAGACTTGAGTTTGTTGGGCGTCCTTGAAAAATAATCCATTGTACCGGCAGTGACATCTTGAAGAACATGGTCATGATGTCATCAACATGTATTTGCTTCACACACAGTAAAGCTGATGTTTGAGCAAACGACTGAAGGGCTTCCCAAACTTAAACTATGTTACGATAACGTGTACCATACCGAGTATGCTGCAGTAGCGATCATCCGCATTCTCACATTTGCAGAGTATTAGCATAAATATATGTGTTGTCATTTCAGCAGTCACTGAAGGTGATGCGAGTGACAATGAAGGTGATGGCAAGATGAAGCTGTCGGAGCCAGTCAACTAAATCAGTCTCCCGTCTCAGTCAGAGAGTGTGACGAATGTGTTGGCATAGATACCAAGGCGGTATCCCTGATGTAGGTCCTAGTCAGCAGTCAGCAATCCCTGTGGGTTCCACAAAACTCTGTGTTCCACACCGCACTGTGGGTTCCACAATGCTCCACGCTAGTCGCTCTAAGTCTATCTGATGTGTACTAGTTTCTGTTCCAAATAGAAAGCCAGACAAAAGAACATATATATGTTCATCTCCATATCAGGAGAAAGAGTGTGAGTGAGAGAGATTGGGAGAGAGGGGGGGCCTAGCCTGCAGACAGATAATCATGTTGCCAGGATATAATTAAAATGATTCAAAAAATGCCAAAAGGAGCAGACAGAGAGACTGAGCAGTGAGGCCTCAGTGAAGCACAGATAAATTGCTTTTCTCCATGTTAATTACAGGGTTATGATTTTCTACTGATGCAAAGAGTTGCCTTTTTTCCTGCCTTATTATGATAATAAATTTCATTTTTATGTGTTGTGCTGCTGAGGCATGATAATTTATGGAAATAGTGTTACAGCGACTGCTATTATCTTTACAGAAACAAGTGTGTGTGTGGGTGTCTGTGTGACCTGTGCCCAGATCAGAATTTGAACCACTATCAATGATCGCTTGTGTTTTCTATAGCATTAGCATAGAGAACACGCAAGTCTAGAGAGGGTTTATCTCTTACTGTCTTCTCTGGTAGTCCGTCAAATCCTCTGCAGTACTGTAACTCAGACAGAGAAGGGAGAGGGAGAGAGAGAGAGAGAGGGAGAGAGGGAGAGGGAGAGGGAGAGGGAGAGGGAGAGGGAGAGGGAGAGGGAGAGGGCAGAGGGAGCGAGAGAGAGTGAGAGCGTCGAGGGAGAGAGCGAGAGCGGAGAGAGAGTCGAGAGAGCGAGAGAGAGAGAGGAGAGAGAGAGAGAGAGAGAGACCCACCCCGAGATTCCTGGGGACAGACAGACAGGCCCTCTAGGGGAGCTGGAACACAGACACACTGACAAGCTGCTTGATCTGCCATCTCCAACAGGACAGCTGGCTATGTCTCCTCTGATCCTGGTACTCTGGAAGACAAGTAGAGGGGAGATCACAGGAAAACAAGCCGTACCTCCAAACACACACACAATTATACACTTGCACACAAACACACAAACTTACTGCAATGAAGCTGAGTTGCCTGTCTTATTGCACATTTATACTATTCCAAATATCCACCTTACTCTAATGGGCTATGTCAACCGTTTTGTGTGTGTGCCTCCTCTATATGTGTGTATGTGTGTGTGTGTGTGTGTGTGTGTGTGTGTGTGTGTGTGTGTGTGTGTGTGTGTGTGTGTGTGTGTGTGTGTGTGTGTGCGCGCAGTGTATTTAACTCTTCTAGGTCCCAGGTGTTTAGGTCAACTCTAAGCAGACATGGATGAGGGGTCTGGTCTCTCAAATGGGACCCCTGTCACACACATGGCTGAGTGATGGATGGATGGATGGATGGATGGATGGATGGATGGAGGGATGGATGGATGGAGGGATGCAGGAGGGAGATGAAGCAGTGACAGTTTTAGTCTTAACGAGACATTAATGAAGGGCCCTGAGCACAATAGTGTGTTGACAGGTTGCTCTGATTTTCCCTCGGTCTGACAGCTAGCTGATTGATGGGGCGTCCGTCACTGTTTGTTGTCCCCCCTCCTGCCTCCTGGTCGGGGACCACTGGGTCAATGGGAAGTTGATGGGATGCAGGTATCTAAACAGGTGTGACAGTGGCCAAATGCCATGGTAACAGCAATGGTAATAATTGGGCACTTGGATGTTATTTTCCTACCAGACGCTTTCCCACCTGTCCTCCACACAATCTGTTTTGTGCCCTCTCTTTCTCTTGCACTTCTATATAACTGGTCTTATAGAGACCTCCAGCTGAAGAGACGGAACCCCCGGAGCCTTTTTACCTTCACACAGCTCCTGATCGCTGACATCTACTCAGACACACAGACACGCACACAGACTGAAACACACACACATTAACACACAGAAACACACACAAAATCACACACACAGATCATTTTATTAAAATGACATATGATTATAAACATCGGCTTCCTTTCCTCAGATTCTCTCAGCCTGTTAGACCCTGAACACTTATCTGTGAGAGAACTAGGGAGACAGAGAAGAAGAAGACGTTGGTGGGGAGAGAAGAAACCAATCGAGAGAAAAAGTTACTCTGAAGTGTTCTGCCAAAGTTTCAAATGCCTACTATTAAGTATTTAAATGAAGAAGTCAAAGTGCACTTAGAGAAGTCAAGTAGAAGAACATTGTTCCTTCTAATCAATTGCATGCCGCTATTTAATGTGTGTGTTATGTCAAGTCATCCTAAAGTGAGAAGCTATATATATCACTGGCTGCAGCCTCCCCCACACACACAAGTTAGCGTATCAGATTTTAACCATGTAGAATCACTCCACCCCCTGCCCCAGCCCCCCTGCCCCAGCCCCCCTGCCCCAGCCCCCCTGCCCCAGCCCCAGCCCCCCTGCCCCAGCCCCCTGCCCCAGCCCCCCTGCACCCAGCCCCCCTGCCCCAGCCCCCCTGCCCCAGCCCCCCTGCCCCAGCCCCCCTGCCCCAGCCCCCCTGCCCCAGCCCCCCTGCCCCAGCCCCCCTGCCCCGGGACATACAGTTTGCGGTATCTTCTACCCCTGGATACATACCTGTTTTGGACCCAGTACAAAAAAGCATTGGTTGCTTTTAGGACATCCATTATTTGGATGTCCTAAAAGTGCACAGGCACTTTCCTCTGGAAACCTTAGCAGCTGTGTGTATATACTGGTATGCATTAGCGTGTGTTTGTGTGTGTGTGTGAGTGATGCTTGTTCAGGATGTTCTGTGGCTCTCTTCAGGTTGAGTGGGTGTACAGTCCAGCCAGCAGGTTCGATAGTGTATGTGATGAGTCAGGAGCTTGTTCACGCTGATGACTGGAAGGCTCAGTTTAACATCTATGTGCTGTACTGTCACTGGAAAATTAGTAACACACGCCCTTACTAAGCTGTCCTATGTTCTGGAACCATATGGCTGCCCATAGCTCCTGCACAGACACAGAATCACACCATAAAGAAAATAAGCATCTGCACTATTCTAGGCTACATACAGACTACTTTTCTTACCTTCACCCTTTTTTCTGAAATGCATATTCCTACTCCTACACTCAGCTACACTCCAGTCATGCACCACCTGTTTACAAAGTGGAATTCAAGATGTGGATGCACCTAATACGCTGCACTAATCATTATCCTTTAGCTTACGCTGTCATTCAGAACACTTATCATAAATATGGACGACCGTGTGGGCGGAATTAATTCCTCAGTCAAACACTTTCAAAATGGTTCAAAGTAAATTACTACAAGTGTTCAAATGGTTGTAGCGAGGGTCGCTGTCTCTCTTTGTTTCTCTCTACTCTCACTATCTCACTCTGTCTCCTCTCTCTCTCTCTCTCTCTCTCTCTCTCTCTCTCTCATTCTCTCATTCTGTCTCCTCTCCCCCCTCTCGCTCTCTCTTGCTCTCTCTTTCTGTCTCCTCACCCTCTCTCTCTCTTTCTGTCTTATTCTAATGTCATATTTCTCTCACTCCTCCCCCCTCCCTCTCACACACACACGCAGACACGTACACACACACACACATCCATCTGATGCAACAGCAGTGTAATGGTGTCCCCTGGAGGAACCCATCTCTTGTTCTTCAGTGTTCTTATAGAGTCAGATCTCGGAACATCAAATGAGCAACCTGCTTTACAATCATGGCGTGTGTGCCAGGCTGCAAACATGCTTTTCTAATGTGTAATCATTATTCTGGGAATGATCCATGGGGTGTGCTGTTTGAACTAACACCCTCTTCTTCATGTGACTTGTACCCACCCAGGGCTGCCCCACTCATCTTGACTATGTTATCATGTGCGCTGCACCCACCCAGGGTTGCCCCTGTCTGAAATGGAGGTCTTGTGTGTGTGTGTATGGGTGTGTCCCGTTGACTCCAGTCTTGCACGTGTGCGGTCCCCCCGTGTTTTCAGGCTTTTCCAGGCTACTCCGCGGCCTCTTCCGTTACTCACGATGCTAATGCTAATTAGCATGTCCCCCTACTGAGTCAGATATGAATGTGTTCCTGACGGCTTTTTAATGTGTGTCTAATGGCCCTTCCCACTCAGGGCTAATGGTCTGCACTTGTGTTTGGGGAGAGGAGGAGCTCCACAGCTATATCATCCAGAGGTCTCATGGAGATCCCATAGGAGGAGGCACCCCACTAACCTGCCTCGCTCTGCTCTGCTTGGGAGGCGCACGGTCCCAGTGTTACTTTGGTTCAAGTCAAGGAACGAGTAACGAGGAACCTTTCAGTACTGCACTACACCCTTACGAGTGGCGCTAGCTGTGGCCCAACGTCCTGTGTACCTGCACATTGGTTAAGTGTTCTAAGCGAGGGTTTGGAGGGTTAATCAGCTGGTTGCTGGGTTGAACTCGACTCCGGGGTAAATAGATCAATGTACGGGACAGAGTGCAAGTGGCTTTTTGAGCAACGCAGAGACAGGAGGATCCTATGCTTAGTGTGAGTGTTGGGAGAGTGGGGATTCCACAGCAAAGACACATGCAAGGGACTGCAGAGAGAGAGTATGAAGCAGGGGGGAGGAACGAGATAGGGAGAGAGAGAGAAAGAGAGGGGGAGAGAGAGAGAAAGGGAGAGGGAATTAATCCGAAATTAACAGCTAAATCGCAGCATGAGAACAATCATTAACTAGATAAAGACCTTTGAAATGCATCCTTTATAAATCTTCATGCAAATAAAGGATATTTGAACAGCAAATATAAGCAAACAAGCCACTCAGCACGAAGAAGGGAAGAATAGCTCCTATTACTGCATATCTGGATCAAGTCTGTTTCAGACTGGTCTTCACAGCAGGGTATCATCACCACGTGTTCATCTGTGAATCATCAGCAGGAGATAACCACCCTCATTGTGCTTGTGTGTGTGTGCGAACGTGTGTGCGTTTTATTGACAGGGAGAAAGAGGATCGTATTGTATTCTAAAAACAAGCGGTGTGCGTGTGTGTGGGTGTATTCGTGTGTGTGTGTGTGTGTGTGTAAGTGCCGATAACAAGCTCCAAATCCAGGTTTCTAACCCTCATTTAATCACACAGCATTCTCTCTTCCGACCTTCCAGATCATTAGCCTTAGACACATGCTTGTTTCCATGGTGACGCCAACTTGGCTATCATCTATCATGGTCACTGTGTGACCCCGGGTGAATTGTCGACCACTCACAACCCAGACACACACATACTCACACAAGGTACAAACGTGCTCTCCAACACGCATACACACCCATGCACATGCATAGACACCCAACACCCAAAACTTTTGAACTCAAGGCTTCAAACTCTCAAACACTTTTCTGTTTTACTTTTCTTCCTGCTGCCAGACAGCCAGTTGCTCCAGCAACACAATGCTTCTGATTGTTATATTAGAACCATTGTGTGGGACTGTTGGGAGGAGAGCATTGAGCAAACCCCATTACACTACTGTGATACCTGGATTAATGAGCAAACTCATATCTGCCATAATGCTAATAAGCAAACTCATAACACTACCATAATTCCTGGATTAATAAAGCCAACAGAAGTTGGAGCCCAGAAATCTGATTTTCCTTCAAGAAAGATGCTAATAATACAGACAGGAAGGAGGCAAGAAACTTTATTGCTGATGTTTTTTAATCTATTTTAGGTTTCATGATTTTTCATGCATTTGTTCATCTCTGTGTGCCAGAACCTTCAGGCCCTCACCTCTATTAATTATATCTTCTCACACACACACGCACGCACACACACACACACGCACGCACGCACGCACGCACGCACACACATAAAACTGATAATCATCTCTCAGAGATAATGTCAGTTCCATTGGGCATGCATGCCTGTTGTCCTACGGCTGACCTCCCCCATTCCCATGCATGAATGTGAGCGTCTCCTCCACTGATGGACCCTCTCTGTACAATATACCGCTACACGCTGCTCAATACTTCACTCAGCCATTGTCGTCAGGGCGGGTTTCCAAGGTAACTCCAGAAATGATTTGCGGCAAGAGAAGATGTGCTTCTGATATTGTTTTATATTGCATTCATACCTTTATTACCTTCTGTCATGTTTGAGTGGTGCCGTACCCTCCAAGAGATTAACTGTTGGTCGAGATCAGTCGTGGGTAGCCTCCTTCTCTGCTGTGCCTGTGAAGGGCAACTCCTGCTGTTGTGTTAAAAGCTTTGAAACGCTTCACATCTCCCTGGCAGGTTTCCCCGCATGCCTGATAGACCATCCTCTTCTTGCTTATTAGTCAACTCATACGAGTATTCTGGGGGACTATGAGGATTGTCTTCCCGTGAGCTGCAATGAATATGTATAAACATATACGCACGTACATTTGATTGACCATGTTTGTCATTACTGTAACCTGTATGTAACGTTTTGCCCAATGTTGTAAATGTATCATATCAATTTGTGTACGAGTGCTCCTCCATCGGTTCCATCACAACTGAAACTGTACATGACAGCCCACACCTGATGCAGTAGACGAGGTTGGGTTCCAGAGGGTATCGGTGCAGTCTGGTGTAGTACTGGGGCGTCAGGTGGCTGAGCGGTTAGGGAATCGGGCTAGTAATCACAAGGTTACCAGCTCGATTCGATGCCAAATGATGTTGTGTCCTCGGGCAAGGCACTTCACCCTACTTGCCTCAGGGGTATGTCCCTGTACTTACTGTAAGTCGCTCTGGATAAGAGCGTCTGCTAAATGACTAAATGTAGTGCTGTATGTGTTTCTCCTGTGCTGCTGCTTCTACGAGCGAGTGTTGACGTGCGGTTCTGTTGTGGCCCGGTCAGGTTTGCGGTGCTGAGAGACCCAGCAGGCTGGCTGAGCGTGAACCCGGTCAGAGGGACGGTCAACACGTCTGCGTCGTTGGACCGCGAGTCGCCGTTCGTCCACGACAACAAGTACACAGCCGTCTTCCTCGCAACAGACAATGGTGAGTGGCGCTCTGGACAAGTGCGACTTGTTTAAGGACTTGTTTGGCCTACTTTGGGGCTGTCAGTTGTTGTTTTGAAAACAGGCATGACTGTGCTTAGTTCTCAGGCTCCGTGTAACACCACTGTGTGTGGCTGACATAGTCTCACTCGGCCGCAGGTTTAATTAACCTTCAGCTGATGAGATCTCCAGCCCGGTACAGTCAGAGGTCAGACGAGATAGGACCTGTCTGGGCTCCTTTTTAGACACAAATGGTTCCCTCCAGCGGGTCGGTCTCTCTCTCTCTTTCTCTCTCTTTCTCTCCCTCTGCTTCTGTGTCTCTCTGACGAGGGAGCAAGGAAGTTGCGGTATATCAATAATCCGATCTGTGAGGTTCTGTCAGCAGGTAGACACACTGCATGGCAGGGGGCATGAGACGAGAGCAGTCCTGGAGAGGTGGATGAAGTGCAGGAGACTGACAGAGAGAGACAGGACACACAGAAAGAGGAGGCGGGGAGAAACAAGAGAAAGGGAAGAATATGTTTAAGGCCCAGTCAAGACTAATCCTATATTTATTTATTTATTTTATAGTTTTTACAGTAATTGCCCCTACAGGAAAACTTCCTGTTCTGGTGCTTTATTATAGTACTGCCTGTTGTTTGTCACAATTCTTCTTATTGTACTGTACATCCGTGGTGTAAAGTCTACTTTTATGAGGTCCGGGCCGCTACTATAGCCTGACGTTAAATCCACTGTTATGAGGGCCGCTTCGGTGTGTGTTAGTGCATGCTTCCCGTGAGGCCAAGATCAAGAAATAGCTATTCTGTGCGTGGGAAAGTGTTTGTGTGTCTGTATACACGTCTATCTGTGTGTGTGTGCTTGTGTGTGTCTGTGTGTGTGTGTGTGTGTGTGTGTGTGTGCTGTGTGTGTGTGTGTGTGTGTGTGTGTGCACATCTGACAAAGCAGAACATAAATAGATGCCCTCCACCTGCAGATCCTGCTCTGTCATTCCCAAACTAAAGCATGCTCTCCTTCTCTTTAGTGTTACAGCATGATTACATGCCTACTGGGTCTGCCAGTGTACCATTGATCTGGTACAGAGTACAGACCACCCACTGACAGAGATAGAAAGAAAGAAAGAAAGAAAGAAAGAAAAGAGAGTGAGAGAGAGAGAGAGACCACGGATGGACAAAGTAGTTGGAAATACAGATGATGCGAATGAATGGAAGGGGGACTGGAGGGAGGGTGTGAGAAGACCTAGCAGAACTATGGATGACAGCAAGATACGGAAAGTGCTTCCAGAAATGTTCTTAAATGGATTGAAGAGAGGAGGAGGAGGAAGAATACAAGAATACAAATGTGTCACCCTGTAATCAGGGACAGTGGTGGGGTGAGAGGGGAAGTCTGTGAAAAGAGATGGAGAGAGATGGGTCATTGATTGAGTTGTGAAAGGTTGATGTCCCTATTCCATATTGATTACCAAGCTTTATTTTTGCCATCAGAGAGAAAGACAGAGACAGAGACAAAGAGAGAGAGACAGAGAGAGAGAGAGAGAGATGATACCCCCCCGTAGTTCAGGCCCTGCAGCCTGGTGAAGGGTTAAGGTCAGGAGGCTGTGGCCCTGCAGAGCCTGGTGAAGGGTTAAGGTCAGGAGGCTGTGGCCCTGCAGAGCCTGGTGAAGGGTTAAGGTCAGGAGGCTGTGGCCCTGCAGCCTGGTGAAGGGTTAAGGTCAGGAGGCTGTGGCCCTGCAGAGCCTGGTGAAGGGTTAAGGTCAGGAGGCTGTGGCCCTGCAGCCTGGTGAAGGGTTAAGGTCAGGAGGCTGTGGCCCTGCAGAGCCTGGTGAAGGGTTAAGGTCAGGAGGCTGTGGCCCTGCAGAGCCTGGTGAAGGGTTAAGGTCAGGAGGCTGTGGCCCTGCAGAGCCTGGTGAAGGGTTAAGGTCAGGAGGCTGTGGCCCTGCAGAGCCTGGTGAAGGGTTAAGGTCAGGAGACTTTGTGCTCACACAGCGTGACAGAGCAATTGCACTACAAACAGCAGAAACAAATGGATCCATTTTATACCCTTTGGTGTGTGAAGTTGCAAGACGTGCTTGAATTGCTGCAACATCAGCTGGTGTGTGTACACTGTATGTGTACAGGTGTGTGTGTGTGTGTCTGTGTGTGTACAGTCAATATGCAGGTGTGTGTGAGAGAGTTGGTATTGGAGTGTATGTTTCTGTGTGTGTGTGTGTGTGTATTCAGGAACAGTAGAAAGTAGACCGTTGCTGCTCGTTGCCGTCCTGCTGTTGTGTATTCCCAGGTGGTTCCTGAAGGACCGAAGGTGTGTGTAACATCAGCCTGCACAGTACAGCACAGCGGAAACCTTTCAAATGCACTCGCACACAAACACATCAAAATCACACACGATTGTGTTTCAACGTCGGAGGGCAGGCTCACTGGAGTCTGTGTAAACTCTCATCAGTGGCATGCTGTACACTCTCAGGAGCACACACACACACACACACACATTCAAACAGACTCATCTCAGATTCCCCACTGAGATATCAGATGTTCTCTTTCATTCCTCCTTGAGAATTTGTTTGTGTGAGTGTGTGTGTGTGTGAGTGTGTACATACATGTGTGTATATGCCCTGTGTTTGTGTGTGTGTGTGTGTGTGTGTGTGTGTGTGTGTGTGTGTGTGTGTGTGTGTGTGTGTGTGTGTGTGTGTGTGTGTGTGTGTGTGCTAAAGTGTGTGCACTGTGTGCACGCTTGTGTCAGCATCCTGTTTCTGTACAACATGGCCTATAAAAGCAAGAAAACATTAATCCATTATTTAGATACAAACGTACATGATCAAATAGGTCTGAATACATGAATACATTAGTACTACCGACACCGAGGAGGAACCAAGTCTGCTACCAGAGCTGTTTATGTATGCATGAGAGCAGAGCTGGAGCATGCAACACAGAGCCACAGGAGAGAGGTGCCGCAGGGGCAAGGCATCCCAGGTCTCAGCATTCAACACCTGTCTGCATATTACCCACAAGAGCAGTCTCTCATGTCACAGAGAGACGGGCTGGGTACCACACAGTCAGACACTGACGCTGAATTGCAAATCATTCACCGGGCGTCCCCTTTCCCCTTGCGCTGCTGCCATCTTCTCATTTCTTCTCCTCCTTTTTTTTCTCTCCCTCTCCTCCTCAACTCTCCTTCTTCTCTCATTTATCCTCCGCTCCTCTCGTTCCCTCGCCACGCCATTCCTCTCCTCGTCGTTCTCCTCCTCTCCTCTGTTCTCCTTCCCCCGCCAGCCCTGCTTTTCAGCTCTACCTGGCCTCATTGCCACGCTAAGTGCTGTGAATGAGCCAGACATGGCGTCCAGTAATGGTCTGTATCATTTACCTGCCCGTTCGTCTGTGGGTTCATTTGTTCCGGATGGTTTTGATACAGTGATCTGATGCGCGTCTGTCTGCCTGTCTGTCCTGTCTGCTCAGGACCTCAGGCTCAGTGAGTCAGACACCAGGATAGAAGAAGAAGAGAGATTAGAGAGCGAAGCCAGATCTATACTCGGCATAAGGGCTATTCTGTTTGCCTGGAGTCTTATCAGTGATCCTGGTTTGAGAAGGCAGATCAGTGCCGATTCAACAACAGAGGGAAATGACGGCGAAAGAGAAAAAAGAGAGGGTGAAAGAAAGAGAGAGGAAGAGATCATGGGGAGAGAGAGAGAGAGAGAGAGAGAGAGAGAGAGAGAGAGAGAGAGACAGAGATGCAGGGAGCTGACTGCCTGCATGCTATTAGGTCTGTGACTGGTTTTCCCTGCTAAGTGCAGAGCTGAGTGAGGGCTCTGATTCTATTATTGATGAATCAATGGCTGGCTAATTTGGGATTTGAGACGTTACTTTTAGCAGGCAAAAACACTCTGACAGCCAAAAACCTGCTCCGAATTTCAAACAGGCTGGCTGGCTGACTGGATGGAAAGCTGGTTGGTTTAGTGAATGGCTAGACAGCTGACTGGCTTGATGGATGGCTGGTTGGTTGGCAGACTTTCTCAACATCCACTATCCTGATCCAGCTGGGCAGGTTAATCACAAGACAAGTGTGCTCCTCCTCCCCTGCCAATTAGTGCTGACCCCGGGCCTGGCAGAGCCAGGGGGCGGGTCCAGAGGGCCAGGGCAGGTGGAGGGGGGGCTGGGCAGTGGGGGGAGAGAGAGGGGGTGGAAAGTCAGAGCAAGGAGGGGATAATGGCACAATAATGGGATATGCTCTGTAACACAGGGGAGATCACAGCCGGATGCTGCCTGGCCTTCTGTTCTCTCCCACATAGTCTCTCCTCAATGCCTCATTACCCTCGACGCTCTCTGCCTGCGATGTGTCTCTCTCGCTCCTTCTGCCTCCTCCTGTCCCTTCCCAACATCCCTTCCTGTCATTCTCTCTCGATCTCTCTATCGTCTCTCTCTATCTCTCTCATCTCTATCTCTCTCTTTCTCTCTCTTTCCTCTCTCTCTTCGCTGCTCTCTCTCTCTCTCATTTCTCTCTCTCTTCTCTCTCTCTCTCTATCTCTCTCTCTCTCTCTCTCTCTTGCTTTCTCCCTCCTGTCCACTCACACACTCCCAGATCCCACTCTTCCTCTCTCTCAATCCTCTCTCTCTCTCTTTCTCTCTCTCTCTCCCTACTTCTCTACCTGTTCTCCTGCTTGTTGTTGTTACTCTCTCAAAAAGCCTCGCTCCTTTTAGCCCGAGTAAAGAAGTGCAGTGTAGCAGATGAGACTTGGTATGGGCAGTCCTCTGCAAGCCATTCTCCACAGAGACCTGAGTACTCGGGAGGCCAGCCTGGGTAGTCTGAGAGGTCAGCTATGGCTTCAGCTTTGTGTTACGTGCTGCAGTGCACATCATTTGTCCGCCCTCTTCTCGAGTGTTTCCGAGAGTTTGTGGCCTTCATTGCAGTCCTATTGAGCCAATTATGTTTGATTCAATGAATGTTCATA
Source organism: Mallotus villosus (assembly GCA_903064625.1). Lineage (NCBI taxonomy): Eukaryota > Metazoa > Chordata > Actinopteri > Osmeriformes > Salangidae > Mallotus > Mallotus villosus. Next base: position 2,601 of record CAEFZP010002002.1, on the reverse strand, counting down.
GCTCACTGCTACGACTGTACTATGTGATGTTAAAACACACACACAGAGCCACCAGTTCCCAAGGCTGGTTCTACCAGTCGTATCCTCTTTCACTGTTCTGTGTGAAGAGAGGACAAAAGCTTTCATCTTATCTTGTCTCTCTCTCACAATCTCTAACTCTCATGTCATCCACATTCTCTCTCTCTCTCTCTCTCTCTCTCTCTCTCTCTCTCTCGCTCTCTCTCTCTCTCTCTCTCTCTCTCTCTCGCCCCTCTCCTGGTTAAAAAGGTGTTTTAGTTTGTGTCAGCAGCAGGGGGGAGTCAGGCTGTGGGGGGTAGGGGATGAAAGATGGCTGCTGGCAGACCGAGAGACCCATCTCATCCTCCTCACTTGTCTCTCATTAGGCAGACCTGGGGACCAATCAGCTGCCTTTGTTCCCTGGGGGGCTGTGCTGTGCTGGGTGCGCGAGGACAGGGTGTTGTGGCACGTTCTCCCCAGCATGGAGGGGAGATATGAAAGGCCACTGCAATTAAAGACTGATCCGCTTCCTGCTGTACTAATCAGCTGTGATAAGATTGGTCACATCTGACCTTCACTTCCTCCTGCGCTGTCTTCTCCTTCCTGTTGTGATAGATGCTGAGGATGTTCTTGACAGTGTGTGGACCCCATGGCTGTTTAAAGAGCATTGTGGATCAATGATTAAATCCCATAATCAATTCAGCAGAAATGATCAATGATAAAAAATACATATTACAGAAAAACAAGTGCTTGGTAAATAAACATGTGTCAGCTGTAGGTGGTCACAACACAGCCAACATTAATGCTGCCTGCTGCCTGAAGTTTCCTGAGGCCTTATCAATATTCTTCTTGGTACTACATGAAGTAGCAGCCTGACTGACAGCCTAACTCGATCTTCATGCTAATGAAGATCGCACCTGGGCCTCTTCAACGCCCTCCCCAAGCCATCTCTCTCAATAACCTCCTCCTCTCGCAGGATTGGCCGATTGGCTGGACTCATTTAAAACGATGATCAGCCAATCAGACTGTTATGGCAGGTGGATTGTCTTTCATGTCGCTGTGGGAGACGGGGGCCAGTGAGTGATGGGAGGGAGGACTGTATAAGGACTCAATTAGACGGGCTCAGTCACTGTGTTCCTACAGCAGTCTGAAGGCTCGTTCACTGTGTTCCTACAGCAGTGTGAAGGCTCGTTCACTGTGTTCCTACAGCAGTCTGAAGGCTCGTTCACTGTGTTCCTACAGCAGTCTGAAGGCTTGTTCACTGTGTTCCTACAGCAGTGTGAAGGCTCGTTCACTGTGTTCCTACAGCAGTCTGAAGGCTCGTTCACTGTGTTCCTACAGCAGTCTGAAGGCTTGTTCACTGTGTTCCTACAGCAGTCTGAAGGCTCAGTCACTGTGTTCCTACAGCAGTCTGAAGGCTCGTTCACTGTGTTCCTACAGCAGTCTGAAGGCTCGTTCACTGTGTTCCTACAGCAGTCTAAAGGCTCAGTCACTGTGTTCCTACAGCAGTCTGAAGGCTCAGTCACTGTGTTCCTACAGCAGTCTGAAGGCTCGTTCACTGTGTTCCTACAGCAGTCTGAAGGCTCGTTCACTGTGTTCCTACAGCAGTCTAAAGGCTTGTTCACTGTGTTACTTCAGCAGTCTGAAATGGTGCGGGAATAATCCTGGCATGTTTACTTAAAAGCAGAGTAGACAAGCAGGATTTTTGTACCACAGTGTGTAGGAGTATGTTTCTTATCTGACTTCCTGTTGTTATCTCCCTCTCTACCTGTTTATACTCTCTGTTCTCTCAACTGCAAATCCTCCTCTCTCAACTCCTCTCTCCTTCACACCTGGAGGCAGTCTCTCCATTCTCACCCCTCCTCCCTCCCGCCCCATTCCCTGCCTCTTTTTCTCTCACACATTTGCCTTTCCCCTCCCTCCCTCTCTCTCTCCCCTGGTACCCTCCTGTATTAGTATACCTGTAGGTATTATTACCCATCTCTATTCCATCTGTGAATTAGTTTACGAGGCACCTGGGCTGTGGTGTGATCTGCCTTGACACTTTCTAGAACAACTCCCTTCTCCTCCCTCCCTCGCTTTGCTCTTCTCGTTGTTTTGGTTTAATTTCTCATCATCAGTTGCTTTTCGCAGGGGACTCACACTCACGCTAATGGATGCCACGATGAAAAAAACAAATGTTTCCATTTACACTCATACATGTGCACACACACACACACTCAGACATGCACTCACATGCACATGTATACACACACACGCAGACTTAGACACAGACATACACACACACTCCAAGACACACGTACACACACACCTGCATGGAGCGTCCTGGGGCTGTCCAGACTGACATCTATAGTGAGGTTTGAGGGAGAACAATTTCACTTTTTCCACTTTTCTGTTGTTTTTGTATTGCTCAGAAATTGCTGTTCAAGACTAGAGCGCACCCCCTCCTCCCCTTACCTCCTGCTGTTCACATGAAAGGAACAGCAGAAGTAGATTATGGATTACAGCACCACGCTGTGCTGTGGCAGAGATTGGTGCTTTTACTGTAAGACTGCTGCCATTCACAACCCTGTTTCTGTGTGTGTGTGTGTGTGTGTGTGTGTT
>CAEFZP010002001.1:10000-14587 GCA_903064625.1 Mallotus villosus | reverse complement strand
TAGAGAGGGCGTTCGAGGTTGTCCCAGACGGTGGGAGAGTGGAGAGGGGCGTGCGAGGTTGTCCAGGACGGTGGGAGAGTGGAGAGGGGCGTGCGAGGTTGTCCAGGACGGGTGGGAGAGTGGAGAGGGGCGTGCGAGGTGTGTCCCGGATGGTGGGAGAGTGGAGAGGGGCGTTCGAGGTTGTCCCGGATGGTGGGAGAGTGAGAGAGGGGCGTGCGAGGTCAGTTCACGCATGGCCAATCGCAGCCAAAGCACCAACTACTGTACCTCAAGTTCTGGTTCTAGTTCTGGAGGGATTACCCCCGACCCCTCCCTAAATCTCCCTGGCTGCAGATCAAAGGGGGTGGTAAAAGGAGGATTAGGATTAATGAGCCTTAGTAGAACAGGTGTTAATCCCTTAAATTAGGCATGTACCCCAGGACCCCGGGCGTTCTCGCGGCTTCCAGATTCTTTCATCTCCACACCTTGCAGCTTCCTGGCACAGGGCTCTCCAAGGTCCCCCTGCTCTCCTGTTCCCCAGCAGCTCCAAGGTCCCCCTGCTCTCCTGTTCCCCTGCAGCAAGCAGCTCCAAGGTCCCCCTGCTCTCCTGTTCCTCTGCAGCTCCAAGGTCCCCCTGCTCTCCTGTTCCCGAGCAGCTCCAAGGTCCCCCTGCTCTCCTGTTCCCCAGCAGCTCCAAGGTCCCCCTGCTCTCCTGTTCCCTGCAGCAAGCAGCTCCAAGGTCCCCCTGCTCTCCTGTCCCGAGCAGCTCCAAGGTCCCCCTGCTCTCCTGTTCCCTGCAGCAAGCAGCTCCAAGGTCCCCCTGCTCTCCTGTTCCTCTGCAGCTCCAAGGTCCCCCTGCTCTCCTGTTCCCCTGCTCTCCTGTTCCCGAGCAGCTCCAAGGTCCCTGCTCTCCTGTTCCCCAGCAGCTCCAGGTCCCCTGCTCTCCTGTTCCCCAGCAGCTCCAAGGTCCCCCTGCTCTCCTGTTCCCTGCAGCAAGCAGCTCCAAGGTCCCCCTGCTCTCCTGTCCCCTGCAGCAGCAGCTCCAAGGTCCCCCCTGCTCCCTGTTCCCGAGCAGCTCCAAGGTCCCCCTGCTCTCTGTTCCACAGCAGCTCAAGGTCTCCCTGCTCTCCTGTTCCCCAGCAGCTCCAAGGTCCCCCTGCTCTCCTTTTCCCCAGCAGCTCCAAGGTCCCCCTGCCTTCTGTTCCCAGCAGCTCCAAGGTCCCCTGCTCTCCTGTTCCCCAGCAGCTCCAAGGTCCCCATGCTCTCCTGGTCCCCAGCAGCTCCAAGGTCCCCTGCTCTCCTGTTCCCCAGCAGCTCCAAGGTCCCCCTGCTCTCCTGTTCCCCAGCAGCTCCAAGGTCCCCCTGCTCTCCTGTTCCCCAGCAGCTCCAAGGTCCCCCTGCTCTCCTGTTCCCCAGCAGCTCCAAGGTCCCCCTGCTCTCCTGTTCCCCAGCAGCTCCAAGGTCCCCCTGCTCTCCTGTCCCCCTGCAGCAAGGCAGCTCCAAGGTACCTCTGCTCTCCTGTTCCCGAGCAGCTCCAAGGTCCCCCTGCTCTCCTGTTCCCCAGCAGCTCCAAGGTCTCCCTGCTCTCCTGTTCCCCAGCAGCTCCAAGGTCCCCCTGCTCTCCTGTTCCCCAGCAGCTCCAAGGTCTCCCTGCTCTCCTGTTCCCCAGCAGCTCCAAGGTCCCCCTGCTCTCCTGTCCCCAGCAGCTCCAAGGTCTCCCTGCTCTCCTGTTCCCCAGCAGCTCCAAGGTCCCCCTGCTCTCCGTTCCCCAGCAGCTCCAAGGTCCCCTGCTCTTCTGTTCCCCAGCAGCTCCAGGTCCCCCTGCTCTCCTGTTCCCCAGCAGCTCCAAGGTCCCCCTGCTCTCCTGTCCCCAGCAAGCTCCAAGGTCCCCCTGCTCTCCTGTTCCCCTGCAGCTCCAAGGTCCCCCTGCTCTCCTGTTCCCCTGCAGCTCCAAGGTCCCCCTGCTCTCCTGTTCCCCTAGCAGCTCCAAGGTCCCCCTGCTCTCCTGTTCCCCAGCAGCTCCAAGGTCCCCCTGCTCTCCTGTTCCCGCAGCAGCTCCAAGGTCCCCCTGCTCTCCTGTTCCCCTGCAGCTCCAAGGTCCCCCTGCTCTTCTGTTCCCCTGCAGCTCCAAGGTCCCCCTGCTCTCCTGTTCCCCGAGCAGCTCCAAGGTCCCCCTGCTCTCCTGTTCCCCTGCAGCCAGCAGCTGTCCTCTCACCCCCTCCAGAGCACCGGGGCAGCTCCCTACGCCACAGCCTCGCTACAGCGCAGTGAGACGGGTCTAGCTACAGTGCAGTGAGACGGGTCTCCCTACACACCACCTACCGTACTGCCCCTCCAGGTCTACCTGCCCCCTCTGGCTGCACTGCTGAGGTGTTTGGGAGCAGTTATCCAGCTGGCTCGCCTGCCAGGCACAGAGTCATGCAGGGGGATTTGGGTCTTCATTAAAAGGATGTTTACTGTGTTTTCTCTGGCCTGGTGCGATGCATACTTCAGGAGAGCGAAACGGAGCCTGCTTTGGTGATAGTTATCACGTAGAGGCACGCCAACTCTGGAACCAGGGGAGAGAGAGGAGGGGGAGAGGAGGGAGGGGAGGGGGAGAGAGGAGGGGGAGAGGAGGGAGGGAGAGGAGGAGGAGGAGGACAGTAGGTAGAGGGGAGGTACAGACCCTCGCCCCCCTCCTCTCGCCCCCCTCCTCACCCCTTCCTCCACCAACCCATCGCCCCCCCCGCGGCCTCGTCACAGCCTGGCCTTTTCTCATCGCATCATCTTCACGCCACAGAGCACGGCGTGACCCTGATCCACCCCCCCCTCACAGGAAGCAGGAGGAGGAGGGGGAGAGGAGGGGGGAGGAGGGGGGGAGGGGGGGAGAGGAGGGGGAGAGGAGGAGGAGAGGAGGGGGAGAGGAGTGCAAGAGGTGCAAGAGGACGACGACGAACCTCGACCTGGGATCTCTCTCCAGTACCAGCCTCCAGAACCACAGAACCGCCCCCTCCCCTGGGTGTTCCCCCGGCGCCATCCACCGTTACCTTCCCTGTCCTCCTCCTGTCACTGCCCTCTGTGAGTCTCCTCTCCCGTCCTCTCGTCCTCGCTGGCTTCTCTTTAGACGGGGGCGCTACGGCGGCGCTGGAAGAAGCTAATTAGCAGTGTGGTGGGGGCTGGTCTACAGAGATCCTGTCTGCTGTCCAGTGGACCTGCCCCTCATCCCTGCCCCTCATCCCACTCTAGGCTCTGCCATCTGGCTGTGCTGGTAACAGCCGGCCAGGGGCACACCCTCAACCCCTTCCCCCGTCCTCTCCCCCATCCTCCATCCTCCCCCCATCCTCCCCCCTCCCTCACCGGCCAGCGGTCCGAGGGAGGCTGACCCAGGGAAGGTCGGGTCACGCCGGGGTGGACGGGAGGGGAAGGATGGAGGGGAAGGATGGAGGGGTGAAGAGACTGAGGGGTGAAAGGAGACAGGTGGGAGTGATGGATGAAGGTGAGTGAGGAGAAGAGAGAGAGAGAGAGGGAGATAGAGGGGAGGAGAGAGAGAGAGAGGGGGGGGGAGAAGGACACTGGTTTCTTTCGGCTACTACTCTCAGCAGGACTCAATGACCACACTTCCTCTGTGTGTGTGTGTGTGTGTATGTGTGTGTATATGTGTATGTTTGTGTGTGTGTGTGTATGTGTGTGTGTGTGTGTGTGCGCGTGTGCAAGTCTCTCCTCAAACAGATCCTGACAGCACACAGCGGAACGAAAGGCCCATTTACCCACAATTCAGCAGTAATTCCCAGGCCCATGGCAGGGCGTCGCAGGAGATGACCACTTGGAAGGTCAGCAGAAGGTTGGAGCGAAACACACGCTGCAGTAAATACAGAGCAGCCACAGTGCTTTAAAAAGGACTTTTCACTGTACCAAATTCAACCCACAACCCTGCCAAATATGTCTCTTCAAACTGTGCCATCACATCCTGCCAAACTGTGACATCACATCCTGCCAAACCGCCTGCTCACACGAGGGGTTACTCGCCAAAATCAACAGTTTGACAAAAATAACGCAGACTGTGCTTGCAGGAGTCTGAGAGTCTGGTGGAAGACACAGTAAACGGACGTCACCGTAACGGTAAACGGACGTCATGGTAACAGTAAACGGACGTTGTGGTAACGGTAAACGTGGAGTTAGTGCTTCGGCCGTTTCCGCTGATGGGGAGAGACAGGGCTGGTCTCCTCATCCTCTCTCTTCTCTCACCCTCTCCATCTCTGTCCCCTCCTCCTCCACCCTCCCCCCCTCCTCCACCCCCCGCTCCTCTCCCTAGCCCCTCCCCTTCCCTGGCCAGAGACTAGACTCTAGTCTTCCTCCCTCATTCTATTTCATGCCTCGTCCTCCTCTGACTCGTCCTCATCCATCACCAGAAGTCTTCCCCTAAATACCCCCCCCCCTCTTCTCCCCCCTTTCTCTCCTCCGTGACTCATCAGTTTGAGCACCTGTGTTAGTCATTCGCAGTGCGTGCGTCTGCAGTGAGTGCGTCTGCAGTGAGTGCGTCTGCAGTGCGTGCGTCTGCAGTGAGTGTGTCTGCAGTGCGTGTGTCTGCAGTGAGTGCGTCTGCAGTGAGTGCGTCTGCAGTGCGTGTGT
>CAEFZP010002001.1:2500-5000 GCA_903064625.1 Mallotus villosus | reverse complement strand
TCAGTACACAGTCTCTCTCTGCGCGGGCGGGCCAAGGAAGGGGGTTCATGAGATGGGGGAGGCTGGGGGGGGAGGCGGGGGGGGGGAGCTCTGTAGGGGACCTTTAGAGAGAGGGGGGAGAGGGGGGAGGGAGAGAGGGGGGGAGAGGGGGGGAGAGGGGGGAGAGAGGGGGGAGAGAGGGGGGAGAGAGGGGGGAGAGAGGGGGGAGGAGAGGAGGGGGGGAGAGGGGGGAGGGGGGAGAGAGGGGGGAGAGAGGGGGGAGAGAGGGGGGAGAGAGAGGGGAGAGAGGGGGGGAGAGAGGGGGGGAGAGAGGGAGTCACAGAGGGATGTAATGCCCAGCGGGGGAGAGACTGTGGGTGGAACTCTTCTATTGATGTGTTTGACTGTGGCATCTGTGCAGGGTATTGATCATGTGTGCAGGCTATTGATCACGTATCGACTTCTCAGCCGACACGCCCACTTCTACAGAGGCGCAGACAAAGCACTGATGGTGATTGCACACGCAGGCAAAAGTGTTTAAGCACCTCCACTTACAGACATTACATATACGAATACACACAGAAAACACATGTGTGGTCCAAGGAGTGAGCAAGGCCTACTGAATATAAGTGAGACTAGAAGTTGTAAGGATAGGAGGGGATTAGCATTTGAAGCTAAATGAAACAGCAAGAAATGCCCAAAAAAATAAAGCAAAGACAAAGACAAAAAAAGGCGTGAAGAAAACAAGCTGTCCAGATTTCCGCCCGACAGCACACAGCGCCCCCTGCTGTTCTCCAGCTGAACTGCCTCCGTCCAGCCAGGTCCACCCTGCCAGCCCTCTCTCACACGCACATCTGTCCCTACCAGAACCCCACTCTCCCCCCTGCTCACTGCTGCCTCCAACACCGCCACTACATCAACCACACACACCCCCTCTCCACCTCCACCCCTCTCCACCTCTCTCTGCTCCACACCCCTCTCGTTCTTCCTCCTCTCCTCGGGGGGGGAGACCTGTGAGTGTTTGATGTCGACTCCCTTCGCCGGCGTCAGACCCTGCCTCCAGAGCCGGGAGAGTGAAGCTGGCTTAATGATGCGTGAAATAAAAGAGCGACGCGCGCCCCCCGACAGAACCGATAAGACATCAACATTACGGAGATGAGAAACTATCGCATTACCATAGCAACCGTCAGGCGCGCAGCCGGAGGGTGACACAACAGGAGAGAAGAAGAAAGGAAGAGAGGGAGGGAGGGAGGGGGAGGGGAGAGGAGGGAGAGGAGGGAGGAGGGAGAGGAGGGAGAGGAGGCTGGAGGAGGGAGGGAGAGGAGAGAGGCGGGAGGGGGAGGGAGGTGGAGGGAGGGAGGGAGGTGGAGGGAGAGAGAGAGGAGAGAGGGAGGGAGGGAGGGAGGGAGGGAGGGAGGGAGGGAGGGAGGGAGGGAGGGAGGGAGGGAGGGAGGGAGGGAGGGGAGAGAGGAGGGAGAGGAGAGAGGAGGGAGAGGAGGATGGAGGAGGGAGAGGAGGATGGAGGTGGGGAGAGGAGGGAGGGGGGAGAGCGGCGAGGAGAGAGAAAGGAAAGAGAATGAAGAATGCAGGGAGTGAGGTATGAAACGAGGAGGAGAGAGAGAGAGATATAGACTCTCCCAGAAGAAGAGAGAGGGTTAGTGGAGTGAGAGAGTGGACGGGCAGTCTCTCTTCACCCCCCTCCGAGGGACCAGTGTGTCAGTAGAACGGAGCAGAGAGACCAGTTGACACGTCTCCCTGCTCCACCCGACCGTCCCCTCGCTGGGTTCACTCCTCAGCTCTAATTAGCACTGAGGAAGAAGAAAAAAAACATCAGTTCTGTGATTGGCTCAGGATGACGGGCAGGATAATTGGCGTGTTGAACTCTGACGACCCCTCAGACGAGAGCAGGTCGTACGCCGACGGAGAGGAACCGCACGGGAGGAGGGGGGAGAGGCGGGCCGAGGGCCCTGGGCCAGGGCTGCCAAGCCGTCTGCTGAGGCTGAGGCCTGGAGGCTGAGGCCTGGAGGCTGAGGCCGTGGAGGCTGTGGAGGCTGGGGCCTAGAGGCTGAGGCCGGGAGGCTGAGGCCTGGAGGCTGAGGCCGTGGAGGCTGAGGCCCGGAGGCTGAGGCCTGGAGGCTGAGGCCGTGGAGGCTGAGGCCGGGAGGCTGAGGCCTGGAGGCTGAGGCTGTGAGGCTGAGGCCCAGTGAGGCTGAGGCTTGGAGGGTGAGGCCTAGAGGCTGAGGCCTGGAGGCTGAGGCCGTGAGGCTGAGGCCCTGAGGCTGAGGCCGTGGAGGCTGAGGCCTGGAGGCTGAGGCCGTGGAGGCTGCGGCCGTGGAGACTGAGGCCTGGAGGCTGAGGGGGGGGAGGTGTGAGGCTGTGGAGGCTGAGGCCTGGAGGCTGAGGGGGGGAGGTGTGAGGCTTCAGGTGTGACACAGAGATGCTCTGATCTGTCGACGAGGGAGCCAGAATAACCTGAGAAATCCTCACCTTCCAGAAGCATCTGCACGAAGGTGAGAGACAG
>CAEFZP010001999.1:7500-44591 GCA_903064625.1 Mallotus villosus | reverse complement strand
AGAGAGGCAGAGAGATAATGAAAGACAGGGGAAGAGTATGTGCATGAGAGAGACGACAGCGACATTGAGAGATAAATACATTGAGAGAGAGAGAGAGGAGAGGAGAGGAGAGGAGAGGAGAGGAAGGAGAGGAAAGGAGGGAGGGAGGGAAGGAGGGAGGAGGGAGGGAGGGAAGGAGAGAGAGATGGAGAGAGGACGAGGGGGGATGGCATTGTGTCTATGGGTGTGGATAATTGAATGTTGAAGTGTTTTTCTGCCAGCCTTTGTTGTTCAATCAATACTGCTTCTCCCAGAGGAGCTGATCAGTATTAGGGGGATTAGCTGCACGCTAACTCAGATGTCTGGTCCGGGGGCATCTGGGATGCTGGCCTCTGTGACTACTACAGGGCGGGGTAGGGATGTGTGTGAGGGAGGGAGGGGGAGGTGACGGAGGTCACCTGAGAAGGGATAACGACAAGTGTCGTCTGCGGAGCTGTGGCTGGGAGAGCCAGCTAGCGACACACGGCGGCCGTGTTGACCTGCTGAGGGCCGGGGAGGTGGGAGGTGGAGGGCTGCCAGAGAGCCCAGCCCCCCAGAGCCCCCTCACTGACACGGGGTCACACACCTGCTGGTCTGGAGGACAGAACAGTAGAGCAGAGCAGAGCAGCTCAGAGCAGATTAGTAAGGTACAGTACAGTAGAGCAGAGCAGAGCAGAGCAGAGCAGAGCAGAGTAGAGTAGAGTAGAGTAGAGCAGAGCAGAGCAGAGCAGAGTAGAGTAGAGTAGAGTAGAGTAGAGTAGAGTAGAGTAGAGTAGAGTAGAGTAGAGTAAGGTACAGTACAGAACAGTACAGCAGAGCAGAGCAGAGTAGAGTAGAGTAGAGTAGAGTAGAGTAGAGTAGAGCAGAGCAGAGCAGAGCAGAGTAGAGTAGAGTAGAGTAGAGTAGAGTAGAGTAGAGTAGAGTAGAGTAGAGTAGAGTAGAGTAGAGTAGAGTAGAGTAGAGTAAGGTACAGTACAGTACAGCAGAGCAGAGTAGAGTAAGGTACAGTACAATAGAGTAGAGTAGAGTAAGGTACAGTACAGTACAGTACAGCAGAGTAGAGCAGAGTAGAGTAAGGTACAGTACAGTACAATAGAGTAGAGTAGAGTAAGGTACAGTACAGAGAGCAGAGCAGAGTAGAGCAGAGTAGAGTAAGGTACAGTACAGTACAATAGAGTAGAGTAAGGTACAGTACAGTACAATAGAGTAGAGTAGAGTAAGGTACAGTACAGTACAATAGAGTACAGTAAGTACAGTACAGTAAGTACAGCAGAGTAGAGTAGAGTAAGGTACAGTACAGAGAGCAGAGCAGAGCAGAGTAGAGTAAGGTACAGTACAGTACAATAGAGTAGAGTAAGGTACAGTACAGTACAGCAGAGTAGAGTAGAGTAGAGGGAGACACTGGGGAGACTGGCTTAACAACAGTCAACACAGAACACACTTGAAATAGGACATAGACGAGGGAGTTGCTCTGTGTGTATGGGTTAGTGTGTGTGTGTGTGGGTGTGTGGTGTGTGTGTGTGTGTGTGGGGGGGGGGTTAGTGTGTGTGTGTATGTGGTATGTGTTAGTGTGTGTGTGTGGGGGTTTGTGTGTATGTGTGTGTGTGTGTGCATATGAGACAGAGAGAAAGTGAGAGAGAATTAGCATTAAGGATGAGAGGACTGGCCCTGCTAATGAGAGGTGAAGGGAGACAGTAATGAACCCCCCTGGAGAGAGAGAGAGAGAGAGAGAGAGAGAGAGAGAGGTGGAAGTGGATGGGAGAAAATGGAAAAAGACCCTGCCTCATCCTTACACTGGACGAGACAACATGTTCCCCCAAGAGATAAATACACACACGCATACACACACACACACACACACACACACACACCACACACACACACACACACTACTCTTCACACTGGATGAAACAACATGTTTCCCCCAGAGACACACGTTCTCTCTCTCTCTCTCTCTCTTTCTCTCTCTCTCTCTCTCTCTCCACACCACACACACACACACACACCTCTCCTGACACATGTGTTTTGCAGACACACACTGCTATTGCTAACAGTGAGGCACAGCGGCTGATGTTGCACACAAACACAAACACATGAACGAGGGCGGCAAGGACAGTGGTGCCAATGAGGTGTGCGAGGCTCGCCCGTGTTGTCGAGCGGTGTGTTCCAGCAGACTCTGATCCCCTCTGATAACCTGGTAATGCCTGGGAGAGGTGAGGACGAGGGGGTAAGGTAATGCCTGGGCGAGGTGAGGACGAGGGGGTAAGGTAATGCCTGGGCGAGGTGAGGACGAGGGGGTAAGGTAATGCCTGGGTGAGGTGAGGACGAGGGGGTAAGGTAATGCCTGGGCGAGGTGAGGTGAGGACGAGGGGGTAAGGTAATGCCCGGGCGAGGTGAGGACGAGGGGGTAAGGTAATGCCTGGGCGAGGTGAGGACGAGGGGGTAAGGTAATGCCTGGGCGAGGTGAGGACGAGGGGGTAAGGTAATGCCTGGGCGAGGTGAGGACGAGGGGGTAAGGTAATGCCTGGGCGAGGTGAGGACGAGGGGGTAAGGTAATGCCCGGGCGAGGTGAGGTGAGGACGAGGGGGTAAGGTAATGCCTGGGCGAGGTGAGGACGAGGGGGTAAGGTAATGCCCGGGCGAGGTGAGTTGAGGACGAGGGGGTAAGGTAATGCCTGGGCGAGGTGAGGACGAGGGGGTAAGGTAATGCCCGGGCGAGGTGAGGTGAGGACGAGGGGGTAAGGTAATGCCTGGGCGAGGTGAGGACGAGGGGGTAAGGTAATGCCCGGGCGAGGTGAGGTGAGGACGAGGGGGTAAGGTAATGCCTGGGCGAGGTGAGGACGAGGGGGTAAGGTAATGCCCGGGCGAGGTGAGGTGAGGACGAGGGGGTAAGGTAATGCCTGGGCGAGGTGAGGACGAGGGGGTAAGGTAATGCCTGGGCGAGGTGAGTGACGAGGGGGTAAGGTAATGCCTGGGCGAGGTGAGGACGAGGGGGTAAGGTAATGCCTGGGCGAGGTGAGGTGAGGACGAGGGGTAAGGTAATGCCTGGGCGAGGTGAGGTGAGGACGAGGGGGTAAGGTAATGCCTGGGCGAGGTGAGGACGAGGGGGTAAGGTAATGCCTGGGCGAGGTGAGGTGAGGACGAGGGGGTAAGGTAATGCCTGGGTGAGGTGAGGACGAGGGGGTAAGGTAATGCCTGGGCGAGGTGAGGTGAGGACGAGGGGGTAAGGTAATGCCTGGGCGAGGTGAGGACGAGGGGGTAAGGTAATGCCTGGGCGAGGTGAGGTGAGGACGAGGGGGGAAGGTAATGCCTGGGCGAGGTGAGGACGAGGGGGTAAGGTAATGCCTGGGCGAGGTGAGGTGAGGACGAGGGGGTAAGGTAATGCCTGGGCGAGGCGAGGTGAGGACGAGGGGGTAAGGTAATGCCTGGGCGAGGTGAGGTGAGACGAGGGGGTAAGGTAATGCCTGGGCGAGCGGGTGAGGACGAGGGGGTAAGGTAATGCCTGGGCGAGGTGAGGACGAGGGGGTAAGGTAATGCCTGGGCGAGGTGAGGACGAGGGGGTAAGGTAATGCCCGGGCGAGGTGAGGTGAGGACGAGGGGGTAAGGTAATGCCTGGGCGAGGTGAGGACGAGGGGTAAGGTAATGCATGGGCGAGGTGAGGTGAGGACGAGGGGGTAAGGTAATGCCTGGGCGAGGTGAGGTGAGGACGAGGGGGTAAGGTAATGCCTGGGCGAGGCGAGGTGAGGACGAGGGGGTAAGGTAATGCCTGGGCGAGGCGAGGTGAGGACGAGGGGGTAAGGTAATGCCTGGGCGAGGCGAGGTGAGGACGAGGGGGTAAGGTAATGCCTGGGCGAGGTGAGGACGAGGGGGTAAGGTGATGCCTGGGCGAGGTGAGGACGAGGGGGTAAAGCCTTGCATCTGTCAGCGGGGGATAAATCAACAAAGGCCAACGAGGGTGAGTCCGTGTAAACAACATACTGTACTTGCAAGCACACGCACGCGTGCACAGCCACACGCGCGCGGGCACGTCGGGACAGTGTTTGAAGTGGGTCCATGTCCTATCCTCGTCAGTGTACAGTGTGTGATTACCCTGCTATTTTAGTACATCGACGTACCGATTTAATGACCACTGAACGTTGCATCGAGATGAACAGGATTGATGCGGACCGAAGAGAGAGAGAGCCCACGTCCTTACTTCACCTCTGAGAGTCGCAAGGCACTTGGTCAGGGCAGGCGACGACACACACACACACGCACACACACACACACACACGCAAACACACACACACAAGCATTTCTGGAGATCTTCCAAGGAAGCTAGACGTGTTACATATTTCACTCCACACAAACACACACACACACACACAAGCTCAGGTTCATCTCCACTCTTCTGGGGCCCCATGTTACAATCTCAGGACGTAGCCCAAAGGTATCATCCACAATGCTTAAGGACAAATCAATTCTCTACTTTCATCGCTTTTATGCTCCCAAGCAAGAAACACACTCAAATGGGTATAAACACAAACCTGTCCTAGCCGACAAATCAAGATCAAGAACACAACCAAACATAGAAAAGTCAAGGCAGATAAACAGGTGTGTCGGTGGGGGTGAAAGTGTGTGTGTGTGTGTGTGTGGGGGGGGGGAGGGGGGGCAAGGACCCTCTCTCTGACCCAACCTAACACACTGAACAGTGTCCCTAAAGGCCTGGACAGTGTGTGTGTGTGTGTGTGTGTGCTTGGGGGTGTGCAATATGGCTTGTGGCCAACAGCTGCGAATGAAGCTGCACATTCTGCTAGTGTCAAGAAGAGTGTGTGTGTCTGTGTGTGTGTCTGTGTGTGTGTGTGTGTGGGTGTGTAGGAGGAGCAGGGACAGGATCTGGAGGAGCTGGGAGGAGGCAGAGGCCCACATGTGAGAGACACGGAGCACTGCTGGAGCTTATGAAACGGTGATGTCATCATGTCACCCCTGTCACACGTCTAATACGCAGCGATGCTAGCCTTTAGCCTCGGAGAGACACCTCTGGTTGCCCTGCCATTTATCCACAGCTAACCACTGTGTCGAGAAGCACCGCGGTTCAAATGACGACCTCATGCAGAGTACAATTGCAAATGCGCACACACACACACACACACACACACACTAAAATGAACGTCTGTTTCAGGGCTGGTCTGTAGCTTAACCTGCCAAAGCATACTAGGTCAGACTACTTGCCTTAAATACAGAAGCTGATGGGCAGATTTATGTGTGTTAGGAGAGGGTGAGCAACGGGGGCGCGTATAAAAAGACTGGAGAAGGTCTCCCCTGTAAATTAAGAAGGTTGGGGGGCGTTGGCAGGTCAACATGATCCCTTCTGTTTTAAAGGAGAGGGAGAGGAGAGGAGAGGGGGGGGAGGAGAGGAGAGAAGAGGGGGGAGGAGAGGAGAGTAGAGGGGTTTGGGGAGGAGATGGGCGAGACAGCTGGGGTTTGTGTGGCTTCTCGTGCGCTGTGATTTTGTCTTAGCTCTTCTGCTCTGTCTGCTTTTTGTTTTTCTTCTCTTCTCTTTTTGTTTTTTTCGCTTCTCTTTGTGCTTCTATGCTCTGTTGTGTTTTGTTTTCGCTGTATCTTCGCTCTTTGTTTGCTTCTCTTCGCTGCTCGATCTGCTACGACTCTGTCTGCTGCTAGGAGGGGGGAGGAAACACAAGTCAGACTCAACTGCCACTTACAGCTTCTCCAGTGACTACAGTCTACACCACAACAGCACCTAAACCCTAACCTGATCTTCAACAAGTGTACAACATCCTCATAGTACAGTAACTCGCTGCAAAAGAGCAGCAGTTTCATACCTCCTCCTCCCTCTCCTTCCCCTCCTCCACAAACCCTCCCCTCCCTCCTTCCCCTCCCCTCCCAGTCTCAGGACTGATGAAGGGCTTCATCTTGTATGCCACCTCATCAGTCCAATAACATAATTACGGGGAAAGCAGAGTGCCAGGATGGATTCATCCTCCGTCCGGCATCACGCACCTAGCCCCCCTCCCCCTCCCACCACCACCCCCCACCGCTCGTCCCTCCCAAACACACCCCCAACCCCTCTCCCACTCGCCCCCCCCACATCGAGCATTAATCAGAGACCCAACACCCACACCTATTGGTTCCTTTAATAAATTGGGGGGGGTAAAACCGCACAGATCTCCGAGCCACTCACGGCACATATTTCATGGTATGTTAATGATGGCTTCCCTGGGCCTGGTCGACAACTCATTAGAACCCATTACTGGAGGAGGAGGAGAGGAGGGGGAGCGAGGGAGATAGAGAGGAGGAGGAGGAGAGATAGATCGCTCGCTTGCTCGAGTACGAGGAGTCGCATAGAGGTGATCGCGCGACAGGAGCGCGGTGCTCGATCGGCGCGCGCGCGCGCGGTCGACGGCGCGCGCTAGCGCGCGCTCTCGCGCGATCGAGATGTGAGCTGAGAAGGACTAGCTAGACCCTGTATAGCTAGATACGTGACGAGGAGATGCGCTCGCGCATAGGTGCGACTGAGTCCTATAGCAGAGGAGCGACTGCAGAGCTTAACGTGAGCTGCGAGCGATGTCTCTTTGCTCTGTCTCCTGTCCTCTTCTCTCGGTGCGCTTCTCCTGCCTGCTTCTCCCTTTGCTCTTCTCCTTCCTGCGTCTCCCTGTGTCTCTGTGCTAACCTCGTCTTCTGCTTCCCGTCCTCAGTCTTCTCCGTGCTCATCCTTCTTAGGATGAGGAGGACGAGTGACGCGGTTCAGTCTTACTCGCTCTTGCTGTGGAGCTCAGCTGCTGACGGGGCTGTCCTGATTGGCGATGCACCTTGGCTACTGAGTCAGTGAGTGCTCCGGTCTGAGCCACCTCTGGGAGGTTCCACCATCCGTGTCTCCCATTGCTCAAGTGACACTTCTACAAAACAAGCTGGCCTGGCTGCCTCTCCTCCTGTCAGGGTTACTGACCGGCTTAACAGCTATCTGCTCTTCCTCCACTCTCTCTCGCAGAGTCCTCTTCTTTATCTATCATCATCGTCTCTGTCTGTCGCTGTCTATCTCGCCCTCGCCCTCGCAGCTATGTCAACCATTATAGTACCTTGTATAACCCCCAAAACCCCCCCTCCCCGCCTCCCCTCCGCCCTCGCTGAAGCTCTCCATGTAATTCCACCCCCCACTGGGCTCCTCTTTCCTACCCGTTCTCCCCTCCCTCTCCTCAGCAAGAAAAAAGGATCCGGCGCCCGGGCCTACCGCCTAACGCAATCTTCCACTTTCTCCTCCCTCCCAATACAGAAAGGTCCCTCACCCACTTACCAAAACTCCCAGGAAAGCGAGCCGCATGAACATAAAGAACAGGCGAAAGTCGCGCCTCCATATCATTTCCCCATCACCATATCTTCTTTTTATCCTCTCTCCCATCAAACCGACTCGAAACATCTTCTATACTCGCGCTTGGTGTACCTACGCATGACACTATCCGTATACAGCAAACCGCAAAAAAAACCACCACACAATCCTACACGGGGACCCGCTAATCTTATCATAATGCACGGATGACCTTATTTGGTACCTAAAAGACTAAACGCGAAAACGAGAGCAGAGAATGAGACAAAAGCAGGGGGTACGAAAGGGCGAGTAAAGAATATCAGAGAACGAGAGAAAAAGGACCGGAACAAAACAAGGGCAAAGGCAGAAGACGAAACAACAGGAGCAGAGATCAATAAAGAAACTGAAAAGACACGTACGTGACGGAGAGAAACGAGGCAAAAACAGATGGCTCTCCACCCTTACCTAACCCTTCATAGCTGCCAACCAGAGAGATGGAAGAGAGAGCGAGGAAACGAAGCTAAAGGGAAAGGGCCCATGTCTAAGTGCTGAGATAGACTCAATTTACCATGCTAAGCTCTGTCAATGGGCTCCTGTTTCCCTCTGCTAGAGCTGGAGCCAAGCTCAGGTCACCTTTGTAGAGTGTGGTGTGTGGTGTGTGTGTGTGTGTGTGTGTTGTGTGTGGTGTGTGTTGTGTGTGTGTGATGTGCTAGTAAGCTTTACGTGTTGCTGCTGCTATCTGTACGATGGATTATATTGCTTTTCGCCCACCCACCACCAACCCACTTGCGTTTACCATTTTGCCTCCACTGCTCTCCCTCCCCCCAGCCACCTGCTCGCACCCACCCACAAACCAAGAATACCACTACTACCCCAAAGAAAGACAAGAAACGAGCATACAACAAAAAAGACATCGAAATCCTATTACCAAAACAAAAGCGTATTTTCTTTTTTTCCGTTACCCAGAAGGATCCCTTCCCTTACACTAAATATATATATTTCCTTTTGCATCCAGTCATCCAGCTCTCCCCATAAACTCAAGGGAATCAGAGAGCCCTCAACGCTATATGACCCTGAGAACTGCTGAAACAAAAAACACCGAAACGAAACGGGAAAGATCACAATAATACTTTAAGAACCGTTTATGAGGAAAAGATATAAAATCGAGAAAAAAGCAATGAGAAAGCGAATGATAACAAAATTAAAAACAATGAAGCAGAATTACTTCAATATTAACCAAAACATAGCCCCTCAAAAGGCGCGAATAAAAGAAAAGGGAAGAAACGTAGCACCTCAATGCTCCAGACACCTATCAATGGCTCCAAGAAATAATAAAAAGTGTATGAGACCATAAGAAAAAAGAAGATACATAAACCCACATACAAATACAAACGCATTCCCCCATACTGAGAAACTCCCACCCCCCTCCCCACAAGAGCAAGCCCATAATTCTATAATAAAAATATCAAAGTCAAAACGAAAAAAAAATATACAAAGACAGCTAAAATAAAAACACAGAGGGAGAAACATAGACAAATCTTACAAACTTCCCCCCCCAAAAAAAAAAAAATCCTTACACCCTAACCTTCCCCCACTTCACACAAGCAGACCCAGTGGAAGAAAAAGACGACATCGTCATACACAAGAACCGAAGGTCTCCAGCCAAGCCCCGGGTGAATACCCCCCTTTCCCTTCCCCCGCACTATCAGCCCCCACAGACCCCGCCCCCAGACGTCAGCCACGTACGAACAGCTGCCAAAAATGACGCGATACCCCAACCAACGAGGAATGCCAGCCACCCCGACCTCCATTCCGCTCCCATCCCCATCTCTCTCGATGTTTTCATGGTGAGCTAGCATGCAGTTTGCCCTGCTCCGCCGAGCTCCGTAGACAGGATCAGGCAGGATGAGGAGGCCTGCGCTGGCTTGTTGACGTAGCTCTCACCACCGAAAGAAGAAAAAGGGACAGTAGCCCCGTTCGTAATAATCTATCTATAAGCCCCAGCTCTGTGCGTGACACAGCTCAGGATGTTTCCTGGGCTGGGGGCTGTGGGATGGGCTGGGGAGCAGGGCGTGTGACCAGGAGGCAGATGTGTTAGATGATGAGATGAGCAGCGAACACTGGGCTCCTCTTCCTGCATTATGCTGGTTGCATGCTAGCATGCGTGTGTGTGTGTGTCTATAAGGATGTTGACCAGAGAGAGGAGGCGGGAGGGGAGATCACACTGTTCTAGAGTGGTATGTGGGGAGATTAAGCGCAGGCAGAATGATGCTGTGTGTACATATTGTCTACTGGTTAGGTTTTGACAGGGTTCAGGTTCTAGATAGTGTACGGTTCTAGACAGGTTAGGTTCTAGATAGTGTTATGTTCTAAACATGGTTAGGTTCTGGAGTGAGAGAGAGAAAGAGAGAAAGAGAGAGAGATATGGAGAAAGAGAGAGAGAGAACGGAAAGAATGAAAGAAAAAAGAGAGGAAGAGGGAAAGAGAGAGCTGGCAGAATTTAATGGGATTTCCAGCTCAGCAAATGCACCTTTTTCTCACCACACTCAACACCCCCATACAAACCCCCCACCTACCCTTACCAACTACACACCCCCCTCTCTACGCCCAGTCACACCACTCACCCACCCTCTGCCCTCCCCCCCCCCCACCCCAAACACAAATCACACCCACAAACAGTACTCAATCCTCATCCCCCTCCCCCCTCATCCACAGACGGCTGGACACATCACCCAGGTGTGTTTTCCACTGTTCGCCAACGTTTCAGCTCGTAGCCTTCGCGAGATCCCACAAACCATCCAGCCAAGAGATCGAGGGAGGGAGCAGGGAGAGAGTGAGAAGGAGAGGGAGAGGGAGAGAGAGAGAGAGAGAGAGAGAGAGAGAGATAGAGAGAGAAAGATAGAGAGAGAAAGGGGATTAGAGTGAGGGAGAGAGAAAGGGATAAGCGAGGAGCCAGAGCGAGAGAGAGAGAGAGAGAGAGAAGAGAGATAAGAGAGAGAGAGAGAGAGTAGGGAGGAGAGAGAGAGAGAGAGAGAGAGAGACAGAGAGAGAGAGAGATAGAGATAGCGAGAGAGAGAGTGAAACAGAGAGAGAGGGAGTAAGAGATAGAGAGAGAGAGAGAGCGAGAGAGAGCGCGAGAGAGAGAAAGATATATAGATGCAAGCGCTGAGTATCTGCTTCTAGGAAAACGCGGAAGCTCGTGCAGCGAGGATCCATGCATATATAGATAGGTTGGGGGACTGATACCCGAGAGACGATCCACCTACGAAAGAGGACATGATAACAGTGGATAAAGAGGTTGTAGAAAAACCAGGGTTGTAGACTACGTTAGAGAGCAGAACATTGGAGAGCATATAGAGAAAGAGGAGAGAGAGAGAAAGAGAGAGAGATCGAATGGTGTAAAGAACAGAGTAGAGTATATCGTGAGAAGGGAGAGTAGAGAAGAGAGAGAGAGAGAAAGAGATTGAGTGGAAAGAGAGGGAAGAGAGAGAGAGAGAGAAGAGAGAGAGAGTGAGTGGAAAGAGAGAGAGAGAGAGAGAGTGAGTGGAAATGAGAGAGAGAGAGAGAGAGAGTCGAGTCTCTGACTAGACCGTGCCCTCCAGTCTATTCCCGGTGGAACCTTCCAGCTGAAACACTTTTCATGTCTTTGACAAACATCCTATAAGCACCCCGTAAACAACGAGAACAACAGTGGGCCCCCCCCCCGCCAGTGGTCATAGCAACGCTAGTTATCCCTGTCACAGCCAACCTCACAGAGCCAGAGGCCCAGACGACCCGCCCTGACACCCGGGCCACTCACCCGAGGACGAACCCAGCCGTTAACCCGCCTAACCACGCCATATTCACGCCCCCTATTCATTACATGACCCTCAGCCAGTACCCACCCCCCGCCACACACACACACAACCCTGCACTGTCCCTGGCCTGGGAAGGTAATTGAAACAGAATGCAACATTAATTTCCTTATTAATGAGAGCAGGTGGTGACTGGCCGATAGCTTAGAAGCAGCCTCTGACTAGACACGACATTCTACTTATCTGGAAAGTTCTGGCAAGGTCTCTATGTAGGGGAAGGTAACACTTAGGCGTTGTGGGTGTGTGTGTGGCGCGTGGTTTTGGGAGTAAGGATTGTTTAACAAATGGGTATGGGTAAACAGTATGTTTTCCATTGTGTACACTGCACGTGTGACTGGTGTGTGTATTGGAGTCGGAGGCACGAGACAGTGACGTGGCCCGGCGTCACGACCGAGCCTACCTCGCCTCCTCAGCAGCAGACCCAGCAGCTCGGCACGCTCGGCGACATCCGCATCTACCCCACGCTCCCCGCGCCCGCGCTCCTCCGCCTGTCCGCATTTGGCATTCCTGGCCGTTGCTCCTCTGCGGAGACGGGTAAGAGAGAAACCTCCGTGCGGTACGACACGGGCTGCAACACGCCGCTGCCCCGCCAATCTCCTTAAACAAATACCAGACAAATGAATGAATAGAGAGCAGCTCGCGCGGCGCTATCGGCAGATCCATCTGCAGCCTGACGCCGGGGCCGGGCCTGACGCACGCGGCGCCGCTATGTTCACCTCCTCCTCCTCTCTCCTCCTCTCTCCTCCTCTCTCCTCCTCTCTCCTCCTCTCTCCTCCTCTCGGCTCGCAACGTTTCATTTCTCAAAGTCTATTATGACATTAACCAAAAAAGGAGAGGTAATTAAAACGGTGCAGGTAATTGCGTGTAATCCTTGAACAAATCCAGGATCAAATATGCAAATCGCCATAACGAGAGGATCGATTAGCAGGGAGGAGGTTGCAGGGGGGAGAGGGATGGGGGGTGGGGGGGTGGTATTTTCACTGCAACATGGATTTCGATTCGTGTTCTGGGTTTGCTGATCTGATGTTGACCAGATCAGCTGGACCTGGGAGGAGACCAACGACCCAGAAGAACGACAGCCTGAGCACAGTCTCTTCCACGGGCCCGTATCAGCGCACCCACACAGATCAGGAAGGCATTACTACGCAGTGCGACAAAAAACGACGTGGGACTCTCCTTTGTGTGTGTGTGTGTGTGTTTTAAAGAAACGAGTAGAAACTTAGTACATCAAATTAAAAGTAGGCGATTGGAATGAATATTGAAGACAGAGGATATTGCTCTCCTCCAGTCTCAGCAGGAGGCCAGGCCCCTGTTGAGAGAGGCTCTGTTTGAGCATCCCATCTTAAAAGAGGAAGGTGGGTGTGTGCGCGTGTGTATTCCAGGGGATATGTGTTTGTGTGAGCGTGCGTGTGTTTGTACACACAAACTTCCTGTGTGTGTGTGTGTGTGTGTGCGAGCAGTCTCTGTGTGTTTATGTGGGCTGGGTGTGTGCGTGTGTAACAAGAGTTACGCTGGATCCAGAGTGTTTATATCAAACACAAAGCTTGCCACGTGCTGTCACCCCGTGGTGGCGTTGATCACAGAGGAGCAGGGTTTGATAACAGGACTAACAGCTGCAGGGGACGCGCCACATGCCAACAGCCAACAGCCAAAGGTCGCTAGCTGAAGCAGGAGCTACCTGAACTTCTGGAGGTGTGTTTTAATCATCCTCCGGGCTCACAAACTTGTTTACATGCGCTGTTTTCCTGCCGGCGTCGGAGACGACGCGGCTCAGAGAGCGGCAGAGAGGATCCGCAGGTTCCCACCAGCCAGGTGCCCCAACACAAAGCATCGTGGGAATTATTCACAGGCTGCACGAAATAAATACAGTAATAAATAAATAAATACTCCCCCCCCTCACAGCGAGGCTCCCTCCTTTGTCGGGCTCGAGCTTTTGTTTTGAAAGATTAAAAAGTGGGGAGCCGGTGCTGGGGGGGTTGGGAGGGATGGAAGGAGTGGAGGGGGGCTGTTATTGATGTGCAGCTCTGGCCCTGATAAGGGATGGAGGGAGCGCGGGCTCCTATCAGGAGCGCTGCAGAACAGCCCCGCTGACTACCCAGGAGTGGCCCTCGTCTGAAGTCCCCGCTGGGGGGGGAGGAGGGAGGGGGGGATGAGTAAGAGGGATGGAGGTAGGAGGTAGGGTAGAGGGACGGGGGAGACGGATGGAGGGACGGAGGGTGGGATGGGGGAGGATGAGAGAGTGGGGCAGGTAAAGAGAGAGATGGGGGAGTGGTTGGGAGTGTGGGGCGGGGGTCTGATGCTTTTCAAAATGACATTCTACCCTAGTAAAGGTGTCATTAAGGTTGTATGGAGGGAGAGGAGAAATGGGGGGAAGATAGGGGAAGTGGGGGAGAAAGAGAGCTAGCCAGTGGAAGGGAAAGATGGAGAGACAGAAATAGATGGAGAGAAGGAGACAGAAAGAGAGGAAGAGACAGAAATAGAGGGAGAGAGAGAAGGAGAGAGAGAGGGAAAGAAAGAGAAGGAGGGAGAGACAGAAATAGAGGGAGAGATAGTAATGGGAGAAGTGTGGCGTCACCAGTGGAACATGATTACCATAGATCCATTTCTGTCATGCGTCCCAAAAAAAGAGAAAGTGCGTGTGGAGGAAAATAATGCGCATCTGAGGACAAATCGATACATTTCCTCCCTTCCTCTCTCCATCCCAGCCTCTCTCTCCCTCCCTCCCGCCTTCTCTCTCTCTCTCACCCTCCCTCTCTCTCCCTTCCTGGTCAGAGAACAGAGGGGGGATGGAAGACAGAACCACTAAAGACCATGATGAAGCGTCCCGCTTGATCAAAAATATATATTTCATGAGACAGCTCTGATCTAGCTGGACAGGGGCCTATAATGGCGTCATGACTAGTGGATGGCTGGGTGTGGGAGGACGGGGGAGGACGAGAAAGGGAAGATGTCTCTCTTTTCCCCTTCCTGTCAGCGCGGAGGAAAGGGTTGTGTCTGGAGCTACCGTCGCAGGGCTTCCCAACACAGCGAGGGTTCGTCTGGACGAGCTCCCTCACCTCAACCTTCTCCTGACATCGGCGGGTCAGGGCCGTCAATCATCGACTCTCGGCGAGTCGGCCATTGACCGTCGCTTCTGGAGTCCGGCCACTTGTGAAGTTCCTGGAAGTGCGACAGCGCGGTCCACTCAGACCTGTTCCAGCTTGGCTGCGGTCCTGGGGGCATTGCCCAGGGGTAGAGCAGAGCGACGCAGGGCGTTTGAGATTCCAGGTCCCAGTGAGGAACTCAGGGCTCGTGATCCTCAGCTGCTCTGCCTCACGTGGCCTCTCAGTCTCTGGGCAGAACATCTCTCGTTCCCTGACCCTAACCCCCGGCCCGAACCATGACCCCCCCCGGCCCCGACCCCAAACCCAACCTCGACCCTCTTCTGTGCGGTCTCCACTCTCGGGAACCGAGCAGGAGGAGAAGTGGTCGTTTTTTGGCGTGTGTCAAAGGGGAACCCCACTTCCTACACCCCTGCTCCACCTCCAAATCGCTGCCCAATGGATTTTCTCCGTCAGTAATATGGATTCCTTACGCCTCTCCATTAGTCTGAGCAAGAGGGAGGGGGAGCTTGATGTGCTGATCCATCAGAACCGCACGCCTCCGATTTGCGGGACGGCCCCCCGCGTCCGGAGCAGCTCCTCCAGCCGGCGCCGGCAGCTGCCCGCCTGTCTTAACACGCCCAGCCAAGGGCACACCCCCCTCCCCCCCACGCTCACCAACACGCCCTCAAGGCATCCTGGGAAACCACAGAATGTTCCGGGAGCCTGGCGTGGCTGGGGCCTTGACGGTCTGATCTGGTGACTGATTGAGAGATCCCGGATGTTCACGTTGAGCGCGCGGTCGGACGCAAAACGGCCCGTGTATTTCCGGAGGCGTCATTTATGAGTCAAATACAAAACAGACGCCCGTTCAATCACCGCGCGTGCTTCTCGGCTGTAGTCTTAATAGCAGACGTGGATGTTTGAAGACTACAAGTTGACGTTGAAAGGAAAATGTCCCATAAAACGAGTGAGAGGCATGTGGATTATGTCGTGTGTAAGGGTTAATACGAGAGCGTCCCATGGAAAGTGCAACACACACGAGCTGATGTTCCGCAGCACATGTGATCTGAGGCATGGTGGTCCGACACCCTATGGACGCCTGCCTCTTTTCCAGCCCATTCATGGTCTCGCTTTGCAGGGGCAGCAGGCAGCATGTATTAGAAAGCAGAGACACCAGTGTGTGTGTGTGTGTGGTGTGTGTGTGTGTGTGTGGGCGTGTGGAGGTCAGCTTCCGTGCCTACATGTGAAGCAGCGAGGGAACTGATATCCTTCTTCAGGCTGGTAGGGTGGCAAACAGTGGCTGGAGGGGACGACGTGTGATGAGTTGCAGCTTGTCAAAGAACTCTCCAACGCCCTCCGTCATGGGACTGAAACTCCATCCAGCTTGGCGATGGAGACCCGGACCAAAACAGCTGTTTGGGATGTGGGTAGGAGGTGGAGTGAGCCGGAGCCGACGATGCCTGTGTTGCACCGTCGGGGGGCGCTGGGCCTTGTGCCGGGGGGCCTGAGACCGTCACCCGGCCTGTCCCTGTGGCCTGGGTGACCGCTCACCTCTCTCTCGGACGTTAACACGTCTTTCAGCTCGCCTTAGGAACAGGATGGGTCCGCTTCTACGCGCGGTATGAGATGTATTGGTAGATACTCTTGTCAAACGACCACCGAGCCCGCGCCCTCTGGCACTGGGACAGTGCTCAGTGAAGAGAGGCGGCAACACATAGCGCGCAGGCGACAAAACACACAAAATAGAAAAGAAACCAAAAGCACGACACAAAAAGACAATAAAAGAAAACAATAAAAAATAAATCACTAGGGACCACAAAACAGAAACAAAACACAAAAAAAACCACACCACATAACACAAAAATCAACCACGACCAGAAACGCCCACAACCCCGCACCACCACCACAACAACCCCACACACACCACACATTGTTAAAGACTGTAACTTATACTCGTGTGTGCTCCTCTCTCTCTATCTCTGTGTTGCTATGGAATGCCACGGGTCTCACGTCAGGGCGGCGCCCGACTCACAAGGAGTTAGCTAGGTGCACGCGAGCCGCGTCGCTATGACAGCGCTAACTGTAACATGTTTCAGCGGCGGCCCTTTCATAAGACTTCTTCCTCTAAAGACACTGATATCTCACTACCAACCTGTCGCGACGGCCACGAGTCAGACTGTACACGGTTTTAGCCCAGGCGTAGTCTGGCCGTGCTGAGGGCCCTGACCCTGCTGCCAGGGAAGGAATAGAGCGAAGAGGGGAGTGGTTGATTGGCGTTTGGGGGATTCCGCCACTTTGCGTTCTTGGGTTTCTCCCCCTTGTTTTATTCTTTGCACTTTCTGGTTCTTCTTCTTTTTTGTTTTGCGACGTGGTTACTCTTGGTTCCTCGGTTTATGACATCGTTCGTATGTTTTTCTTTTTCGATCTTATAATTTTCCCTCCTCCGCCGTCTTACCTCTTCGTATTTGCTGCTTGTCCTCTCCCTTGCTCGCTCTTTTAGGTGTTAGGCACTTGGGGGGGGGCACTGAACCTGGCCATCATTCTGGGATGTTGTTTCAGGTTCAGGACGATCTGAGCTACCATGCTAACGACTTACAGTTGAAAAGCGGCCTCCTGATAGCCCTATGAAAAGATGGGGCGGTGTTATCCCACGTTTCTGACTTGCACTGAATCGGACGGTTAATCCTGAGGTAACATGATTTGAAAATGATCCTTTGTCATCACACAGAAGCGTGATTGCAGCGTGATTGCTAGTGGTTGCGGGAGTCATTATGGCCAGGTGTTTGTTTGTTTTTTATGGGTGTGTCCGGGGAACTGGTTGTGTGTTTTTTGTGGTGGGTCGTGTTTTGTTTGTGGGGTGGTGTGGGTTGGGCGTTGTTTTTCGGGGAGAAGTGGACTCTGACTTCCTGTGTTGTCACCACCAGGATCCTTTACAGGACTTTGGGCGCATACTGGAGTATGTGTTACTTTACAGACGAACAGTCTATTACGGAAAGATTAAATTACAGTCGTTAGTTGGATGCTGATGAGCGTACCGTGGAAAGCTCTCAGAGACACTGCACTGCTCGGTCTATCTCTGTGGTTTCTCGCGTGGGCGTGAAAGGACATCGGAAAACTAGATCAACGTTCTGTCACACCATTGCAGTTGTGGTCTGGATACCACTGAGGCTCATCACAACCACCAAGGCTCATCCCCACACTGAGGATCTCCTCCAACTAAGCTCCTCAGACAGAGCAGGCTCCACCCTCAGAAGATGTGCTTGTACAACTGTAGCACCTTATCGCCCCACGTCTCCTCCTCCTCTCCTCCCAAACTCAGCCCACGAGACAGATGATTCCAGCCTGACACACGCCGCTGTGTCAGACCTCAGGGAGAGAGCGGACTCGGGGAGGAAGTGAGGGACTCTCACTAATGTCACTTTCACACTGGCCGGGAGTGGTGTCAGTCAGTGCTGGAGGGGATGGGTCGGTGGTGGGGTTACGAGGGGGTGTGGGGAGAACGGGAATGAGTGAAGTGAAGGGGCTGGCACTCTTAGAACGACTGTTTAAAGAAGTGGAAAGGGAAATAGTGGAAAGAGAATGTGGCACTCCGCAGGAAGGGCTTTGCGTTACGTTACCCCTTTTCGGCGAGACTGGGTGGGAAGTGACTAGGAAGATTCTTGTTTGGTTCCTGGGTTTGGCGGTCTCATTGTGCCACCTGGTGGTCGTTATCTCTATCCCTTTCGTTCCCCGGTTTGGTTACTTTTTCTTGATACTCGCGTCCGGCTTCCGGCGGCGCTTGGCGGGATTTTTCGCGCGAGTCTCCTTTTTCTTTTCCTCCTCCTAGTTTGGTTTTTCCCCCTGTTCTCCCACATGTCTCATCCTAGTCGGGCTTCTGAGTTATCCTTTTTTTAGAGTGTTCTCTTACCTGATCTCTATGCCGCTGGTCAGGTCTTATTTGAGGTTTGGCAGAGGAGAGTAGTAGATGAAACAGGCGAAGGGCCTGAGCGTATGGTTGAGAGTGTGTGTGTTTATCCATACGACCTATTGTTACCGTGTGCTAGTGTCGGCGAAGTCATTGGTTGAGTGTGTGAGGCAGAAGAAATGATGTGTGTGCACGGGATCAATCCAGTATTTCTTGCATGCGTTTGTCACTCTGAATGTCGCATGTGTATTAATGAACCGTGTGTGTGTGTTGGTGTGTTCGTCTGAGCTGGTGTGTGTGCCTGCCTGTGTGTTATAAATGTGTTTGTGTGTGTGTGTGTGTGCTGCAACCATATGTGTGTGTGCCCGTGCCCTGGTTTGTCTGGCCCTCACTACAAAGCCTGTGTGTTCGCAGCATGAGGCCGTTTCTGGGCCTTGTCAAACAAACGTCCCGGAGCCCGTCTCTGGTGCCAGGCCGCCAGGGCTCCAGGCCGCCAGGGGGCCGTGGCCGGAGGAGAGACCCCGTCGCTGGCAGCCTCCCTCACACAGCTCGGCGCTAACAGAGGACTCCTCCCCTCGTTTACATTCATTAAAATGGTAACCCCCCGCACAACACACACATAACCCACATATACACATTGTACACAGACACACGTATACACACACACATAAACACCACCTCCGCCTGGGGCCCTCGCCGGGCCTGCCACAGCCGATAAACAGAGACTACCTCTCACTGCCCATTTGTTCCCCTTTCTTCTCTCTGTCTCTGTCTCTCTCTCTCTCTCTCTCTCTCTCTCTCTCTCATCTATCTCTCTCTCTCCCTCTCTTATCTCTATTCTCTTTCTATCTCTGTCTCTCTCTTTCTCTCTCTTTCTCTCTCTCTCTCTCTCTCTCTTTCTTTTTGTCGGTCCAGGTCTGCTGGCAAGCCCGACTCTTCCTCCCTCCCTTCCTCCCTCCCTCCCACCCTCCCTCCATTCTCCTGTTGGTTTGGGGGTTGAAACAAGGCAGGCTGTTGCTGTTTCCAGGGATAAAGGGCAACAGCTCGAAGACTGGGAGTTTGGCCTTTCCTTTTTATTTGAATGTTTTCTGGCACCGGGCGTACTTTGCCGATTTTTGTCTCTCGGCTTTAGAGGCTTTTCATTTCACCATGTAAGGCTGAGTCCTTGTGTTGTTTCAAGGAAAGCGTTGCACTGTCTAGAGAAACTGACATTCAATGTCCTACCACTCACATCACACCACTGCACAAGTAAACAAAGCAGCCAAATGAACTTTCTTCGGAAGAGACCTTCCACAAAATGCCAAATGAGTCTATTAGCATTTCGCCTTTACGCATCCACACAGCTGCATTAGCATTAGGTTTGTCAATCAACCTCATTTTTACAATCAGCTATTATCATTTAGTCTGTCTAGCTCGCAATTATACTTAGCTATTAGCATTTGGTCTAACTACCTCATATTTAACAATATCTGCCAGCGTTCATTCGATCAATCTACCATAACACACTAACAGCATGGGATCTATCTGGATCTGCCTCGTCTTTAGCCTTAGCTGTTAGCATGTTAGCATGTGTCGTGTAGCTGCCGTGTCTGGTACAGTGTACGTCCCCAGCCTGGCTGTCCTTCCAACACAGAGCCGCAGATCAGATCAGCCCCAGGCTCCTCTCCTCCACTGGGCAAGAGAGAGAGAGAGAGAGAGAGAGAGAGCGATAGAGGGAGGGTGAGAGATAGAGGGATGAGGAGGAGGAGGAGTGGGCGGCGAGGGTTAACCGTCCCACGTTCACCCCGTTCTAATTCAGTCCTACATTGTGACATCACCAGGCGAGTGCCTTCAGGCGGGAGGTTTTGATGTCACAATTCCCCTTATGTCTATTTTATTTGTATTTATTTATTTATTTATTTGGGAGCGTGTGAGAGTCCGTATCATAGTGGGATGGAGTGAGGGGAAAGTCGTTGGATGGAACAGCAGTTACCTTCCTCTTCTCATTTCGCGCCTGGATGGCTAGGATCCTTCATTGTCAACATACTTACCCCCCTCACTGGCCTGCATGGCCCTGACACACAAATGCAGACAAACAAACAAACACACACACACCTACGGTAAACACACCTGCACCCAACTCAACACACACACACACACACACACAGGCTCCATTACAACCCCGTAGTACGAGTGACCTGCTGTTGCCTCAGTTGGGAGGTGAAGGACGGGAGTGAGACAGGTACAGAGCATCTAGCATGTCAGCTCCAGTTAGGACACTGGACGCTCCAACTAGACACACACAATCTCAACACAGGCTACGGAGCATCTGCCTTGTTCTATCTGAGAGGGAGAGAGAGAGAGAGAGAGAGAGAGAGAGAGACGAGAGAGGAGAGAGGAGAGAGAGAGAGAGAGAGAGAGTAGAGAGAGAGAGAGAGACGAAAAGAGAGAAAATGTACGTGGTCGTGTGGACATGTGTGTGTGTGTTCATGTACGCGTGTGTGTACATGTGTGTGAATGTGTGTGTGGGCGTGCGGCAGGGAGGGGGTGGGCTTAGAGGTATAACCTCTGGCAAGATGAGAGAGTGGCACTCTGGAGAAAAGATCAAGGTGCGCTCTGCTGGGGGATAGACAGGCCTTTTCACTGAGCAGAACAAGCCTGACAGAGTGGCTAAAGCATGAGGAGCAGGCAGCGAGCGCTAATCACAAACAGCGTGGAGGGATAAGGAGGGGGATTAGGTCAATCACGGAGGAAAAGGGCTAGCTTTAATTACCGTCGTTGGAAGGGCCGGTCACGTGTTTAGCCTAGCCGCGAAAAGAGCTAACCCGCTAACCGTCATTAGCATTCAGACACGGAAGGCTAAGCGGAACAAGGACATTTCAGGTAGCAATTACTGTGGCCCGGTTAGCTCCGTCATGCTGGGCCGCCACACAGAAAGATAGCCACTTCAGCCGCGGGGAAGAAGGGGACCGAGGGAGTGAGCGATTGCAGAAACGCTCCGGGATATTCTGTCCAAGCCGCCTTAGCGAGAGGCTAACTCCATTCTCCTCGGCTTGGACATTAAGGGCTCATCATCACACTGAGCAAAAAAAAAGAAAAAGAAAAAAAGAGTAATTACCCAAATACTATCCAGCACAGCCATCTCCAATCAGAGGAGTGTGTAATTACTGCCACACAAACGACTTCAGTTCATTACAAGCTGCCGTAACATGGGCCACGATGGGCCGTTCATCATTTTAAAGTGTATTATTTACAACGAGTGTAGCGAGCCGAGCACAGATAAATACACAATTGTCATTAAGGAGGGGTGGAGAAAATGGATGTGCTGGTCAATTGAGCATTTTTCAAAACGTTGGGTTTATCAAAAAAAGAAAAGAAAGAAGGGAAAAGAACCAACCCGGGAACGAGAGAAAGCGGTGATAGAGGAGAGCCGTTTCCCTCCTCGCCGTGCTTTAGATCCACTCTCGCTCCATTTACACCTCAACGTCTCAACACCTCGCTCTTTGTGAAATCTAATTTCAACTGATATTTACATTCGTTTCCAACGGGGCTGCATCAATCTAAGAGACTCATATTCATTTTTCCTGCCAGAAGAACTTGGGCACGGCTACCAGCGCTGTATTTCAAGGCTTGCTTATGTCCCAACATAAAACTCCATGTGGCGTGTATTTTGATGAGGTCCAATAGTCTGTAATCTGCTCCAACCAGATGTGCCAGTAAAAGGGGGATCCGCAGAGCCGGCAGCCAGCCTGTGTGCGTGTGGCGCCTGGCCAGATATGATGCTCTTCCCTGGGGGGCCCGGTAGCCCTGGAGCAGGGGGACGGTCCTGGGGAGGGAGGAGGAGGGAGGGAGGGAGGATGTGGGTGGAGGGGAGGGGGGGGTAACCCTACACAGACGAGCACTGAATTACTGTTTACCCCCCCCCACCCCCCCAAAAAAAAACTACAAATTTGAAAAGGAGCATGCTGCATGTCAGGTTAGTCTTTGCTCGTAGGCTGATGTAAACCCTGTCACACGTCGCTGCTCGTTCCCCCGTGTGTGCAGCGAGGGGCGGGCTGCTCACCAGGGCACAGGCTCCACAGGGTGGGGGCGTGATGGATGACAGGACAGACCTCGTCTCAGACACACACACGACAACAGAGGCTGGGCCATCGCGTGTCACACACTCTCGGGCACGCTAAACTACCTCTTGTCACCGAGACGCACGTCATGGTAGGCTCTCCGCACCCTGAACACCACACACACACACACACACACACTCACACGCTCACACTCACATACACACAAGCTCGTTACGGTTGCGGTTGGCTTTGTGGAACGTCAGCAGAGGATGTACAGCACAGTTAATGATCATCAACGATGAAATGACTTTCCACTGGCTGGACCCCCTCGGTCAGTATCCTGGACATGTGACGTTAGTGCTCACAGTCATACGACAGGCTGTATCCTGGACATGTGACGTTAGTCCTCACAGTCATACGGCAGGCTGTATCCTGGACATGTGACGTTAGTCCTCACAGTCATACGGCAGGCTGTATCCTGGACATGTGACGTTAGTCCTCACAGTCATACGGCAGGCTGTATCCTGGACATGTGACGTTAGTCCTCACAGTCATACGGCAGGCTGTATCCTGGACATGTGACGTTAGTCCTCACAGTCATACGGCAGGCTGTATCCTGGACATGTGACGTTAGTCCTCACAGTCATATGGCACGCTGCTCTTTGGACATGTGATGTTACATGACACACAGAGGCCTAATCACCTCTACAGACGTGACGATATATAACCTAGACAGAGGCCTCGCAGTCCTACGAGAAGCTGCTCCGCAGAGAGGATATCTTAATGCTGCTGTGGAGATCAGATATGTGGATGTGATATGAGTGGGGTGTTTCAAGTGTGGTGAATCTCCCCGAAACGCACTTCCTCTCAGGGCTCCGCAGATTCACAAACAGGATAGCGGCGCCGCGGCAACAATAACAACAGCAGTGGCCCCGTCTCTCCCGTCTGGGCAGAGGGACGCTAATCGTCGGCACGTCCGCCAGGCTTTTGTGTCTTTAGAAGTAGCTGAACAGACCACATCAGTGGAAAATGTCAAAGTAAAAACAACACACGCGCACAACGCACAACCTGGCTACTATAAGGAAGAGCCTCCAGAACGAGGGACGCTCGCCACATCTCTCTTTGTCTCCGAGGCGACGGACGACCCGAGCCGCCGCCATAAAAGAGAGAAAATCAACTCGGCCGCCAATGGTCGTTCTTCAAACACCTGACAACAAATCATTGCGACGTGGCTCCGATTGATCAACAGTCAGCGGGTAATTGATATCAACAAAGGGAGGCGGTCTCCTCGCACGGGGGGTCCTCCCCCCACCTTTGTCGGTGGAAAGATTACAGATGCTTCTTTTCATATCGTCTGCTTCCCCATGTGGCCCGCAATCCAATTTATCAACACGCGTTCGGAGGGGGGAAATCAAATTACAGCAAATGACTGCTCGAACAAGGTTTGGATTTCGCGTGGCGTTCGGGGGTGCCTCGGTCTCGAGGAGGCGGCTCTCTCTAATTGTGGACGAGGGGTGGAGCTCTCAGTAAGACGGTACCTTCAAGAAACCTTTAAACAGTAACAGACTGAAGACTCATTAACAACCTTTATGATGATTCATTGACATTCAAAACATTCCATTCTGGATAAAACGCTTTCCACCTGGAGACGCTTTCTCTCAAGTCCTCCCCTCTTGCATGCATTTAGACTTGTAAACGCAGGTAAACGTGGCATTGGGAAGCCATTGTAGGAAAACCTACACCACATCTCCATCAGCACAAGGGAGGGAGAGAAATATGATAGGAAGGACGAAGAGTGAGAGAGGGAAAGGGTGAGAGAGAAAGAAGGGCAGGGGGGAACAAGAGGGGCGAGAGAGAGGGAAGGATAAACAGGGAGGAATTACAAACATGGCCGACCTTTGGGCGGGGGGCTAAATGAGCACAGCGAGGGCACGGAAGGTGGTGAGGGCCGAGCATAGCTGACACGGTAAACTCGCCATCTAGGAGTGGCCATGATCTTACAGCTCACGCAGAGAGTACGGCTTGGTGTGTGCGTGTGCGTGTGTGTGTGTGCGTGTGGCTTGGTGTGTGTGTGCGTGTGCGTGTGTGTGTGCTTGTGTGTGTGTGTGTGGTGGTGGTGGTGGCAGGAGGGTTGGACTATATGAAGGCCTGGCATTCAAGACAGGAGGGGAGGGGGAGGGGTTACATGTTTTGTCACCAGGAAAGTCAATCAGGAAGGTTTGGTGTGCCTGAACACCCACACTCACACACATCACTCAAAAACACACGCATGACCCATCTGTATAGGAAGGGGCCCTATCTGCCTCTTCGAATGGAGGCGGGCCCCTACGCAGAGGACGATCAGGTGGGCCTACAGCTGCAGGACGATCAGGACCCCCCTCGCTTCCACTGGAAGCACAGGCTACCACAGAGGGATAAGCACACCCACACACCTACCCTGGCTCTGACACACACAGGATCAGTCACAAACAGAGAGTTTGAGCTTATTGTGTGTGTGTGTGTGTGTGCGTGTATGTGTGCGCGCACTTGTAGGCTTTCTGGGGTTGTTTATGACTCATCACCATTAATACACCTTCCTAAGACCCAATGGCGTGTTGAGCTGGGGAATGGGAGGGGCCTGGCGCCGCTTATCCGGCGAATAGAAAGAGAGATTTACATAGGAAGCAGGCGGAGCCACCAGTGGTGTGAATTTATGCTGAGGGAACTGAAAAGCTTGATTAAGGAGCGCAGCGAGGAGGGAAAACAAATGTGAGATGAGAGAACTATGACGGGAGCTTGAGTCATCACTACTGAGGCATCCAGCCCTGCGGCCTCAACCTGCCACTGAGAACCCTGACACACACACACACATGCACACACACACACACAAACACACACACACATGCACACACACACACACACACACACAGCACGCACACACACTGCACGCACACACACACACTCACACACACACACACACGCACATACACGCAGCACGCACACACACACACACACACACACACACGCACACGCAGCACGCACACACACACACTGACAAGCACATAAACACACAGATAGGAGGACGCACAGAAACAGACGCACCCTACATACACACACACACACCTAAAATCACACACACACAGACGTGAACAGAAGCACAAACACACCACTCCAAATCCCCTGTCATGTTTGACTTGCGAGATATCTCGAGACGAGAGCGCATCATTGGTCACGGGAAAAACAGGAGAGGACGTGCACGGGACAGTCGGTTACTGGTTGCTAAGGAACAAATGGCTGGTTCAGTGTGTACTTGTTGTCACGCCGTCTCAGCAGGGGGGCTCGCCAGGGATCCGGCTGGAGGAGGGAGGAGCCTATCAGCTCCACTGGTCACATGGTGAAGAGGATGGAGACAGGGGAGGCCTTTAACTGCCAGGCTTCTGCTGTGTGTGTGTGTGTGTGTGTGTGTGTGTGTGACTCTCAGTGTTTGTGTTATGATGATTGTGTCTAGGGTGCATGCACGGAGGTCCTATGTGTGTGTGTGTGTGTGTGTGTGTTGGAGTCGAGGCTACATGTCAGAAAGCATTGCTGCCACTCAGGTGGCCGCGTTGCCGGGGGCTACGGGCAGCCTGTCTACCTGCACTTAGGTGGCCGATAACCTGCCTGATGTGGGCTGACAGGGTCCTCACCTCACACCCCCTCCAATCTGAAAAAGGCCAATTCCCACACACTTCCAGACATTGTTTGGTGTGTCCATTCTGTGTGTGTGTGTGTGTGTGCACTGCATTTGTGACACCTGGATTGTGTGTGTACCAGTATGTGTGTATGCCTTTCAGTACTCTATGTATGACATATTTATTGTGCGTGTGTGAGAGAGAGAGATGGACCTGGATTCAATGTATTAGCACAGTCATTTCATAACCCATCAAGAGGGATGTGACACGAAAACACATCGGATGGCACCCTGGCGTAAGCTTGCCATTTTACTAATGGCGTATTTTTTCGATTCTCACATCTCTCTCTCTCTCTCTCTCTCTCTCTCTCTCTCTCTTCTCACACACACACACACATCTCTCTCTCTGTCTCTCTCTCTGTCTCTCTCTCTGTCTCTCGCTCACACATGGGTGTGGTAACACTGAACACAGTCAAATGTACACAAGACAAACGGCTCCCCCGCGGCACGAGTGGCCCAATTTTCCAGACTAATCTATAAATTCCTCTTTTCTCTCTCTCTCCCTCTCTCCCTCCCGCCGCTCCCAGAGTCTCGCTCCATCAACCCAAAGATTTATCAGGTCCCGCGCAAACAAACACGCAGCGCGTGGTCATCCTAAGTGTCTCTAATTACCTCTTTAAAATACCGTTGAGCTATTTAAATACCCCATTCTCCTTTCCCTCCGTCTGTCTTTCCCTTCTTTTTCTGTCTTTCTTTCTCTCTTTCTCTCTCTCTATCGCGCTCTCCTTCCCTCGCCCTTTCCTCCGCTTCCTCGTGTATCTTCAAATGTGGCGAGCGATTAGTCCAAGTGACTTCATTCATTAGGGGCATGGTCCTAATGATTATTAAACGGCACACGAGTGAGGAAGGAACCCGAGGGGAGGAGAGGGAGGACGGGAGGGAGGGAGGGAGAGAGGACAGAGAGAGGGGAGGAGGGGGAGAACGGGAAAGAGGGATGAGAGGACAGAGAGAGGGGAGGGGTATGATAGGCTGATGCTGTACGTGTTTGAGTGCTTTAGGTCTTCTATCGTTTCCCTCTCGCCTGTCTTCTTGTTCGTCCTTTCTTCTCCTCTCTTTTCTTCCTTTGTCTCCTGTCTTTGTCTTTCTCTCTCTTCCCTCGCTCTTTTCTCTTTTTCTTCCTTTCTTTCTTTCTTCCTCTGCTCCCTCTCTCTTTTCTTCTTGTCTCCGTTCTTTCTTTCTTCTCTGCTCTCTTTCTTCTCTTTTCTTCGCTTTGCTTCTTTTCTTTCTTTCTTCCTTCCTTCTCTCTTCCCTCTCTCTTTTCCGCTTGTTTTGTCCCGCTCTCTGCTTCTCTCTCTTGCTTGTCTTACGCCTCCGCTCTATAGTCTCTCTCCTCTCCCTGCGGGCGGCTTAATTTATGTGCGATATTACAGAGGGCGATACATCTGAATGGACACGCCATCACCTGGACCACGATGACATCGGAGCAAACGCTGCTGGTGAGCAGCATCCACTTAGGAAATGAGGGGGTGGGGGGAGGTCTTCTGCATTGAGATGTTTGGAGACCACCTCAGTCTCACACATGCTCGTACACACACACACACACGCACACACGTACACACGTACACACACACACACACACACGAACATACATTAGTACATGACATGTAAACAAACCCACACATCGTCCCGTCCCCACGCCCCACTGTCCTCTCCACAGTCTCCCCGTGTCCCTCCCCCCGGTCACCCCACACCTGAAGGGATCTGTAAAGTAGATTGATGCTCTCGGGGGACTGGATTTATGACAGACAGGCAGAGGGAGGCCGTTTAAGAAAATTGCTTTTGAAAAGAGCAAATCAGATTCGAAAGATTTATTTCAATCTGCGGCGAGGATGTGCGGTGCATTCAATTAGTTTATTTGAGATGAGACCGTCATTAGGAGCCTATGGGGGAGATCTGCCGGCCCTGATTGGCTGAGATCTGTGTGTCAGGGTTGTATGTGTTGTCGTGGGGGAGGTTTGGGCTCTCGGGTTCAGCCATGCATCACTTATACCTCTGTTTGTTGTGCGTTTTATTGATAGATTGATTGTTACCTTGGAGATCAGCGTCGTGATGGAAGATCTGGAGACAAAGAAACAGCCCTGGCAGCTCTTCTTTCATGGCACCATCTCCCTCTCTTGTTTTTCTCTTTCTCCCTCTCTGTCCCTTTCTCCCTCTCCCCCTCACTCTCTCCCCCTCTCTTTTCTCAGCCAGCCTGACTGGCTGCCCCATAAAACATGATCAATACTCCTTTTCTTTTCACCCATTCTCTCTATTCAGCCTCTCATCTGGTCTGTTCTCGGAACGACAGACTCTGTCCTGGCGTGCACAG
The DNA here is from genome assembly GCA_903064625.1 of Mallotus villosus. NCBI lineage: Eukaryota > Metazoa > Chordata > Actinopteri > Osmeriformes > Salangidae > Mallotus > Mallotus villosus. The sequence goes on along the minus strand of CAEFZP010001999.1, from coordinate 16,373 downwards.
GCGGCCGGTCCTCTGGAGTTGAATAAAGTTACCTCATCATCCGAGGGCATTCTTCCCTTCGATAGCTTGAGGACTATGGTATACGTGACGGTAGACGGACAGACGGACGAACGAGGCCCGCTGTCTGAGAGAGAGAGGCAGACCTGCGAGCGCGTTGGACCGACCGCAACCGCACGTGCTCAGGAGGGAAAGGTCAGGGAGTGATGGAGTACGGAGCGGCGCTCAGACCAACGCATCGGTCTCGGGGGGGACGTGGAGGACGGCCGCGGAGTTAGCCCGGCTGAGCCTGGGGCGCCTGCCTTGCACCTTCACCTCACCCCGCCTTGCACCCTCACCTCACCCCCCTGGACTCTTTCTAGCTCAGAGGAGAGGGGTGGGGGGGGATGGGGGGGGGAGATGGAGGGAGAGAGGAGAGGAATGGGGAGAGAGGAGGATGGAGAGAGGAGGATGGGAGAGAGGCAAAGGGATGGGGGTGAGAGGAGAGGGATGGGGAGAGAGGAGGATGGGAGAGAGGGGGATGGGAGAGAGGGCAAAGGGATGGGGGTGAGAGGAGAGGGATGGGGAGAGCTGCTAGCTTTTTGCTATTTTAGAACGGGAAGCTTCACACGGAGGCTCGCACAGTTGCTACATGGGACGACCTCTAGCCTAACAGTCAGAGACCTCTGAATGCATGGGGAGAGAAAAACAGAGACACAGATCGATAGATAGACCGATAGAGAGAAAGAATGAGAGCGAGAGATAGAGAGAAAGAATGAGAGCGAGAGAGAGAGTGGGTGAGAGAGTGAGAGAGCGAGAAGAAGAAAGAGGACAGAGAGAGAGAGAGAGAGAGAGAGAGAGAGAGGAGAGAGAAGAGAGAGGAGAGGGAGAGAGGAGAGAGAGAGAGAGAGAGAGAGAGAGAGAGAGGAGAGAGGAGAGAGAGAGGGAGAGAGAGGAGAGAGAGGAGGAGGGAGAGAGAGAGTTCACACAGGACAGACTAAGGACCAGAGAGCCCTCACAGAGAGAGGCCTCCATGGAGAAGCAGGCAGACAGGCTGGTGTAGGAGATCTCCCTGACAGGACAGCAGAGTGTGTGAGTTACACCTGGCGACCACACTGTACCATGGGAGAATGTGTGCTGGACGCAGAGGGGCCAAAGCTTTTAATACCCAAAAGGATTAATGCAAAAGGGTAAACATGCAGCCTCTGGCCCAGGGTCAACAGGTCAGGGGTAATGCTCCCTGGCAGAAAGACAAGGAGGACACACTCCAAACACACATGGGGGTGGGGGGGGGAGGAGGGGGGGGGGTGCCCAGGGAGGAAGGGTGCCCCTGATGGAAGGAAAGGCAATGTTTCAGGCAAAGAGAAATCGGCGTGGCAACACAGTGCCTGGCAGCCACAAGTCTGTGGGTGAGGGGACCGAGGAAGCTGCCCCAGTTAGCTCCGCCCACCAGGCCAGGATTTCCTGATCCTAAGTCGCTGTTCTACTCCTCCATGTTTGTAGTCCTTCCAACATCCTACGCTGCTGTCTTTCACACAAACAAAGTATCCGTGCCAAACTCTCTCAAAGTGATGTCTCCCCGAGAGGAGAGAATGTGGGACTGTGTATGTGTGTGTGTGGTGTGTGTGTGTGTGTGTATGGGAGGGGGCGTGGTGCCACCACTGCTGTGTGGGTCCCAGCCAGCAGAGTGCCACCGTTGGCCCCAGGGGGGGCGGTGGCGGGGGTGCAAGGTTAGCTAAGCACCATTGGTGGGCGAACACGCATCATTAATGAATCAGGAAGTGGACCTAGCAGGAGCTCCTGGCTCCCCAGTCAACTCTATTAGACCACGCCCCATTGCCTCTGACTAATGAATAATGTATGAGCACCCTTCTTTAATTCCAGGTGGGACTGCGACAAGAGAAGAAGAAAAAAAGAGGGGAATTATGAATATTCAGTCGTGGGCGGTAATGAAATGTAAATGTTCAGGATGGGCGTCCGTGGTTTCTAGATGACTGGGAGTTCCATCTCTGCTGTGTGGAACTGCTGGAGTGTGCTTATGTGGAGAAATGACCGATTTTATGTGCAGTGACAGACAGGGCTGGAACGGGCTGCACTTTTAATGGCTGACCCGACTGTAGATAGACACGTCGCAATTTGAGTGTGTGGGTGGCGGCGGCCATTTTGTGACAGGCGGGACGGCAGTGATTGTTTGTCTGGGTGCGTCGTGACGAGGATGACACAGAGGTGGCTCGGGCCACATTATCTTATCTGTTGATGTAAACACACAGCAGACTTGGTCGAGTCTGTTTCGCTGTGGGTTTTTCCGCTGACTGCTTTGTCAGACTGACGTTTATCTCTGCAGTGATTAGATGAGTCGGGGGCCAGATAAAGCAGGTTACGTTAGTCTGTGTGTGTGTGTGTCTGTGTGTGGGTGTGTGTGTGTGTCTGTGTGTGTGTCTGTGTGTGTGTGTGTCTGTGTGTCTGTGTGTCTGTCTGTGTGTGTGTGTCTGTGTGTGTGTGTGTGTCTGAGTGTCTGTGTGTGTGTGTCTGTGTGTGTCTGTGTGTGTGTGTGTGTGTGTGTGTGTGTGTGTCTGTGTGTGTGTGTGTGTGTGTAGCTCCAGAGCTTGGCAGCGTCGTACAGCTGGACCTGGAGACAGGAGTGTTTCTCTCGACGGCGACGTTTGGGAAACACAGGAAGTGCAGCATGTTAGGAGACAGACTGGGACGAGCAGAAGCTTCTGAATGTCAGAACGTCCCACACGTCCTCCCTGACGTCCCACACGTCCTCCATGACGTCCCACACGTCCTCCATGACGTCCCACACGTCCTCCATGACGTCCCACACGTCCTCCATGACGTCCCACACGTCCTCCATGACGTCCCACACGTCCTCCATGACGTCCCACACGTCCTCCATGACGTCCCACACGTCCTCCCTGACGTCCCACACGTCCTCCATGTTCTCGATGTAAGAACGACCTTTGGATAAAGTGTCCTTTGACTCCGATCCGCTTTCTCCTTGCTGTGGTCGACCATGTTCCTTTGGCATTTTACAGAGTGCTTCTCTACGACACACACTCGCAGTGACGCGGACGCGCACGGACGCTAGCGTCCGGCGTAGACAAACGACCGTGCCCGGGAAGGTTAATGTGCGCCATGCGTGGAACAGGGAACCATAGGACGCCACTGGTGCTGCAAAACGCCATCCCAGACTCCCGAGCAGAGGCGCTGGGCTCAACCTGGTGATTAATGCCATACTTTGGCTAATTACCTCCTCAGCGGACGAAAGCTTTAATGACACGAGTCATCAGAACACGCCAGACTGGATGGATAGAGGGGAGAGAGAGAAGGGGGAAAAAAGGAGAAATCAGCCCAGCCGAGCGTCGGAGGATCCATCGGCTGCCCCGTCCCACCCCATTAAGTCGAATCCAGCGCACCCGCCGTCGTGTGGTCCATATCTGAATAATAACCAGCGCTCCTCTCCCCCCCGAACCAAACGCACCCGGGCTCGACTGGCTCCATTTAGTGCCCTGTGACGCCTTCAGCCTCCAACTCTAATTCAGGAGGAAAACAAATGGTCTCGGCGATAACAAGGCCTGAATGCCCCCTTCCTAATGTATCAGCTTCATCTAACAAAACAATTCATCCTAACGCGACTCGCTGCTAAAGTGCGCTAATGGCCGACCAGCAAGTGGATGATGTTGTTATCCCGGAGATTGAGGGGGGCCTGCTGGGGGGCCGACCGGCCGAGTGGCTCCAGCATCCGGATCGGGGCTTCGCTCGCCAACGTCTACCTCTGATGGTCCAGCTAATGTGAGCTTCGCCTCAACCATGTCATATGTCTCAGCCTCGCTAGAAAGGCCCGGAACTCAGCAGAAACACCATGACCTTGCTAAAACACCCCAACACAAACATCTGACGACATCTCAACGACAAAGTCTAACAACAACGTTAAAACACAGGCTCTGTACTTCCAGAAATCCTTCCAAGACCCCAAAACACGTGTTCTCGTTGGGACACGGGGGTTGCAGTCGACGTCACAGAGGCCGGTCAGGGGCCCGGCACTGAATTCCTCTGACTAGTCCGCCCACGGCCCGAGTTCTGACCGCAGTCTTTAACCTTGGAACGTGCCGAGTCATTAGCCTTGGAGGACGTGCGTCCCCGGCCCCGCAGCTTCTCAGGGGGGGGTCAGACTAGGATGCATTGTTGAGGAGGACCTCGCCGCTCTCCTGGCAGTAGGGATTTATTCCTACCATTCATCAGTCTGTTAAACACAGTCAATACCAGCGTTGACGTTAATTACACTCACTGGGAGAGCTGGTTTCCTCCGAGCGAGAGAGAGAGAGAGAGAGAGAGAGAGGAGAGTAGTCGAGAGAGAGAGAGAGAGAGAGAGAGAGAGAGATCGAGAGAGACGAGACATAGAGTAGAGAGAAAGAGAGTCTAGAGAGACGAGAGAGAGATGAGAGAGAAGAGAGAGCGTAGAGAGAGAGAGAGGAGAGAGAGAGAGAGCAGAGAGAGAGAGATGAGAGAGAAGAGATAGAGAGAGATGAGAGAGAGAGGGATGAGAGAGAGAAGACATAGAGGTTCTGGAAACTCCGGGGTTAATTTAAAGCCGGTAGAGGACCCGCTGGTGTTGGGTCTGTGCTTCTTCCTCCGTAATAAAGGGAGAGGGTTTGATGTGCGAGGAGTCAGACTGAAGGCGCGTGGAGCTGGAGTGACTGGTGCTGTCACATGTGAGCTCAGGAGAGGCTGGGAGCAGCTCTTCTCCAGGGACGGATGAGCCTCAGAACCTCCTTTGGTCCTGATCAAAGGTCCAGACGGGTATGTGGGGGCGGGGGGGGCTGATCAGGGGTGCTGATACGGGCACTGAATGATCTGCGGCATCGTATTGATCTGCATCATTTCAGTCTGCTATGGTATGCTTTACTGCGCTATAGTATGCTTTACTGCGCTGTAGTATGCTTTACTGCGCTATAGTATGCTTTATGCGCTATAGTATGCTTTACTGCGCTTTGAATATGGACGGAATCGGCTCCAGCGATTTCTGTTGACGTCGATCGGCCAACCAAACACATCAATCAGCCGTCACAACAACCGATCTCTTAAGCAAGCGCTGATCATGTAAGCGTGTCACAGGTACACAGAACATCATTTTCCCAGAGTTTCAGACGGCCTGATTCAGACAGCACCACTTGGCATGCAGCCTGAAGGCCCACCCCGAGTCCCTGGACATCTTGTCCATCTGTGACCATGTGGCATCATTGTTCTGATTGAAACGCTTCGATCCTGGCAACAGGAGCTTTGACCACAGACAGTACTCAGAATTATTACTGTTGTTGTTCTGGAAAGAGGGACGGAGGGGAGGGGAGGGGGGGGGGCGGAGAGGGAGAAACAGAAATGTAGAGCGAGGGAGAGCGAGGGATAAAGGGGAAAAAAAGGAGAGCGAAAGCGAAAGAGAGAGATAAAGAGAAAGAAAAAAAGAGCGAGGGAGCAAAAGAGAGAGAGGAGGGGCACTCGTGGATTACTAGCCACTTTTCATTTGGTTTAGGAACGAGTGGTATGGCCGCACGCTCCTGTATCCGCACACAGCACCACACCACACACACACACACATCTAATGCACACACGCACCAAGCCATCCCCAACACACATGCACATCCTCTCACACACACACACACACACACACACACACACACCCACACACACTAATAGCTGGTGATCATGATAATCTATAAGTGCTCTCCAGTGGAGTCCCAGGGCAGGCATTCCAGACATGTCTCTGCTCTGTAACTAACCCTCCAGACACAGCTGCTGTCCTGTCCAGCTCCACGCACACACGCCCCGCTGGATGCAAAACAGGTCAATAACACCACACTGTAGGTCACAGCCTTAACGACAACCCTCACACACACACACACACACACACACGCTCACGCCCTCTCATCCACCGTGCAGCAATTTGAAACAAATTAAGGCACGTCAAAATAAATCACCAGCCGCTGCTTCCTGGTTCCCTTCAGACGGGCAGCGCTCCGTGGCGAGCGAGCGAGCGCGTCGACTCCACAAGGTTGTGCGTGGCTGTTTCTTTTGTCCCCACCAGTATGTGCTCAGTGACCTCAGCGCCTCGGGGACAGCAGCTCTTCTACCAGGACACTCCACACGGCCACGAGGTCTGTTGAACCTGCATCCATAACGGTGCTGTGCTGGTTACCCAGTAACGATTATGGCTAGTTAGCTACTTCTTTGAATTCATAAGTGGTGTGTTGTGCTACAGTATGAAGGCGGCGTTACGTGGTAAAGGACGACATTCCCTGACCGATCCGTGAACGGTACGAATGCAGACTGGGCCGTTCGAGAATGTTTGTCTCGAAACGATACAATGTTCCGTCAATAAAAAGCTTGCAATAAAAGTCTGTGGGAGGTTTCTCCAACGTTGAGTGGGCGCTGCCGCAGCGTTAGCCAGTCGTCTTGGCGGGGGTGACAGGCAGGCTACACTGACGGGGCTGGCGTTTGATATTGTCGCTGTCACGGAACACGTCTCGCCCCAGCCCTTCCTCTCCTCCCCCCCGTCGCTGCGGCAACCCTCCTTCTCCGTGCCCCCTCCCGCTCTCGTCGTGATGACCCCGGCACGGAGGCCCGTCTGTCAGCCTCCCCCCCCTCCCTCGCTCCCGCGCTCCCCACGGCTGTCATGTCCGCTGCCTGACGGAAAAAAAGCCACAAACGCCGACAAACCTCCTCGGCTCGATTCTATCAGCCCCCCCCCCTCTCTGTCTCGGTCAGCACACACGCACGTGCACGCACACACACACATACACAAACGTACACACACAAGCACACACCATTATACATTCAGCCATGTCCACAAACACAAGCGTACAAATATGTATGAGGTGCGCTGTGAATACAGAGCAGCGGCACAGCGTCTTCCACGACTCACAATCTATTGATTCTCTTTAAGAGAGCATGACACACTGACAGAGAGAGAGATGGGAGGGAGATGAGAGAGAGAGAATCAAGTAAGAAAGAAAGAAATTGGAGGTATTCCCTTATCTGACTGTTCTGTGTACAGCATGTGAAAGCAGACCTAGAGACAGGCCTTGATGTGGACCAGCCTCACAGATGTGGAGGAGGACGGAGGGAGAGAGGGATGAAGAGAGAGAGAGAGAGAGAGAGAGAGAGAGAGAGAGTAGAGAGAGAGAGAGAGGAGAGAGAGAGAGAGGAGAGAGAGAGGAGAGAGAGAGAGAGAGAGAGAAAAAGGGAGAGGAGAACAGGAGAGAGACAAAAAAAAGCCAGTGAATGGGAGAGAGAGACCTGAAAACGGAGTGCTGAGAGAGGTAGAGAGTCGAGAGGTGGGGGGAGGAGAGGCGGAGGTCAGGAGAGATCAAGATGGAGGTGGGGAGCGTGAGTCCTCTTTACAGCGTCTCATCGATCGGGTCCAGTTAGCCCTCCCCTACACCCCCCCCCCACACACACACACACATCCACACACACTCCACCCCCCCTCCTCAAGCCTCAGCCTCCCTCTCCCTGCTCTGCTCAGAGGGGACCAAAGTGATAGACAGTGAGAATTCAGTGATAGCATTTGATTGTCAGCTGAAGTGGCAGTTATAAATTTACTCCAGGATAGCTATTTACTGTGTCGGCTCTGGAGAGGAGGGGAGAGAAGGAGGCGAGGGGTGGGGAGAAGAGGGGTGGGGAGAAGAGGGGTGGGGAGAGGGGGTGGGGAGAAGAGGGGTGGGGAGAAGAGGGGTGGGGAGAAGAGGGGTGGGGCGGTGGAGGAAAAGAGAGGAAGGGAGGGGACAGGGGAGGGGAGGAGAGGAGGAGAAGAGAGGAGAATCCCATCATGCCCTATGATAAGGTGTGTGAGAGGAAGTGGGGGGACGGGGACGACACAGCACTGTAACACAGCCTCTAGTGAGGGAGGCAGTGACACACACACACACACACACACACATCTGTCTGTACTGGACTTCTCAGACAGAGCTCAGGGTTTAGGGAGAGGAGAGGTGGGGGCAAGAGGGGGGGGGGCACGGGTTGTCCAAGCCGTATCCTCCATGGGCCAAATATTCTAGATTAATTATCCAATATCTTGAAAGCAGAAACCTGTGTTTGATGGTCCAATTTCCAGAGGGCGGAGCCTGAGTGAGCCTGGCATTCACCAAATGCTCGAGGCGCAGCCAAATCTGGAAGACGCATTCCAACATCTGTGGGGACACAGACTCACACACGTGCCCCGACGCACGCTGACATCTCACGCACACACACAGCACACAAGTGGCAGAGCGTTGCCATATGGTTGTAGCAGGCATGTGTGTGTGTGTGTGTGTGGTGTGTGTGTGTGTGCGTGTGTACCTTTGACACCAGCTTGACAGTCTTTTAATTACACTAAGGCTCCACAGTGGTCTCTCTGGCCACTAGTGACACTCACACACAGACACACATATGTACCCACACACTCTCACTCACACACACACACACACACAGAAACGAAGAGAGGAGAGAGAGAGAGAACAGCCAGGTCTACCTGCGGGTACTGGCGGACACGCACATTGATTGCTCTAACTAGATTGGAAAAAATGTAAAGAGCTCTCCTGTTTCGAGTATGTGTGTGTAGCACACATTTGAGCAACAGACCCAAGGTGTTTGAGGTGGATAACAGAGATTTTTCAAATCCATCTTAAAAGAAATATGTATATTTCGTATTTTTGGGATACAGATTCTTGTTTTTTTCCATTCCGCAGAGAATTCCGACCACGATGGGGGACGAATAGCTTCAGCAACCAATCGTGTTGGATCACGAGCAGATTGCGGTCCAGTATCTGTGCTCCTGACAACTCTGCTGTTCTGCTGAAGTGAGCCGAACACAGCAGGCAGACACACTCCCAGCCTGCAGCACGAGCGTCACGCCCCCCCCA
>CAEFZP010001999.1:0-2500 GCA_903064625.1 Mallotus villosus | reverse complement strand
ACTTCGAACCATTGTGTCAATACGTAAGAGTTTGTTGAATTTGCTCCTCTCATAACATGAATAAACTGAATTGCAATGGGTGAGCAATCCTGCAAATACATATTAACGGCATGAGAACGTAATAATACGTCGTATTTCTTAAAGCCGAGTCAGTTATTCCATATCTGCGAGTGGCAGCTCCATTCATCAAGCAGGTGCACCCCCGCCGACAGGAAGTGCACCGTGGTCTTGGACGGCGAGTCCTTGGACGCCACGTGTGGGATAAGGTTGCGGAGAGGCTGAGCCTTTCAGGTGGGGAAGGAGAAAACAAGCTGCCCTGTCAGCAGCTCGCCTCCAAGGGCAGCAGGCCCGAAGAAGGAAGGGAGAGAGAGACAAATTGAACGCGCCCGCAAAGGACAAGTCCAGAGCTTTCGGCTCTCTTCTCCTTTTACCTGGCGCGCGCTCCTGTTTCGGAGAGCAGGGGAAGTGTCGGACGTTTCCTGAGCGGCTGGCTACTGTTTCTTGCTGCTTGCATTTTCTGCCTTTTTGGGGGGAGGGGTGGGGGGATATGGGGCGAGGGAGGGTGGTGGAGGTGGTATGTCTGGTAGACACAGTACATTACTTTTTCATCAGCACATGCACTCCATAGGCTTAGTCCGTGGGGGTGTGTGTATTGAATCACAAGCGTGGCCCCCAACTCCCTTCGCTCTCAGATTGCATATTGTGGACAAGGGAGGGGGGGTGAGATGGCTACTCATGTAACCCTGCTGCCCGCATGCACACACTCACTATGGGTCCATACTAGCAGAACCATGTTCTCTAGAACCCCTGGGCCCTGCATGTGAGCTATCCATCACCAAGCTCCTGTCGCCACCGGGCATTCTCTAAAAGAGACTAGGATAATACTCATCAGCCACGATGACACCAGAGGCGTTACATGGCGACGTGAGGCCAGGAGTTTGGTTACAGGTGAAGATGATGTTTGTGTTATTGTTGAGTTGAGAGAAGCTGTATGGAATCCGGCTGGCTAGAATGGCCTAGCTGAGATGGCGAGGAGGAGGAGTCCACAACAGGAAGGATGTTCATTCCCCTATCCTCTTCTTTAGTGGGTCATAAAATGTAACGGGCCCGGAACGGCTCTCGCCACGGAATCACCCGGGTGACTTTTTTTTTCCTTCCTCCGACAAATTGGCAGAGCGGACGGAGGTGAGGGTCATAAATAAGGAAAACGGCAGACGTACACACACACACACACACGTACGTACGCACGCCGGCACACACACGCGACGCACGCACACAAACACACACTGCTCCGGGCCATGAGTCACTTTGTCTCCTTTTCTCACAGCACTCCTACACATACTCAGCAACCAAGGACCTCCCCAGAAACAGTGATCGCTCAGAGGGGAAGAGGGAGGGAGGTGGGAGAGAGAGAGAGAGGGAGGGAGGGAGGGAGGGAGGGAGGGAGGGAGGGAAGAGAGGGAGAGAAGGAGAGAGGGAGAGAGAGGAGAGAGAGAGAGAGAGAGAGAGAGAGAGAAGGGAGAGAGAGAGAGGAGAGGAGAGAGAGAGGAGAGAGAGAGGAGAGGAGAGAGAGGAGAGAGAGAGAGAGAGAGAGAGGAGGGCGGGGAGAGGGAGCAAGAGGAGAGTAGAGAGAAGGGGGCAAGAGGAGGAGAAAGTTCTATAAATAAGGTCCTGTGGAGGTGTTTGAGCCAGTACTGCAGAGGTTAAGCTATCCAGGAGCTGCAGGCAATCATTCAATTTAAAACTCACTAGGAGCCCTTGGGCGCGAGGGAGCAGGTCGCATAAAGACATTTAACAACTCAATGTTTTACGGCCCACGGAAATGAGATCTGAGTAGGGGTGAGGGGACGCAGATAGCCGGCCGTGCGGTCTGCACACATGTACACGCACAAACACACACGCACACAGCTGGCGACCCCGCCACAGGAGCGAGCCACAAGCTCCTCTGCAGCTGGGAGGTGAGGGGCAGCAAATCAAACCGGGAGAGGCGGGGAAACGGACTTCCATCTTTCTCGAGTTCTTCCTCTCCCTACTCCTCCTCTCTGTCTACACCTCTCTCTACACCCCCCCCACCGCCCACCCCCAGGCCTCTCTCTATTACTCCTAATATCCATCTTCCCATCCTAACACCTTAACTCTCTCCTCCACCCCTCCGTCCCTGGCTGGCTGGTGGGCCTGGTGTCCCAGCAGGCGCCTGCTGTCAGTCGTACTGTGATGAGGGAAAGGCGCTTCATTGTGTCAGCGGCAGGACGCTACTCAGAGTGAGTAAGACGCTGAAGGGAGGAGGTTGTTAACCAATCAGTGGAGTAGGACATGGTCCAAACCTCGTCCTTCAAAGCCTCTCTTACCTGCGCTTGGAACGCATAACAAATGAAACAAGAGTGAAACAGCGGGCGGCGGAAACGGGACACGCCAGCGTGGCGCGCGTCCTTTTCTTCGCCCGTCGTCCCCATTTGTTTGTTTCAAAGGTATTGTTTCACGGACACTGCGCTCCTCGCGC
>CAEFZP010001998.1:0-64681 GCA_903064625.1 Mallotus villosus | reverse complement strand
TGTATCTATCAAACTGTTTTTCACTGAGACCAACACAAATGTCTTCATATGGAACCGGTTAGAGATAGCTTGCTGCTCTGTAAACTTGTGACGGCCTATGATGACTGTCCATTACATCTAACAGCGGCGCGCATTTGCTGTGCACAGCAAACTCAAACAGCAAACTCAATAAACTATAAGAAACCCGCATCCACTACGATGGCAACATACAGCATTACAGTAGCTAGCTCGCGACACAATAGTATTCTGCTTAGTCGTAGAAACAAGGGGACAAGCTCATTCTAAGACTTACTGTTCAAACTGGTTCATCTTAGACCCCCACGTCATCAGAAACGGACGCTGATCATGGTTAAAAGTTGAGCAAATCGTGCCGATAATTTATTTGATAATTAGTGTATACGTGCGGTAAATAACGTATTTCTAAACTCTGTTAGTGCTACTTAGCTACTCTAAGTAGCTAGATAGCTCTAGATAGCTTCACGCTCACTGACCACTTCCTGTCTCGCGAGCGCAGCAGAGTACGGAGCACTGGAAGGGACCAATCTAAGGACAACTAGTCATAGAGTATTATTAAGTAGAGAGCCAAGGGTGAGGGGTGGGGCGTGAGGGGTGGGGGGTGGGGGCTTGCACTAGTTCGGATGGACAAAGAACCGTGGTGCGGAGCGGAGAGTGAAGAGATAATTTGACCCCCGTTCGCATAAACGCTCCTATAGATATCTGTGCCAACTACATTCTCATGCGTTTTAGTGTTTACAAAACCTCATCTTTCATTATATCCAGTCTCTGCATGGTGAGGTAATGATACATTATTTCAGTATTCTGTAATGCCTTTACATTACATTTAGTCATTTAGCAGACACTCTTATCCAAGCATTGAAATAATAATAACCTTTAGTTAACCAGAGAGAGACCTATTGAGATGAAGAATCTCTTTTTCTAGGGAGACCTGGCCAAACACGCAGCAGCATACATCGTTACAGACAGAGACACAAAAGGAGACAACATTCAGGAGTTTAGTGTCGTAGCCAGTCAATTAAAAACACATTAAAAACATTACATCTTAAGGAATCTGTCTCTAGTTCTTTTCATTTTTAATTTAAAAGCATTTAGCGAGATTAATCCTTTCGTTTCAAGACATTTTGCAACATATTCCATGCCGAGAGTGCAGTTTTTGTGAGAGAAAGTGTTGCGTGCGTGTGCATTAAGTAGAGGGCTACACACACACACACACACACACACGCTAATTATGTATTCTATCACCCCCCCCTCTCCGGCTGTCCTGACCCCCCCCTCCTCCATCATCAATAACACAATCTGTCTCCAACTCAATACCTGCCTGTGCCAGTCACACACACACTACCTCTCTCTCACACACTATATATATCTCTCTCACACTCTATCCCTCTCTCTAACACACACACACCCACTCCTCTTCTCTCTCTCTCCTCTCTCTCCATCTACCTCTCTCCTCTCTCATCTCTCCTCTCTCTCTCTCTCTCCTCACACACAACACACACACAGGAGTTTGTTGTTATAGTTTATGAAGCATGACTGTTTCAGCAGCGCTGCTCTCAGGGAACAACATTATATCATACTATGTGTATACACATCAATAACATATACACTATAAATGCCCATATCATATACAACATCAATATCATATACATATCAATGCCAGAATATTCATTTAAATAGATATTATACAATTATTTAGTATCATACACTATCATATAATAGATCTACAATATCATAAAATAACCAAAATGAAGGGAGGCACGGGAGACGGAGACAAGAGAGACAGGGAGACAGACAGGAGACAGGGAGACCGGAGACAGGAGACAGGGAGTCAGGGAGACAGGGAGACATGACAGGGAGACAGGAGACAGGTGACAGAGAGACAGGGAGACAGTGACAGGAGACAGGAGACAGGGAGACGGTGACAGGAGACAGTGAGACAGGGAACAGGAGACAGGGAGACAGGAGACAGGTGACAGGGAGACAGGAGACAGGAGACAGGACGTGCAGGGAGACAGGGAACAGACAGGAACAGGGAGACAGGTGACAGAGAGACAGGAGACAGACAGGGAGACCGGAGAAGGGAGACAGGGAACAGGGAGGGCAGGGAGACAGGGAGACAGGGAGCAGGAGACATGGAGACAGGGAGACAGGATACAGGGTTACAGGAGACAGTGAGACAGAGAGACAGGGTGACAGGATGACAGGGAGACGAGACCGGAGACAGGGATACATGGTGACAGGTGACAGGAGACATGTATGACAGGGAGACAGGAGGCATGAGACAGGGAGACAGGTGACAGGGAGACAGTGACAGGAGACAGGGAGACGGGTGACAGGGTGACAGGGAGACAGTAGACAGGAGACAGAGAGACAGGGAGACAGGTAGACAGGTGACAGGTGAGACAGGGAGACAGGTGACAGAGAGACAGGAGACAGTGAGACAGGGAGACCGGTGACAGGGTGACAAGGGATACAGAGAGACAGAGACAGGATGACGGAGACCGGTGACAGAGAGACAGGGAGACAGACAGGGAGACAGAGAGACAGAGACAGGAGGCATGTGAGACAGGTAACAGGGATACATGAGACAGGGTGACAGAGACAGGAGACAGGAGACAGGGAGACAGGGTGACAGAAGACAGGAGACAGGGAGACAGGAGACAGTTACAGGGTGACAGGAGACAGGGAGACGAGAGACAGGGTGACGGGAGACAGGGTGACAGAGAGACAGGAGACAGGAGACAGGAGACAGGGTGACAGAGAGACAGGATACAGGGAGACATGGAGACAGGTGACAGTGAGACAGGGATACAGAGAGACAGGATACAGGTGACAGGAGACAGGTAGACAGGGAGACAGTGAGACAGGGTGACAGGGAGACAGGGGAGCATGGTGACAGGTGACAGGTGACGGAGACAGGGAGACAGGAGACAGGAGACAGGGTGACGTGGAGACAGGGAGACAGGGAGACAGGGAGACAGAGAGACAGGGAGACCGGGAGACCGGGTGACAGGAGACCAGAGGAGACAGGGAGGCAGTGTAGCCAGGGACATGAGAACAGGGCGACAGTGAGAGCAAGGGAGACCAGGGTGACAGAGAGCAGACAGGTGAGCAGGGAGACAGGGTATGTCATGGACGACGAGACAGGAGCAGGGAGACAGTGGCCAGACCGGTGCACAGAGAGACAGGAGACAGGGAGACCTAAGGTGAGCATACATGAGACACAGAGGAGACAGTGATGACATGGGACGACAGTGTAGGCAGGGAGACATGGTGACAGGGTGACATGGATACAGAGATGACAGGGTGAGACAGGTGACAGGAGACAGGGAGACAGGAGACGCTGGAGACAGTAGACAGATACCGGAAGACATGGGAGACAGGAGACAGGATGACAGGGAGACTGAGACGGGATGACAGGAACAGGTACAGGGAGACTGGAGACGGGAGACAGGGTGACAGTGAGACACGAGGAGACAGGAGTAACGAGACAGGCAGAACATGGAGACAGGGTGACATGGTGACAGGGAGACAGGTACAGACAGGGTAGACAGACCATGGGAGACGTGATACGAGTGCAGACAGGTGCAGACAGGAGGCAGGGAGACAGCGATCAGGTGACAGGGAGACAGCAGGAGACAGAGCACAGTGGAGACGTGACGAGGTGAGCTATGAGACAGGAGACAGGGAGACAGACATGGAGACCGGTGACAGGAGACAGGGAGACAGGAGACCGAGACGACAGGGAGACATGGAGCAGGGAGACAGGGAGACAGGTGTGACGAAAGGGAGACAGGGAGACAGGGGATACGGGTGACATGGGTGACAGTGAGACCGGGTGACAGGAGCAGTGAGGCAGGAGACAAGTGTGACGGGACGACAGGGATACAGGGAGACAGGGTGACAGGTGACAGGAGACAGGGAGACAGGTGACAGGAGACCGTGAGACAGGTGACAGGAGACAGATAGAGAACAGGAGACAGGGACAGGGAGACAGAGAGAGACAGGGAGACGGAGACAGGTGACAGGGTGACAGGGTGACAGGAGACAGGGAGACAGGTGACCAGGTGACAGGAGACAGGTGACAGGAGACAGGAGACAGGTGACAGGGTGAGACAGGTGACAGGGAGACAGGTGACAGGGCGACAGGGTAGACAGGGAGGAACATGGTGACAGGAGCAGAGAGACAGGGAGACAGGGTGACAGGGAGACCAGTAGACAGGAGACAGGGTGACAGGGTGACATGGGGACAGGGAGACAGGAGACAGGTGACAGGGTGAACAGGAGACAGGTGACAGGGGGCTGGGAATCAACCCGGGCGAACCGTCCTGTCTGCGATTATCTGTTCAGCTGTTCCAGCAGAGAAGTCAATCCTCTCATTATGTTGGTAAGTGTGTGTGCGTGCGGACGTGCTGTGTGTGCGTGCGTGTGGACGTGCTTGTGTGTGCGTGCGTGTGGACGATGCTTGCGTGTGAACGTGGCGTGAGGGGAGCGGAACGTGCTTGTGTGTGTCGTGCGTTTGTGATATAGAGTTGTGGTGGAGTGTGCTATTGATGGGTAAGTGGGGGTCGCCTGGTGATGCGGTCGGTGAGATGTGTGCGGCCGTGAGTGTGTGTGTGAGTGTGGCGTGAGTGTGTGTGTGCGTGCCGGCAGCAGTGCTACGAAGAAACAGGGCCCGGCGGTAGCGGCAGACATGGTGTTATACAGCCGTTCGACAGCACGCACTCAGAGTAGGACAGGACCATGAGACGCGTTTGAAGTCCTGTAGAACACGTAAGTAACAGACACAAACAGACTGAACCCTGCCTGCTGATCGCAGTCACATCCTCCAGGCAGGAAGCTCAGTCTGTGTGTCGTTGTGGCTGTCTGGTGCTTTGCTGTGGCTGTGTGTGTGGCTGTGTGTGTGTGGTCTGTGTGGTGTGATTTGTGTGTGTGTTTGTGTGTGTGGTTGTGTGTGTGATACACTCCTGGAGGGGAGCCAAAGATAGATGAGAAGAGAGTGCGTCCCACGTGAAAGGCAAGCCACAGAGAACAAACAACCAGCACGATCGTACCTGCACACCCACACACACACACACACCCACACACAGAAGGTTGGGTTAGCGTTACCCTAGGGCTAACCCTAACACACCACAGGACACACACCCACACCACAGAAGGTTGGGTTAGGGTTACCCTAGGGCTAACCCTAACACACACCAGGACACACACACACACACAGAAGTGGGTTAGGTTACCCTAGGGCTAACCCTAACACCACACACACACACACACACCAGAAGGTTGGGTTAGGGTTACCCTAGGGCTAACCCTAACACACACACACACACACACACACACAAAGGTGGGTTAAGCGTACCCTAGGGCTAACCCTAACACACACACACAACACAGCACCACACCAACGAGTTGGGTTAGGGTTACCCTAGGGCTAACCCTAACACACACACGAAGGTTGGGGATCCCAAATCGACTGCTAAAGTTTCCAATTTAATTTGAGCCTTCACACCCCTCACTTACCACCTGACATTTCTGGACTAGACCTGTTAGGGTTAGTTACCTGACTGTTCTGTGGTTGTGTGTTGTATGGTTCAGTGTGTGTGGTGCTAATGTTTAGAGTGTATGGTGTGTGTAGAGTGTATGGTTAGAGGTCTGGTGAGTGTGTAGTGTGTATGGTTTAGAGTTAGGTAGTGGTACTGTGTCTGTTAAGAGTGTCTGGTTAGTGTGTAGTGTGTATGCTTTTTAATGTGTATGTATTGTGTAGTGTGTATGGTTAGAGTGTCTGGTATGTGTAGTGATGTATGGTTAGTGTGCTATGGTATCTGTCTGTAGTGGTGTAGTTAGCGGTATGGTAGTGTGGCAGGGTCGTATGGTTAGAGTGTCTGGTAGTGTGACGTGTGGTAAGTGTAGAGTCTGTGTATGGTCAGTGTAGTGTGTGTCTGGTTCGTCAGTGTCTGGTCGTGTGTCGTGTGTCTGGTTCGCAGTGTCTGGTCGTGTGTCGTGTGTATGGTGTGTCTGGTCTGTGTATGGGTCGTGTGTCGTGTGTATGGTTAGTGTGTCATGGTCAGTGTGTGTGTGTACTGGTTGTGTGTCTGTATGGTACGTGTGTCTGTGCGGTCTGGTTAGTGTGTACTGTGTGTGGTGTCGCGGTGTCATGGTCTTGTGTCATGGTCGGTGTCCTGGTCGTGTGTCGTGTGTCTGGTTACGTGTATGGTGTGTGTAGTGTGTATGGTTACGTATGTGTACTGGTCGTGTGTCGTAGTGTTGGTTGGCGTGTTCGGTTCGTGTGTCGTGTGTCTGGTTCGTGTGTGTGGTACGTGTGTAGTGTGTAGGTTTCGTGTGTATGCGTTGTGAGTGTGCTATGGTAGTGTGTAGTGTGTGTGTGTCATGGTGTATGGTCTAGTGTGTAGTCGTGTGTCGGTTCGCGGTTCGTAGTGGTGTCGTGTGTCTGTGGTTGAGTCGTGTACTGGTAGTGTGTACGTGTGTCTGGTTGCGTGTGTCTGGTCGTGTGTCAGGGTATGTGGTTGTACGTGCGTGTCTGGTCGTGTGTCTGTGTCGGTGTGTAGTGTGCTGGTTAGTGTGTATGGTCGTGGTTCGTGGTCGGTATGGTCAGCGTGTGTGTCGAGTGTTGTAGTGTGTCTGGTCGTGTGTCGTGGTGAGGGGTAGTGTGTATGGTCGAGTGTGATGGTGTAGCTGTGTAGGTGTAGGTCGTGTGTCAGGGTGTATGCGTGCGTGTGTGTATGGTTAGTCGGGTATTGTAGTGTGTAGTGTGTGTCTGGTTCGTGTGTATGGTCGTGTGTCGTGTGTCTGGTTCGTGTGTCTGGTAGTGTGGTCGTGTGTCTGGTTCAGTGTGTCATGTGGTAGTGTGTAGTGTGTATGGTTAGAGCTGCTATGGTCGTGTGTCGTGTGTATGGTTCGCCGTGTCTGGTCGTGTGTGTGTATGGTTAGTAGTGTCTGGTCGGTGTAGTGTGTATGGTTTCGTGTGTATGGTGAGTGTGTGTCAGTGTGTATGGTCTAGAGTGTGTATGGTTCGAGTGCTGGTCGTAGTGTGTGTCTGGTTAGAGTGTCTGGTCGTGTGTCGTGTGTCTGGTTAGTGTGTCTGGTCGTGTGTGTGTGTGCATGGTCTAGCGTGTCTGGTCGTGTGTCGTGTGTCTGGTTGGTAGTGTGTCTGGTTACGTGTGTATGGTTTCGTGTGTCTGGTTCGCGTGTATGGTGTGTGTCGGTGTGTATGGTTCAGTGTGGCTATGGTTGGTGTGTCTGGTTAGTGTGTATGGTTCATGATGTCTGGTCGTGTGTCGTGTGTGTCTGGTTAGTGGGTCTGGTCGTGTGTCGTGGTGTCTGGTTCGAGGTCATGGTCGTGGTGTCTGGTCAGTGTGTAGTCGGTACTGGTTCGTGTGTCTGGTTTTAGCGTGTATGGTGTGTGTCGTGTGTATGGTTAGAGTGTATGGTAGTGTGTCGTGTGTCTGGTTAGAGCTGTATGGTCGTGTGTCGTGTGTATGGTTCGTGTATGTAGGTCGTGTGTAGTGTGTATGGTTAGCGTGTCTGGTAGTGTGTAGTGTGTATGGTAGAGTTTGGCTTAGCGGTTAGGGTTACCGAGCATCTTGACGGTGTTGCGCTGGGCACGGTCCCTGCTGTTACGTAGTGGGCGGAGCCACAGCTTCCGTCCAATCAGACCGTAGACGAGGCCCAGAATGCCAAGCGGCACGAGGAAGTACAGGTTGGAGAGCCACATCATGGTTGCCAGGAGACCAGAGGAGACAGCATAGTCTGTGCAGCGACACTCGCTCCCTCCCCTGCCCTCCCCCGCCCCCAGCTCCTCCACCCCCCACCATGAGCAGCACAGGAGCTGCGCTGAGCAGAGACGCTCCCCACAGGCAGCCAATCAGGGCCCGCGTGCGTCCACGAGTCAGCAGCGTCTTGGCAGCCAGTGGCCGGCACACGGCGAGGTAACGCTCCAGAGACAGAGCCGTGATGTGCAGCAGAGACGAGAAGGTGCAGCTCTCACTGGCAAACATGCTCACCTTACACACCAACTCACCTAGACGCCAAGGACTGGGGTGCCACAGCTGCACACACAGTCACACACAGACACACAGACACACGACACACAGACACACACAGACACACACAGACACACAGACACACCCAGACACACAGACACACAGACACACACAGACACACACAGACACCCAGACACACCCAGACACACACACACACTCACACACCCAGACACAGACACACACACAGACACACACACTCACACAAAGACACACACAGAGGTGCACATCAGTACAGGTCCCGAAACAGGTGGTTTGTATGAGGTGTATGAGTGTGTGTGAGGAGTGTGTAGTACCTTGTACAGGTGGTTTGTATGAGGTGTGTGTGTGTGTGTGTGAGGAGTGTGTATAGTAGTACCTTGTACAGGTGGTGTGTATGAGGTGTGTGTGTGTGTGTGTGAGGAGTGTGTTACCTTGTACAGGTCCAGTGGCATCAGAAACAGGATGAGGAGATCAGACACGGCCATGCTGCTCAGGTACAGGTAGGTGGAGCTCCTCAGCTGGGGGCGGAGCCACACCACGAGGATCGTGAGCAGATTTCCCATGATCCCCGCGGCCAGCACAGTACACACACCCCCGTCACACACGCCAGCTCTGCCCCTCCGAACACAGGGGGCTCCCATTGGTCCTCCCAGCTCCACTCTGATTGGTTGGAGGTGTCCTCAGGGTTCCCCCACTCCATGGCAACACCTGGGGGGTTAGGGTGTGTGTGTGTGTTGTGTAAGGATGAGTGTGTGTGGTGTGAGTGATGTGAGTGTGTAAGGATGAGTGTGTGTGGTGTGTGTGATGTGAGTGTGTAAGGATGAGTGTGTGTGGTGTGTGTGCGTGTGTACAGATGAGTGTGTGTGGTGTGTGGTGTGTTGTGTACGGATGAGTGTGTGTGGTGTGTGTGTGTTGTGTACGGCTGAGTGTGTGTGGTGTGTGTGATGTGAGTGTGTACGGCATGCGTGTGTGTTGGTGTGTGTGCTGTGCAGTGTGTCACAGCTGCGTGTGTGTGGTGTGTGTGCTGTGCGTGTGCGTGTGTACAGCTGAGTTGTGTGGTGTGTGTGATGTGCGTGTGTCAAACATGAGTGTGTGTTGTGTGTGATGCGAGTGTGTAAAGATGCGTGTGTGGTGTGTGTGTGATGTGAGTGTGTAAACATGAGTGTGTGGTGTGTGAGATGTGTGTAAGGTGTGTATGTAAAACGTGAGTGTGCGTAAGGATGAGTATGTTTAAGGTGTGTGTGTGATATGTGTGTGTGAGGTGTCCTATATCACCCAGGTAACACCATGTCTGCTGACGTAGGCTGATAGATTCTCAATGAAGCTGGATCACACACACACACACACACACACACACACACACACACACACACACACAACACACACACACACACACACACACACATTAACTTCATGTACCTTATTAAACATACATTTGTCTCAATTAGAATTTAAATAAATTTACTATAAATTTAAAACTTACTTAACATTTTATTTTACACGTTGACGTTTATTTATATAGCAGATGCTTTTATCCAGAACATGCAAATAGAGCATTTATAGAGAATCACATATCAGAAGTGCAGTTCTACCAGTATTTGAGAAACATACAAGAAACAGTGTGTTGACCAGACTGCTAACCCTAAGCCAGGCACAGTACTAAATAACCACATCTCAGCAGGCACAGAGAACAATAATATCTCAACGACAGTGCAACAATAACATCTCAATCTAGTTTCCACTTTCATTCAATACCTCCTGCAAGACACACATATACACACACATGCAGACACACAGATACACACACATGCAGACACACAGATACACACACATGCAGACACACAGATACACACACATGCAGACACACACATGCACACTGACACACACACATACAGACACACAGATACACACACATGCACACTGACACACACACATGCAGACACACAGATACACACACATGCAGACACACAGATACACACACATGCAGACACACAGATACACACAGAGACACACAGAGACAGTACCTTACCCTGTCCAAGCTTGCTCCCAAATACACAATCATCCCTTTTTCCATCCTTTCCCCTCCCATCCATACATCCCTCGCTCCACCTCTCCCCTCCCATCCCATCCCTCCATCCCTCGCTCCACCTCTCCCCTCCCATCCCTCTATCCCTCGCTCCACCTCTCCCCTCCCATCCCTCTATCCCTCGCTCCACCTCTCCCCTCCCATCCCTCCATCCCTCCATCCCTCGCTCCACCCTCTCCCCTCCCATCCCTCTATCCCTCGCTCCACCTCTCCCCTCCCATCCCTCCATCCTTGCTCCACCTCTCCCCTCCCATCCCTCCATCCCTCGCTCCACCTCTCCCCTCCCATCCCTCCATCCCTCGCTCCACCTCTCCCCTCCCATCCCTCCATCCTTGCTCCACCTCTCCCCTCCCATCCCTCCATCCCTCGCTCCACCTCTCCCCTCCCATCCCTCCATCCCTCGCTCCACCTCTCCCCTCCCTCCTCCTCCCTACAACTGCCTCTTCCCCACTCCCATGTTGACCAAAGCAGACAGTCCATATTTCAGATTCTTTATTTAGAAAATAAGTACAAATGTTTTAGGGTGTGTGGGATCAGCGATATGTTCAGTAAAAAAAATAGGTTACTGTCTTGACAGCCAATCACGCAGCGGTAATCCGTCTCAGAGCCCTACCCCCCAGCAGGCATGTCTGTGGTAGAGGACGTCTCAGAGCCCTACCCCCCCAGCAGGCATGTCTGTGGTACCCCCACGTCTCAGAGCCCTACGTCTCAGAGCCCTACCCCCCCAGCAGGCATGTCTGTGGTACCCCACCCCCCCGTCTCAGAGCCCTACCCCCCAGCAGGCATGTCTGTGGTACACGTCTCAGAGCCCTACCCCCTACGTCTCAGAGCCCTACCCCCCCAGCAGGCATGTCTGTGCCCCCCCCGTCTCAGAGCCCTACCGTCTCAGAGCCCTACCCCGTCTCAGAGCCCTACCCCCCAGCAGCATGTCTGTGCCCCCCCCGTCTCAGAGCCCTACGTCTCAGAGCCCTACGTCTCAGAGCCCTACGTCTCAGAGCCTACGTCTCAGAGCCCTACGTCTCAGAGCCCCCCCCCCAGCAGGCATGTCTGTGGTAGAGGTCAAAGGTTGAGTGGGCGGGGCATGTGGTTGGTTGTGGGCAGGGCATAGCCTGGTCCAATCCTGGCAGGAGTGGCTTCTCTCTTCTCTGCTCCGCCCTCACGAACACCCTCAACTCTGGCCCCAACTCCTTCTGCTCCCCCACACACACACACACAACATTAACACACACGTTATATACACACACACACAACATTAACACACACGTTATACACACACACACACACACAACATTAACACACACGTTATATACACTCATTCAAGGTATTTTGAGAATCTTAAAAGTGAGATTTATGTTATGTTCTGTTACTTTACCTTGCAGCCAATCACACGTGTAGGGAGGACCATCTGGAGCCTATCATGAAGTGCGTTGCTGATCAGTAGCTCCTCCTCCACACTGATACTGACCAATGCCCTGTAGAGCTGCTGGGAGGGCGGGACATTCACCGCTACACACACATACCGAACACATCATACAGTTATATTACTAGAGAGAGCCGAAGGGGCGAGGGGTGGGGGCTTGATACACATTCACACACTTTCTGTCAGTTGCAGAAAGTTCTTAGTTCCAACAGTGATGATGATGATGTAAGTTTTAAATGTATTTTATAGTCCTGTATGGGGTAAAGTGTGTATAGTATATAGTGTATATTGTGTATATAAACTCCTCAAAAAAGTTCGGAAACGCTATGTGTGTACATGCGTGTAGTGTATAGTGTGTATGTATATGTGTGTATGGTGTGTGTATAGCGTATGGTGTGTATATGTGTGTATAGTGTGTAGATGTGCATATGGTGTGTATATGTGTGTATAGTGTGTAGATGTGCGTATGGTGTGTATATGTGTGTTTGTGTGTATATGTGCGTACATGTGTGTATAGTGTGTAGATGTGCGTATGGTGTGTATGTGTGTATACTGTATAGTGTGTATATGTGTGTAGGTGTGTATGTGTGTATAGTGTATGGTGTGTATATAGTGTGTATAGTGTGTAGATGTGCGTATGGTGTGTATATGTGTGTATGTGTGTGTATAGTGTATGGTGTGTATATATGTGTGTATAGTATATGGTGTGTATATAGAGTGTATAGTGTGTAGGCTATCTGTGTGTATAGTGTCTAGTGTGTAGATGTGCGTATGGTGTGTATATGTGCGTATGGTGTGTATGTGTGTATAGTGTGTATAGTGTATGGTGTGTATATAGAGTGTATAGTGTGTAGGCTATATGTGTGTATAGTGTGTATAGTGTATGGTGTGTATATAGAGTGTATAGTGTGTAGGCTGTGTGTATATAGAGTGTATAGTGTGTAGGCTGTGTGTATATAGAGTGTATAGTGTGTATGCTGTGTGTATATAGAGTGTATAGTGTGTAGGCTGTGTGTATATAGAGTGTATAGTGTGTAGGCTGTGTGTATATAGAGTGTATAGTGTGTAGGCTGTGTGTATATAGAGTGTAAAGAGTGTATAGTGTGTATATAGAGTGTATAGTGTATGGTGTGTATATAGAGTGTTTAGTGTGTAGGCTGTGTGTATACAGAGTGTATAGTGTGTAGGCTGTGTGTATATAGAGTGTATAGTGTGTATATAGAGTGTATAGTGTGTAGGCTGTGTGTATATAGAGTGTATAGTGTGTAGGCTGTGTGTATATAGAGTGTATAGTGTGTAGGCTGTGTGTATATAGAGTGTATAGTGTGTAGGCTGTGTGTATATACAGTGTATAGTGTGTATATAGAGTGTATAGTGTGTAGGCTGTGTGTATATAGAGTGTATAGTGTGTAGGCTGTGTATATAGAGTGTATAGTGTGTAGGCTGTGTGTATAGAGTGTATAGTGTGTAGGCTGTGTGTATATAGAGTGTATAGTGTGTATGCTGTGTGTATATAGAGTGTATAGTGTGTATATAGAGTGTATAGTGTGTAGGCTGTGTGTATATAGAGTGTATAGTGTGTAGGCTGTGTATATAGAGTGTATAGTGTGTAGGCTGTGTGTATATAGAGTGTATAGTGTGTAGGCTGTGTGTATATAGAGTGTATAGTGTGTATATAGAGTGTATAGTGTATGGTGTGTATATAGAGTGTTTAGTGTGTAGGCTGTGTGTATACAGAGTGTATAGTGTGTAGGCTGTGTGTATATAGAGTGTATAGTGTGTATATAGAGTGTATAGTGTGTATATAGAGTGTATAGTGTGTAGGCTGTGTGTATATAGAGTGTATAGTGTGTATATAGAGTGTATAGTGTGTAGGCTGTGTGTATAGTGTGTATATAGAGTGTATAGTGTGTAGGCTGTGTGTATATAGATTGTATAGTTTGTATATAGAGTGTATAGTGTGTAGGCTGTGTGTATATAGAGTGTATAGTGTGTAGGCTGTGTGTATATAGAGTGTATATAGAGTGTATAGTGTGTAGGCTGTGTGTATATAGAGTGCATAGTGTGTAGGCTGTGTGTATATAGAGTGTATAGTTTGTATATAGAGTGTATAGTGTGTAGGCTGTGTGTATATAGAGTGTATAGTGTGTAGGCTGTGTGTATATAGAGTGTATATAGAGTGTATAGTGTGTAGGCTGAGTGTATATAGAGTGTATATAGAGTGTATAGTGTGTAGGCTGAGTGTATATACCCTCGGTAGCTCTGCTGCTGATGCCGTCTCTTGTCCTGGAGGACTTCAGCTGTTGCTGCACGGCCTTCTGGGAGTTGAACTGAGCCCCCGCCAGCTCCTGTAGCTCTGCTCTCAGAGCCAGAGTGGAGTTTAGCTCCGCCCCCCTCCGGCAGGACCACGCCCCTCTCCTTCTCCTTGGCTCCTGGTAGTGCAGGTTAGGGTTAGTCATGCGTTGGTTTAGAGGCGAGGAGGAAGCAAGGTTGACCAACTGAAGACCTGCTGTCTGGACCCCAGGGAGAGGGTTACCATGGTGATGCTGGCCCTCAAGGTGGCTGGTGGAATGTTTGGGGTGGAGGGTTGTTGCTAGGCTTGTTGCTAGGCTCTGCGATCACCGTGATCTCCCTCCTACAGCGTACCTTCAAAGTCAGAGACAAGTTAAACTATACACACACAGACCCACACCACACACACACATACAGACCACACACACAGACCCACACCACACACACAGAGACCACACACACAGACCCACACCACACTCACACACACAGACCACACACACAGACCCACACCACACACACACAGACCACCCACACACACACAGACCACACACCACACACACACAGACCACACACACCACACACACACACACACACACACACACACCACACACACAGACCCACACACACACACACACATACATACCACACACACAGACACCACACCACACACACACATACCACACACACACACACCGACCACACACACACACAGACCACACACACACACACCACCACACACCACACGACCACACACACACACACACACACAGACCCACACCACACACACACAGACCACACACACACACAAGACCACACACACACACACACACCACACACATCACACACACCCACACACACACTACCCACCCACCACACTACATACCCACACCACACACCCACCACACGACCACACACCGACCCCACACTCCCTACACACAACCCACACACATACACGCACCCCACCACCACCACACCACCCACCCACACCACCACATCCCCACACCACACACCCCCACCACCCCACACGCCCACACACCATCCCTACCCCCACCCGCCCACACGCCCTACCCCCCACCCCCACCCCACCCTCCCCCACCACACCCCCACACACCCACACATACCCCACACCACACCACCACCACCCACACGACCACCCACCCCGCACCCCCTCCCCACCCCACACACACCCACACACCCACCCACACACACAACCCACACCACACCCACACTACCACACACACACACCACCCCACCACACACACATACCCACACCACACATACCCACACCACACATACCCACACCACCCACACATGAACCCACACCACACACACATACCCACACCACAAACACATACCCACACCACACACATACCCACCACCACACACACAGACCCACACCACAAACACATACCCACACCACAAACACATACCCACACCACACACACATACCCACACCACACACACATACCCCACACCACACACACATACCCCACCACACACCACCCACACCACACACACCCACACCACAAACACATACCCACACCACACACACCATACCCACACCACACCCATACCCACACCACAAACACAGACCCACACCACCCACACAGACACACCACACACACACACACATACCACACACACCACACACCACATACCCACACCACACAACACACACCCACACACACACACACATACCACACACACATACCCACACCACACAACACAACCCACACCACACACACAAACCCACACCACACACACACACATACCCACACCCACACACACCCACACACACACACACATCACACCACACACACATACCCAGCACCACACACAACCACACCACACACACACCCACACACCCACTACCACACACACCCCACACCACACACACACCCCACACCACACACACATACCCACACCACAACCACCCACACCACACACACACCCACACCACACACACATACCCACACCACACACACACCACACCACACACACACCCACACACACACCACACACCCACACCACACATACATACCCACACCACACACACATACCCACACCACACACACAGACCCACACCACACATACAGACCACACAACACTTACCTGCTGGCTGGCTGCTCCTGTAACCAGGCTGGATGGGGGCGGGCTCGGCAGGATGGGGGCGGGGGCTCGGCAGGATGGGGGCGGGGCTCGAAGGATGGGGGTGGGGCCGGGATGAGGGGGAGGGACAGGTCTAGCTCTGGGCAGGTGGGTACTATGGTGAAAGGGGCGGGCTGAGGAGGGGGAGCCCAGAGTAGGCGGCTGGGGGGCAGCTGTGCTCATGCTGGGGAGGCTGGAGTCTGGGAGAGAGGCTGGAGGTTAGGGTGAGGCTGGAGGTTAGGGTGAGGCTGGGGGTGAAGCTGGAGGTTAGGGTGAGGCTGGGGGTGACAGCTGGAGGTTGGGGTGAGGCTGGGGGTTGGGGTAGCTGGAGGTTGGGGTGAGGCTGGAGGTGAGGCTGGGGGTGGAGGGTGAGGCTGGAGAAAGGCTGGAGGTTGGGGGTGAGGCTGGGGATTAGGCTATGGGTGGAAGCAAGGATGGAGTATATATAAACAAGTTAGACAGATAAATATGAATATAGAAACGACTGTGCTGCAGTGCAGAGAGCAGCCTCGTGCCTCCAACTAAATTAGACATCTGCAACAGCAACTTAGTTTTGATCAACGGGTATTCATACTCTGGACTGTCAAAACACCCAAAGTGAAATTAATTTAAAAGTTGTTACTAACTTAGTAAGCAAGCAGAAAGACACCTTTCTAAGTATGTTAAGCAGAAACAATACATTTTGATATATTTATAGGTAGGCTACTACTAGTAGAGGTATGACTTTGGTGATAGTTCCTGGATAGACACCGTTAGCTACCTAGCTACCACAATCAGCCAGCCGTTAACGACGTTAGTGCTAGTACTGTAACAACGAACTAGACCAGATAGCTACGGCTCTGACAGTTAGTGCTAGTACTGTAACAACGAACTAGACCAGATAACTACGGCTCTGACAGTTAGTGCTAGTACTGTAACAACGAACTAGTCCAATAGCTACGGCTCTGACAGTTAGTGCTAGTACTGTAACAACGAACTAGTCCAGATAGCTACGGCTCTGACAGCTCCAATGTTGGCCACATCCCGTTGTGGCTGCAGCGGCAGTTTACCGGTACGCGGGTCCGGTGCCGCTTCTCCTCCTCGTCACTTTCTCTGCGTACTTTCGTGATGTCAGTTTCTCTCCACCTGGAGGTCGACAGCTATTCACGGTTACGTTGGTGAGCCACACTTAGTGTTTGTGGTGTGTTGGTACCTGTTGTGGTGCTTCACGCTATCGAAAATCACACTAACAGCAACTCCAATTATTCTTGTTGATTCTGGTTTGAAATTCCCCCCAGTCTTCAACGCGAGCGCTCTATAACTTCCGTTTCACACGAAAATAATCCCTCTTCCGGCCAAGGTACTCTCGATTTGTCTCTCGCAGTTTCCCGAAAGGGCGGACATTTAGGTCGCTACAACTACGTCATGCTAAAAGCATAATTTGACCGCGTCCCTGGTTTGATTATTTTGATGCTCGCTTCTGCAAGTTTTTACTCTCAAACAAATCCTCAATAATGCGATTCTGCAACATTAATGTGGAAAGAAGTCTGATTTGGAGAGAGAGAGGGCGAGGAGGGAGAGAGTGTAGGGGCGAGGGAGGGAGGGAGGGAGGGGTAAGGGTGGGATCTCTTTTCGCTCTCTCTCTCTCTCCTCTCATCTCTTCTAATTTTTTTTTATGTAAGAAGAAGTTTTAACTTCTGGTGTCGTCTTAGAAAATTTCTGAAGATTCTGAACAAAATAAGGAAGAGAGGATGGAACGCATAATCTCAACCTGTTGGAACGCAATAGGTTGGATTTGGTTGGGCACAGAGAAAGTGAGGTAGTAAGAAAAGCAAGGGGGGAGGAAGACTTTGGAGGTTGTGAGAGAAGGCACTCGTGAAAGTATAGAAAACTCATAATCTACAAGATATTGCTAGAAGGGAGATGGCAGATGAGAAGGATAAAACGGGAGTTACGGGGTGGAAATAGCGAGAGAATGGACTGAAGAAGTCCGGACTGAGAATCGTAGCAGCCGGGATGGACACCAAAGTAAGTGAGAGGGAGCTGAAGGGATATTGGGCAATATAAGTTGATTAGGAGAGTTAAAGAAACTGAGGTGTGAATATAGCTAAGAGTGATGGAAGATGGGGTGAGGCTTAGAGTGGCCATTTGATATATAGGCGATAATTGAGTAGGTTGTGTCAAAGGGAAAAAAGAGAATATAAAAGAGAATGTAAGAGGCTTAGAGGGGCAAAGACCGGTGTACATCTTAGCTGCTTACGATCTTACGACACGCCTTTGCTTCTCTCTCTTTGCTACTTTCTTTCTCTCTCTCTCTCTTCTCTCCTGCTCCTCTAATCTTTTCTTCGTATCTCTCTCTCTCTTTCTCTCTCTCTCTCTCTCTGTTTCTTTCCTTTCCTTGTCTCTATTTTACTACCTTTCTTTTCTCTCCTCTCTTTCTCTTTCTTGCTCTCTCTCCTCTCTCTCTCCTTTCTCTCTTTCTTTCTCTCTCTCTCTTTCTTTCTCTCTTCTCTTTCTTTCTTTCTCTCTCTCTCGTCTCTTTCTTTTTTCTCTCTCTCTCTCTCTTCAGTCTCTCTTCTCTCTCTCTCTTTTTCTCTTTCTTTCTTTCTCTCTCTCGTTCCTTCTCTCTCTCTTCTTCTCTTCTTTCTCTCTCTCTCTCTCTCTCTCTCTACTCTTCTCTCTCCTTCCTCCTCTCCTTTCTGTTCTCTTTCTTTCTTTCTTTCGCTCTCTCTCCTCTCTTCTCTCTTTCTTTCTCCTCTCTTCCTTTTCTCCTTTAACTTTTTCCCCCTTTCTCCTCTCCTCTCTACTCTATTATCCTTTTTGGATATCCTCTTAGTTTTAGCTCCTGCAGCCCAGCAGCCTACTCTCACCCTCATCCCTACCCAGCTGCCTGTGTGTGTGTGTAGGGTGGTGTGTGTAAGGTGCATATGTGTGCGTGCGTCGTTGGTGTGCATTGTGTGTGTATGTGTGGATAAGTGTATGTGTGCCAGTGAACATGAACACACATCATCTGCTTAGTAATATTATAATTTTAGACTGTAACACTCTTCTTCATCATCATCATCATCGTCATGTATGGTTACAGAATTGCTACAGAGATGCAGAGTCATCTGGGTGTGTTAGTAGCATCTGTGTGTGTGTATTAACGTGTGTGTGTGATGTGTGTGTGTATTTGTGGTGTGTTGTTTATGATATGTGTGTTATGGGTGTGTTTGTGTATGATGTGTGTGTGTATTATGTGTGTGTGTATATGTGTGTGTGTATTGACTGGGTGTGTTTTTGTGTTTTTATGTTGTGTTTTGTGTGTGTTGTATGATGGTGTTGTTTTTGTGTGTAGTGATCCTGTGTGTGTGTGTGTCGTGTTTGTGTGTCTATGGTGTTGTGTCCTGTTGTGTGTGTGTGTCTGCTGTGTGTTTTTGGTGTGTGGTGTGCGGTGTGTGTGTCTGCTTTGTGTGTGTTTGCTTCTGTTTTGGTTGTGTGTGTCTGGTGTGTGTGTGTCTGGTGTGTGTGTGGTGTGTTGTGTGTCTTGGTTGTGTGGTGTCTGGTGTGTGTCCGTGTGTGGTGGTGTCTGTTGTGTGTCTGGTGTGTGTGTGGTGTTTGTTGGTGTGTGTGTGGTGTGTGTGTGGTGTGGTGTGGTGGTGTGTTGTCTGGTGTGTGTGTTGTGTGTGTTGGTGTGTGTGTGTGTTAGTCTCGGTCTCTCACGGGCTCTCAGGATGTAGTTCTCTCTCTCCAGCTGGGGCGTTCCTCTCGCTCAGCTCAGAGATCTGTCCTCTCAGCAGCTCCACCTCCTCCCTCACTGCCAGCATCAGGTGGGTCTTCACCAGGTCCTGCATACCACACACACACATCATCATCATCATTATCACCAGGTCCTGCAACACACACACACACACACACACATCATCATCACCAGGTCCTGCACACACACACACACACACACACATCATCACATCATCATCATTATCACCAGGTCCTGCACACACACACACACACACACACACACATCATCACATCATCATCATTCACCAGGTCCTGCACACACACACACACATCATCATCACCAGGTCCTGCACACACACACACACACATCATCATTATATCACCAGGTCCTGCACACACACACACACACATCATCATTATTATCACCAGGTCCTGCACACACACACACACACACACATCATCATCACAGGTCCTGCACACACACACACACACACACACACACATCATCATCACCAGGTCCTGCACACACACACACACCACATCATCATCACCAGGTCCTGCACACACACACACACACACACAACACACACACACCACATCATCATCCACCAGGTCCTGCACACACACACACACACACACACATCATCATCACCAGGTCCTGCACACCACACACACACACACTCATCATCACCAGGTCCTGCACACACACACACACCACATCATCATCACCAGGTCCTGCACACACACACACAACACACACACACACACACATCATCATCACCAGGTCCTGCACACACACACACACACACACACACATCATCATCACCAGGTCCTGCACACACACACACACACACATCATCATCACCAGGTCCTGCACACACACACACACACATCATCATCACCAGGTCTGCACACACACAC
This sequence comes from Mallotus villosus, assembly GCA_903064625.1. NCBI lineage: Eukaryota > Metazoa > Chordata > Actinopteri > Osmeriformes > Salangidae > Mallotus > Mallotus villosus. The sequence goes on along the minus strand of CAEFZP010001998.1, from coordinate 44,058 downwards.
ACACACACACAATCATCATCACCAGGTCCTGCACACACCACACACACACATCATCATCACCAGGTCCTGCACACACACACACACACACACACACACACATCATCACCAGGTCCTGCACACACACACACACACACACACATCATCATCACCAGGTCCTGCACACACACACACACACATCATCATCACCAGGTCCTGCACACACACACACACACACACTTTCTCTCCCTGCCACTATGTTTCTCTACCACCAGCAGAGAGCACTCTGTATAATAATACAGATTATTAATCTAGCAGATGTTTTTATTCAAAGCAACATACAAGTACATACAGTGTAAAGTAACATCTCAGCTACCAGACACAGTGTAAAGTAACATCTCAGCTACCAGACACAGTGTAAAGTAACCACATCTAAACTACCAGACACATTGTAAAGTAACATCTCAGTTACCTGACACAGTGTAAAGTAACATCTCAGCTACCAGACACGTGTAAAGTAACATCTCAGCTACCAGACACAGTGTAAAGTAACATCTCAGATACCAGACACAGTGTAAAGTAACCACAGCTCAGCTACCAGACACAGTGTAAAGTAACATCCCAGCTACCATACACAGTGTAAAGTAACATCCCAGCTACCATACACAGTGTAAAGTAACATGTCAGCTACCTGACACAGTGTAAAGTAACATATCAGCTACCAGACACAGTGTAAAGTAACATGTCAGCTACCTGACACAGTGTAAAGTAACCACACCTCAGCTACTAGACACCGTGTAAAGTAACATCTCAGTTACCAGGCACAGTGTAAAGTAACATCTAGCTACCTGACACAGTGTAAAGTAACATGTCAGCTACCAGACACAGTGTAAAGTAACCACACCTCAGCTACTAGACACAGTGTAAAGTAACATCTCAGTTACCTGACACAGTGTAAAGTAACATCTCAGTTACCATACACAGTGTAAAGTAACATGTCAGCTACCTGACACAGTGTAAAGTAACATCTCAGCTACCAGACCCAGTGTAAAGTAACATCTCAGCTACCAGACACAGTGTAAAGTAACCACAGCTCAGCTACCAGACACAGTGTAAAGTAACATCTCAGCTACCAGACACAGTGTAAAGTAACATCTCAGCTACCTGACACAGTGTAAAGTAACCCACACCTCAGCTACTAGACACCGTGTAAAGTAACATCTCAGTTACCAGGCACAGTGTAAAGTAACATCTTAGCTACCTGTCACAGTGTAAAGTAACATGTCAGCTACCAGACACAGTGTAAAGTAACCACACCTCAGCTACTAGACACAGTGTAAGTAACATCTCAGTTACCTGACACAGTGTAAAGTAACATCTCAGTTACCTGACACAGTGTAAAGTAACCACATCTCGCTACCAGACACAGTGTAAAGTAACCACACCTTAGCTACTAGACACAGTGTAAAGTAACATCTCAGCTACCAGACACAGTGTAAAGTAACCACAGCTCAGCTACCAGACACAGTGTAAAGTAACATCCCAGCTACCATACACAGTGTAAAGTAACATCCCAGCTACCATACACAGTGTAAAGTAACATGTCAGCTACCTGACACAGTGTAAAGTAACATCTCAGCTACCAGACACAGTGTAAAGTAACCACACCTCAGCTACTAGACACCGTGTAAAGTAACATCTCAGTTACCAGGCACAGTGTAAAGTAACATCTTAGCTACCTGTCACAGTGTAAAGTAACATGTCAGCTACCAGACACAGTGTAAAGTAACCACACCTCAGCTACTAGACACAGTGTAAAGTAACATCTCAGTTACCTGACACAGTGTAAAGTAACATCTTAGCTACCTGTCACAGTGTAAAGTAACATGTCAGCTACCAGACACAGTGTAAAGTAACCACACCTCAGCTACTAGACACGTGTAAAGTAACATCTCAGTTACCTGACACAGTGTAAAGTAACATCTCAGCTACCAGACACAGTGTAAAGTAACCACAGCTCAGCTACCAGACACAGTGTAAAGTAACATCCCAGCTACCATACACACTGTAAAGTAACATCCCAGCTACCATACACAGTGTAAAGTAACATGTCAGCTACCTGACACAGTGTAAAGTAACATATCAGCTACCAGACACAGTGTAAAGTAACATCTCAGCTACCAGACACAGTGTAAAGTAACATCTCAGCTACCTGACACAGTGTAAAGTAACCACACCTCAGCTACTAGACACCGTGTAAAGTAACATCTCAGTTACCAGGCACAGTGTAAAGTAACATCTCAGCTACCTGACACAGTGTAAAGTAACATGTCAGCTACCAGACACAGTGTAAAGTAACCACACCTCAGCTACTAGACACAGTGTAAAGTAACATCTCAGCTACCTGACACAGTGTAAAGTAACATCTCAGCTACCAGACACAGTGTAAAGTAACATCCCAGCTACCATACACAGTGTAAAGTAACCACAGCTCAGCTACCAGACACAGTGTAAAGTAACATCCCAGCTACCATACACAGTGTAAAGTAACATCCCAGCTACCATACACAGTGTAAGTAACATGTCAGCTACCTGACACAGTGTAAAGTAACATCTCAGTTACCAGACACAGTGTAAAGTAACATCTCAGTTACCTGACACAGTGTCGGGTAACGGCCAGCAGGTACAGGTACTACCATGGCTTGCTCAATTTTGTTGTCGATGGCGACCATGCTGCTACTGGAAACCACTGAAACAGACAGAAAAGTTCAACTCTACGTGTGTGTATGTGTGTGTGTCTGTAGGTGTGTGGGTGTGTGTGTGTCTGGGGGTATATGTGTGTGTATGAATGTCTCCCATGACATACAAAAGACAGTTCCTGGTTACATGTCTCCATGGTTACCTATGGCAGAGCAGCAGCAGTGACAGGAGAGAATGACACACAGGGGGTGTGGCCTGTGGGAGCATGGTCTTAAGGGGTGTGGGCCTTCAGAGGTGTGGTCTTCACACGCACCAAACACGGAGGAGAGGTGCAAGGGATGTAACTTTGGTAACGTTCTGGGGTTGAGGTGGGGTAAGAGGTAGAGTGGGGTGGTTGGGGTGGGGTAGGGTGGGTGGTTGGGGTGGGGTTAGAGGTTGGGTGGGTGGTTGGCGTGGGGTTAGGGTGGGTGGTTGAGGTGGGGTTAGGGTGGGTGGTTGGGGTGGGGTTAGAGGTAGGGTGGGTGGTTTGGGTGGGGTTAGAGGTTGGGGGGTGGTTGGGGTGGGGTTGAGGGTAGGGTGGGTGGTTGGCGTGGGGTTAGGGTGGGTGGTTGAGGTGGGGGTTAGGGTGGGTGGTTGGGGGTGGGGTTATCTTCGTTGACCCTGGTGAGCGAGTGCTTGGCCAGGATTCTCTTACCCCTCTCTGACCTTTAACCCCACAACGACGTCTAACCCCACAAACAAACTCTGCCTCTTCCCACCCCCCCTTCTGTCTAACAAGCAGCTGGAGGGGCGGGATAGGGGTGGGGGGGTAAGGGGGGGTCTGATTTTTGCCAGAGGAGGGAGAAGAGATTGAGGAGGGGGGTAGGGAGGGAAGAAGTGAGGAGGGAGACAGGTGAGGAGAGGGGGAGGAGGGGTGGAGAGATGGATGGTGAGAAGGAGGGAGGAAGGGAAACGAAGAGGGACGGGGAGAGGGAGGGAGGGATGTTGAGATAGATGAAGGGGAGGAAGGAGGAAGAGAGGGAAGGAGGGATGGAGAGAGTTCACTGGGACGAGGGTGGCGGCGATTCTCAAACACAGAGATCATTTTTTCACGCTGCCAAACATGACTGACCAATCACAGTCTCGATTCCTGTGATGGACAAACAGACTGACCGATCACAGCCTCTGTTCCTGTGATGGGCAGACTGACCAATCACAGCCTCTGGTCCTGTGATGGAGAGTAAGCTCTGGTATCTTCCTTTTTCTGTCTGTGTTCAGTAGTCTAAAACCTCAGACCCAGCCAGCCAGTCAATACCAGAGCAGGTCCTATTCCAGACCCAGCCAGTCAATACCAGAGCAGGTCCTATTCCAGACCCAGCCAGTCAATCCCAGAGCAGGTCCTATTCCAGACACAGCCAGCCAATCCCAGAACAGGTTCTTTCCAAGTCTAATCCAGTCTCCAGATTATCTGATAGTCATGATCGTCTGCAGAACATCCAGTTTAGGTGAGAGTTTCTACAACAACCCAGGAGAGTAACCACGACGATGAGTGTGTCAGACCTCATCCCACACACCCTACTGTCCTGCCTCCTGATTGGCTCACTGCGGCATTCTCATTCCAACCTCCTCCCACTCACAGTATCGGCCAATGCGAGAGCTTCCAGCATTCTCTCTCCTGCCCACTCACAGGGAACTCCCTCAGCATATGCTAATCAGTTCCCTACAGACACGCCCTCTCTGGGAGAGTGTTTGTGAGAGTGTGTCTGTGCCATGCCTTCTATCAAGCTGCTGCATCAAAATGTACATGAGGATAAGATATCACCTCCGATACACACACACACTCACTCACACACACCACACACACACTCACTCACACATGTACACAAACACGCACACACACTCTCGTGTGTACACACAGACACACACACATGCACACACATACTTGTTGTAGCCTTAAACAGAGGATATTTACACACACAAACCTTTCAGAGAGAGAGGAGAAGAGAGAGAGGAAATAGAGTTTTGTTGTGTAAACTGAGACAGTTCCACCTGAAGAACTCCCTGTTCAGCTTAGACATTTAGATATTGAGAACACACACTAACACACACTCTCTCACTCACACACACACACACACACTCCTACACACACACACTCTCACTAAAACACCTCCCTCCTACACTAACACACTCTCTTACTCACACACACTCCCTCCTACACACACACCACTCTCTCACTCACACACACCTCCTCCTACACACACACACACACACTCTCTCACTCACACACACCTCCCTCCTACACACACACACACTCTCTCACTCACACACACCTCCCTCCTACACTAACACTCTCTCACGTCACACCACCTTCCTCCTACACTAACACACTCTCTCACTCACACACACCTCCCGCCTACCAACACACTCTCCTCACTCCCACACACACCTTCCTCCCACTACACACCCGACTCTCCTCACCTCACACCCACACTCCGCGCTCCCTACGCCTAACAACCTCGCTCACACCTCACACCCACCCTCCCTCCTACACTAACACACTCTCATCACTCACCACACTCCCTCCTACACTACCACACGCTCCACTCACACACACCTCCCTCCTACACTACACACTCTCTCACTCACACACACCTCCCTCCTACCTACACACACTCTCTCCCACACCCCACCTCCCTCCTACACTGAACACACTCACTCACACACGCCTCCCTCCTACACTAACACACTCACTCACACACACCTCCCCTCCTACTCCCCCCGTTTCTCATGAATAGAGGCTCTATTCCAGCTCTTTATCCAGAGCAATAAATAACACACACACCACACACTCACACACACACACACACACACGCACACACTCACTAACACAGTTATTAGTATCCATGTTGCTCTGCCTTTCAGGTGACCTCACAGTACCTACTGCTATAAACATGGAGTGTGTGTGTGTGTGTGTGAGAGAGAGTGTGTTTGTGTGAGTGTGTGTGTGAATGTGGTATTGTTGTGGTATTTAGGCCATATCTGTGAGTGTGCTCATTGCCCTGTGAAGTCAAGTTGGTTGGCTCTATTGTGAACCGCAGTTGAGTTACTGTTGAACCAACATGGAGGACAGCTTTACAGTACAGAAACTGAGATTGATGAGTCACAATGGAGGACAGCTTTACAGTACAGAAACTGAGATTGTTGAGCCAAAATGGGGGACAGCTTTACAGCAGAGTAACTGGGGTTGTTCAACCATCATAAAAGTCTACATGCAAGCCTCTCTAAAGGGCCTCCACCAAGGTTAGGGTTAGTGTCTCTGACTCTGTGGGATATTTGCCACTTAGTTGCTAGAAACCTAATATAGAACACCAGAAACACACTCATGTAGAAACTAGAAACACACTCCATGTAGAAACCAGAAACACACTCCACGTAGACACACACCAGACGGGTCTCACCTGTCGTCCCCCACCAAGTGGAAGGCGCCCCCTGGGGAGAAGATGGACTGGGCCAGGCTGAATGCTGAGGGCGTGGGGGCGGGAGTCAGGCTGGGCTGGAACACTCCAGGAGAGCTGGGCTGGGAGAGGGACCCCCCTCAATAGAGACTGGAGGGAGAGAGGGAGAGAAGAAGAGAGGAATAGAGATAGAGGGAGAGAGGGAGAGAAGAAGAGAGGAATAGAGATAGAGGGAGAGAGTGATAGGGGGATGGAGTTTGTGTGTGGGTGAGTAAGTGTGTGTGTGTGTGTGTGAGTAAGTGTGTGTGTGAGTAAGTGTGTGTGTGTGTGAGTAAGTGTGTGTGTGAGTAGTGTGTGTGTGAGTAAGTGTGTGTGTGAGTAAGTGTGTGTGTGAGTAAGTGTGTGTGTGAGTAAGTGTATGTGTGAGCGTAAGTGTGTGTGTGACGTCAGTGTGTGTGTGTGAGTACACTGTTTGTGTAATTGTGTGTGTGCCTCACCCTCCCGGCAGCGTCCACCTCCAGGCGTAGAGGGGGGGGCAGGTAGCGGTGGGCGGGGGCTGGGCGGGGGGGCATGGCGGGTGGGGGAGGGGGGGCCCACTGTGGAGGAGGAGTGGCCTCACTCCCACTAACCCCTCCCCCTGGCCTGCCATTGGCTGGGCCAGAAGGTGGGAGGTGCCCTGAGAGTGCACGAGATTCCCCGCCCTAAGAGCACGCACGTGAGTCTGTAAGGCCCCGCCCCCCACCCCCCCTAGACCAATTGTCTCCAGGGACTCTAGAGAGTGGGCCTGTCTTAAGCTGTCCATCACCCGCCTTAGCCCTGCCCCTTCCTCCCTCTCCAGGAAGTCTGTGCAGGTCCATCGCCCCCGGCGATACGGCTCGTCCCGCCCCTGGGCCAATCGCACCACTCGGAACCTGGAGCTGTGGGGAGAGCCCGCCCCCTGCGCTGGTGCATCCTGGGAGTTGTATTTTCTGGGTGAGAGGGGCGTGGTTGGCTGGGAGAAGCTGCCCTGCTGGGATGGGGAGGAGTCCACTGGAGCTGATTGGCTGGCTGGTTGGGCAGGGGGCGTGGCCTCCCCAGGGTAATCTAACGTTACGCTGGTGATCTGGAAACCACTCCTCTTCTTCCCCACACTCATATTCTCTCACACACACACACACACACACAAACCCTAACCTAACCAAACTCACACACACACCAACACAACCAATCTGTCACATACACCAACACAACCAAACTCCCACACCAACACAACCAATCTCACACATACACCAACACAACCAATCTCACACACACCAACACAAACCAAACTCAAACACTCCCTACCTCCCTCTCCTCAGCAGATGCAGCTTGTACAGAGGGCGTGGTACAGTAACAGCTATTGCTCAACCTGGTGAGTGTGTGTGAGTGCAAGTTGAGTCTGTGTGTGAGTAATACTGGTTCTGCAACCCAGGTTTACATACATCTGTCTGCTAACAGACTGCTATAGTCTACCAGACAGCTAGTCTACCAGACTGCTAGTCTACCAGACTGCTAGTCTACCAGACAGCTAGTCTACCAGACAGCAAGTCTACCAGACTGCTAGTCTGCCATCTACTGTAGTGCACTAATGTTTCTCTCTTTAATGTTCTCACACACACACACACTCTCTCACACACACTCTCTCACACACACTCTCTCACACACACACACTCTCTCTCACACATACAGTCAAAAAGGAAGGATACATTTCTATAGCTTGTTCAATGAGCGGTTTCTCTCACCTTCTCTCTCTCTTACGCGCACACACAGCGTAATAACCGTTCATGGAGAGCAGATTTAAGCTTTGCGTCATGCAGAGCAGCGCATGTCCCTCCAGTAAGGCGGGCGTCCGCGTGCTCAGCTAATACAAGATCTTTAATCACACTGTTCGGAATTTCAAATAAATTTCTCTCTGGGTGACGTCACACACAGCACACAACGAAGTCTCTATGCGCTCTCCTGTCGTGTCATCGGTGATCGAGCCTGCAGCAGTCGTCTGTGCGCCAACACAGAATACAAAGTTGCCAAAACTTTTTAAACGGTTAAACTATGACGGAGTTAACGTTAATAACCATCCCTGCATCTGCTCACCGAACGGGACAGTTTTCGCTAATCGAACTTAAAACAGCTGAAACATCCGTTTACATTGTCCCGTGCGCTGTTGTTGTGAAAGTCCTTTTTGGAGATGGGACGCGCGCCTACGGCAGTGTATCTGTTCGAGGCGTACCACGTCTCGAGCGCAGGGCAGATCTCTCAGCAGTCTCGCCAGTCCGGGACCGCTGTTAGGACCGTTGTTACCACCGTTAAACTGTGAACATCGTCCACCGTTCCGTCTCTCCGTTGGTCCGTCCGTGTGCGCTGTCCCTTCTCCCTCCCCCTCCCCCGCGCGGCTCAGGCCGTTATTTACATGTTTATTTTCTCGGAACTGTTTGCAACTTTTCTAAATCCGGAAGTTCCGCCCCCGTAAATTTGTTTTGAAGCAACAACGCCCTCCGCCGGTGGTCACCCAAACTACACCCTCACAGACGAACACACACACCATAACCCTCATATTCCTCAACTACTCTACTCACTCAACTAGTATACACTACACACTGTATTAACATAAACTACTACAAAACGCACTGTAAGTCTATTGACTGCTATAGGAACTTCCACGTTAGACTGCACTGTAAGTCTATTGACTGCTATAGGAACTTCCACGTTAGACAGCAGATCCAGAGGTCACAGGTTCAAATCCCCCTGTACATCATTACATCAATTATAAACATGTATCTACAATTAGGAAAATATAATCTACGATATACTGTGTATTACGCCTTCAACATGCAGTACATTCACCGATACACAGTATACAGCACACACCACACATGATAAACAGTACAACACACACACTAGTCTTCATTTGTTTAATTATAATTTCTGAGGCAAAGACTGTTCAGAGAAGAATAGAGTGAGAGGGAGAGGGAGAGGAGAGAGGACGGCAGAGGGAGAGAAAGAGAGAGAGGAGAGAGAGAGAGGGAGGATGGCAGAGGGAGAGAGAGAGAGGGAGGAGGACGAGAGAGGGAGAAGAGAGAGAGGGAGGACGACAGAGGGAGAGAGAGAGGGAGGACGACAGAGGGAGAGAGAGAGAGAGAGGAGAGAGAGGAGAGAGGGACGGCGAGAGGAGAGAGAGGAGGAGAGAGGAGAGAGGGAGGACGACAGAGGGAGAGAGGGAGAGAGGGGGAGGACGACAGAGGGAGAGAGAGAGGGAGAGAGGGAGGACGGCAGAGGGAGAGGACAGAGAGGGAGGATGGCAGAGGGAGAGAGGGAGAGAGGGATGGCAGAGGGAGAGAGAGAGAGGGAGGATGAGAGGAGAGAGAGAGAGGAGGAGGGAGGATGGCAGAGTGAGAGAGAGAGAGGACGACAGATGGAGAGAGAGAGAGGGAGGATGAACAGATGGAGAGAGAGAGAGAGAGAGAGAGAGGAGAGGGAGAGGAGGACGGCGAGGGAGAGAGAGAGGGAGGATGACAGATGGAGAGGAGAGAGAGAGAGAGAGAGAGAGAGAGAGAGGGAGGACGGCAGAGTGAGAGAGAGGAGAGAGGGAGGACGGCAGAGTGAGAGAGAGGGAGAGAGGAGGACGGCCAGAGGGAGAGAGAGGGAGAGAGGATGGAGAGGGAGAGAGAGAGACGGAGGACGGAGATGGAGAGAGAGAGAGGGGAGGACGACAGATGGAGAGAGAGAGAGGGAGGATGACAGATGGAGAGAGAGAGAGGGAGGACGACAGAGGGAGGACGACAGAGGGAGAGAGAGAGAGGGAGGACGACAGAGGGAGAGAGAGATGAGGGAGGACGACAGAGGGAGAGAGAGAGAGGGAGACGACAGAGGGAGAGAGAGAGAGAGAGGGAGGACGACAGAGGGAGAGAGAGAGAGGGAGGACGACAGAGGGAGAGAGAGAGAGAGAGAGGGAGGACGACAGAGGGGAGAGAGAGAGAGAGGGGGGAAGACAGAGGAGAGAGAGAGAGAGAGAGAGGGAGGACGACAGCAGAGGAGAGAGAGAGAGAGAGAGAGGAGAGGGAGGACGACAGAGGGAGAGAAGAGAGAGAGAGAGAGAGGGAGGACGACAGAGGGAGAGAAAGAGGAGGATGACAGAGGGGAGAGAAAGAGGGAGGACGACAGATGGGGTGTTTGCAGTGTTGCAGAACTTCCCGCAGTCCTTGCATCAGTCTTTATTCTTGTGGCAAGATCAGGGGTCAAGCTGACCTCTCAGCCCTGACCTCCCATCCTTCACCTCTCACCTCTCACCTCTGCCTGATCCTCCCATTATCCTGAAGAACAGTATCCATACACGAGTGTGTGAGCAGGTGTGTGTGTGTGTGTGTGTGTGAGTCTAGATGAACAGCAGGTGTGTGTGGTGTGTGAGTCTAGATGAATAGCAGGTGTGTGTGTGTGTGTGTGTGTGTGAGTCTAGATGAACAGCAGGTGTGTGTGTGTGTGTGTGTGTGAGTCTAGATGAACAGCAGGTGCTGGTCAGCAGGGATGCCGTAGTGAGTCTTGTGCTCCTCAAACAGCTGGCTGAGCTCCTGCAGGTATTTGGAGTGGAGACGCTCGATATCCTCACCGCTGGGACTCGCTGTCTGCTCCACCCGGATGGGGGCGCCCACTAAAACAAAACACACACACACCATCAGTCACACAATATACACACACACACACACACACCATCAGTCACACACTAAACACACACACACCCATCAGTCACACAATATACACACACACACACCATCAGTCACACACTATACACACACACACACACACCATCAGTCACACACTATACACACACACACACCATCAGTCACACACTATACACACACACACACCATCAGTCACACAATATACACACACACACACACCATCAGTCACACACATATACACACACACACACACCATCAGTCACACACTATACACACACTCACACCATCAGTCACACACTATACACACACACACACCATCAGTCACACATTATACACACACACACACCATCAGTCACACACTATACACACACACACACACCATCAGTCACACACTATACACACACACACACACACCATCAGTCACACACTATACACACACACACACACACCATCAGTCACACACTATACACACACACCACACCATCAGTCACACATTATACACACACACACACCATCAGTCACACACTATACACACACACACACACACCATCAGTCACACACTATACACACACACACACACACCATCAGTCACACACTATACACACACACACACCATCAGTCACACACTATACACACACACACACACCATCAGTCACACACTATACACACACACACCACACACACCATCAGTCACACACTATACACACACACACACACCATCAGTCACACACTACACACACACACACACACACACCACTAGTTAGAGAGCTGAGCCACCTGGAGAGGGGAGCCCACTAGCACATGTACGGGCTGTCCGTAGGGCAGCAGTGTGTGTGTGCACGTGTGTGTGTGTGTCGTACCAACGGTGTGTATAGGCTGTCTGTAAGGCATCAGCCCGTAGTTGTACTGGAACACTCCGCGGGCATGGAACAGCGGCAGAGCTACTCCCATGATGCCTTGCAGCCACTCCTGCCAGTGTCTCAGTGGGGAGCCGGCTGGGTTGGGCATCTGGTCAAACAGCTCGTTCTCACCGAAGGAGAACACAGGGACCAGCTGGGCCCTGAGGACACACACACACACAATCACAAACTGACTCGAAACCCTGACCCCTAAGTAACTAACGGAAAATAAGCCGCATCGTGTACAAGCCGCACCTCCCCAGAATAAGCACTTGGGTTGTACAAAGAGCTTGGTTACACTACCAAAGTTGAATAGTAATGTTGTTAGTGATGCTAGCGTATTTTTTTAGCTAGCCTATAACAACCGCTTCGAACTAAAACCGCACAAGCACAAGAAAACTGGAGAATCAGAGAACAAGCCGCGAGTTATTTCCCCCAAAATACGGTAACCACTGAGTATGGTGCACATCCAGCACATCCAACACATCCAACACATCCAACACATCCAACACATCCAACACATCCAGCACATCCAACACATCCAACACATCCAACAATACAGCACATCCAACACATCCAGTTACCCATGCTTCAGGGCCAGCTTGATGAAACCCTTGTGTATGGTGTGTGTGTGTGTGTGTGTGTTACCCATGCTTCAGGGCCAGCTTGATGAGGCCCTTGTGTATGGTGTGTGTGTGTGTGTGTGTGTGTTACCCATGCTTCAGGGCCAGCTTGATGAAACCCTTGTGTATGGTGTGTGTGTGTGTGTGTGTGTGTGTGTGTGTTACCCATGCTTCAGGGCCAGCTTGATGAAACCCTTGCGGTTGCGTATCTGCAGCCTGAGGGCTCCTGGCCGAGCCTCCAGGGACTCTGGAGCGCCCCCTACAGCCAGCACCGCCACACTGCCCCCTCCTGGCCTGGACAGCAGGTAGGACGCACTGGCCTTCTCACTGGACACCAGCCCTGCACACACACACACACACACACACACACACACACACACACACACACACACACACACACACACACACCACACACACACACACACACCACACACACACACACACACACACAGATAAATGTGTCTTTTGACAAAGCACTCTTGTGAACTCAGTTCTGTTCAGTCGTTGAGTTGCTATGTCACTATACATGTGGACATGTCTGTGTGTGTCTGTGAAGATTTGACCTACTTGGACTGTGTTCAATGTATCAGTCATTTCAACACAGCAGTCTTGACAAACATCTGTTACTCAACTGGAGTGAACAAACAAGACATTCACTGCAGCGTACACACATCATCCCCCTCCACCCTCACCTCCACCCATGATGTAGTCCAGCATACACACCATCATCCCCCTCCGCCCTCACCTCCACCCATGATGTAGTCCAGCATACACACCATCATCCCCTCCGCCCTCACCTCCACCCATGATGTAGTCCAGCATACACACCATCATCCCCCTCCGCCCTCACCTCCACCCATGATGTAGTCCCTGAAGAAGGGGACTCGGAACCAGAAGGGCAGCATGAGCAGGTGTGGGCGGAGCCCGGGGAACAGCGAGGAGAACCCGGAAGCTTCCGTGCAGAAGTTCCCGAAGGCCCCGGCCACCAGGACGCCATGGGGGTGGAACCCAAACAGGAAGTTACACGACGGGTCCAGGTCCACCGTCTTCACCAGCTGGAGAAACACACCACTGATTGGACCATAGCTAAGTATGGAGCGCTCTGATTGGACCATAGCTAAGTATGGAGCGCTCTGATTGGACCATAGCTATGTATGGAGCGCTCTGATGGGACCATAGCTAGGGTTGTAATTGTAGCAGGGATGAAAATGGGAGGCTGTGGTTGGAGCAGTGGTGAAAATGGGAGGTTAGACCTGTGAGCCCAGAGGAGGAGAGCCCAAAGGAGGGCTGTGATTGGTCAGACTTACGGAGATGGGGAAGTAGTTTCTGAAATGCTTCCATACGCTCCAATTTCTCATCCACCCTGACCTCCGACCCCCGCAGCTGGGCGTGTCCCGGTCCAACCACAGCCAACCAGCATACAGCACCGCCACCAGCCACCAATCACTGACCACCAGCAGCACGAACACAGCCAGACAAACCTGGGCTGGGGACCAATGACAAACATCAGAGACACACACACCTCATGTGTGTGTACGTGTGTGTGTGAGGTGTGTGTGTGTTCATCAGTAACCTGTACTTCGATGACTCTGTACGCAGTTCTGTTTCCCCACAGCTTCTCTGGGATCATGGACTGTTTCACAACTCAGACTGCCCTCTGCCCCAGACTGCCCTCTGCCTCAGACTGCACTCTGCCCCAGACTGCCCTCTGCCCCAGACTGCCCTCTGCCTCAGACTGCCCTCTGCCCCAGACTGCCCTCTGCCCCAGACTGCCCTCTGCCCCAGACTGCCCTCTGCCTCAGACTGCCCTCTGCCCCAGACTGCCCTCTGCCCCAGACTGCCCTCTGCCCCAGACTGCCCTCTCCCCAGACTGCCCTCTGCCTCAGACTGCCCTCTGCCCCAGACTGCCCTCTGCCCCAGACTGCCCTCTGCCCCAGACTGCCCTCTCCCCAGACTGCCCTCTCCCTCAGACTGCCTCAGACTGCCCTCTCCCCAGACTGCCTCTCCCTCAGACTGCCTCAGACTGCCCTCTCCCCAGACTGCCCTCTCCCTCAGACTGCCTCAGACTGCCCTCTCCCTCAGACTGCCCCAGACTGCCCTCTCCCCAGACTGCCCTCTCCCTCAGACTGCCCCAGACTGCCCTCTGCCCCAGACTGCCCTCTCCCCAGACTGCCCTCTCCCTCAGACTGCCCCAGACTGCCCTCTGCCCCAGACTGCCCTCTGCCCCAGACTGCCCTCTCCTCAGACTGCCCTCTCCCTCAGACTGCCCCAGACTGCCCTCTCCTCAGACTGCCCTCTCCTCAGACTGCCCTCTCCCCAGACTGCCTCAGACTGCCCTCTGCCTCAGACTGCCCTCTCCTCAGACTGCCCTCTGCCTCAGACTGCCCTCTGCCCCAGACTGCCCTCTGCCCCAGACTGCCCTCTCCTCAGACTGCCTCAGACTGCCCTCTCCCTCAGACTGCCCTCTCCCTCAGACTGCCTCAGACTGCCCTCTCCTCAGACTGCCCTCTGCCTCAGACTGCCCTCTCCTCAGACTGCCCTCTCCTCAGACTGCCTCAGACTGCCCTCTGCCTCAGACTGCCCTCTCCTCAGACTGCCCTCTGCCTCAGACTGCCCTCTCCCTCAGACTGCCTCAGACTGCCCTCTCCTCAGACTGCCCTCTCCTCAGACTGCCCTCTGCCTCAGACTGCCCTCTCCTCAGACTGCCCTCTGCCTCAGACTGCCCTCTGCCCCAGACTGCCCTCTGCCCCAGACTGCCCTCTCCCTCAGACTGCCTCAGACTGCCCTCTCCTCAGACTGCCCTCTGCCTCAGACTGCCCTCTCCTCAGACTGCCCTCTCCTCAGACTGCCTCAGACTGCCCTCTGCCTCAGACTGCCCTCTCCTCAGACTGCCCTCTGCCTCAGACTGCCCTCTCCCTCAGACTGCCCTCTCCCTCAGACTGCCCTCTGCCCCAGACTGCCCTCTGCCCCAGACTGCCCTCTCCTCAGACTGCCTCAGACTGCCCTCTGCCTCAGACTGCCCTCTCCCTCAGACTGCCCTCTGCCTCAGACTACACTCTCCCTCAGACGGCCTCAGACTGCCCTCTGCCCCAGACTGCCCTCTGCCCCAGACTGCCCTCTGCCCCAGACTGCCCTCTCCCTCAGACTGCCCTCTGCCTCAGACTGCCTTCTGAAACACTGTAAAGCAGAGAAGATATTCCATAATAATCTATATTCCTCATCTTTCCCTCTTAATAAACTGTATTCCTATCTTTCTACTCAACACACACAGACGACAGACGACCCACAGCCTCAAACAGATGAAAACAAACTCTTTGTCTGGACTCACCAAGCGCGAGAAAGGAGAACAGCCACTGTAACACACCGCCGCCGTTTGCAGGCGCCGCTGGAATGGAACGTTGAGCGGCGCGAACTGGATCTTCATCCCCGCCAACACAAACACGCGCACCCTCTCAGTCTTTCTGTCTCTCTAATTCTCTCCTTCGATGTACGTGTTTAAGGCGCTGCTGGAATCTCCGAATGTCTCAGAGTTTTACACAAGTACGTTCCCTTACTCTGGCCCGTGCTCTGGTTGGAGTAGAAGCGGCTGTATTGTGTTGCGCGTGCGGTGGGACCCTGTGCTAAGACAGTTACAGCAGAGAGCAACAAGCTCGAAGAAAACTTTCTTTGCTCTCACACGCGCTACACGCTGTCCAGCACGCGGGCTCCATGGACACGCCTCCGGGAGTCAAATGTTGCAGCCAATCAGAAGAGCAGCGTACCTGTGGTCTCTGTCTGCAGGGGATTCGCCGCGAGACTCACGCATTTCAATCATTTCTCACGCTCTCACTCAACACCTTTCTCCAGCTGAGAATAAGGGATAACTTGTACGGAGATATGTTTCCTTTCTGAGTTATAGGCTACAGTTACATGGCCCAACCAGCCGATCAGAAACATCACCAGCACCAGCTCATAATAATACATAGAAACAGTCCAGCTCAGCTTTGGGAGCTCAGGAGTCTTATAGCGTGTGGGGAGGAGGGAGGGGGGCAGGGGGGAGGGGGGCAGGGGGGTGAGCGAGGGGAGGGGGGCAGAGGGGAGGGGGGCAGAGGGGTGAGCGAGGGGAGGGGGGGCAGAGGGGAGGGGGGCAGAGGGGTGAGCGAGGGGAGGGGGGCAGAGGGGAGGGGGGCAGAGGGGTGAGCGAGGGGAGGGGGGCAGGGGGAGGGGGGCAGAGGGGAGGGGGGCAGAGGGGAACAAGTTGTTGTTGAGGCGCTTCCTACAGCGTCTGTAGCAAAAGTTCAAAAAAGTAATTGCTTGGATGGGAAGAGTCTCTGATTCTGTTCTTTTGATTTAAGCTCCGATCAGCAAGGAGACACTACACTCAGCAAGGAGACACTACACTCAGCAAGGAGACACTACACTCAGCAAGGAGACACTACACTCAGCAAGGAGACACTACACTCAGCAAGGAGACACTACACTCAGCAAGGAGAACCCTAACCCATACACAGAGAGGACTGATGGAAGCTACACTCAGCATACACAGAGGACTGATGGAAGCTACACTCAGCATACACAGAGGACTGATGGAAGCTACACTCAGCACAGAGAGGACTGATGGAAGCTACACTCAGCACAGAGAGGACTGATGGAAGCTACACTCAGCATACACAGAGGACTGATGGAAGCTACACTCAGCACAGAGAGGACTGATGGAAGGTCATAACCAATAATAATATAGTATGAAGTAAGCCTACAGAAGTGATGGCTCCCGTGCATATATGACCAAGCACCACCTCCAGCTGAACCTCGCCAAAACAGAACTCCTCATCATCCCGGCCAAACCGTCCATCTCCCATGACCTCTCAATCACCCTGGGATCGGCGACGGTGACCCCTTCGTCCTCTGCCAGGAACCTCGGGGTTACCATGGATGACGAGCTCTCCCTCACAGCCCACATCGCTGCTGTCTCCCGGTCGTGTAGATTCACCCTCTACAACATCCGGAAGATCAGGAGATACCTGTCTGAGCACTCCACCCAGCTGCTGGTCCAGGCACTTGTCCTCTCCAAGTTGGACTACTGCAACTCGCTGCTCGCCGGGCTCCCAGCATGCGCAACCCGCCCTCTCCAGAGGATTCAGAACGCAGCGGCCCGTCTGGTCTTCAACCTACCCAGACGCTCCCATGTTACCACCCGCTCCTCGTCTCCCTTCACTGGCTGCCCGTCACGGCCCGTATCAGATTCAAGACCCTGGTACTGACCTTCCGAGCGGTGAATGGGACTGCACCCGACTACATCAAGTCTCTCCTCCAGCCCTACACCCCCTCCCGCCACCTTCGGTCCTCCTCTGACAACCGTCTGGTGGTCCCACCGCTCAAGACCGCCCGGTCCCAACACAAGCTCTTCCCCTGTCTGGCCCCCCAGTGGTGGAATCAACTCCCCACCTCCATCAGAGACACTGACTGTCTCCCCACCTTCAAGAATAGGCTCAAGACACACTTGTTCCGGGAATACAACGGTACCTAGGAAAGATCTGCTGGACATGATGTTAGTTTCTTCCAGGATCACAAGGACTCTGACTTAGAGAGCTGCTGCTCTTGTCGGTTAGCTGTAACTGATTAAAATGATTGTACTCGCTGTGAGGTAGTTTACTGCTGTTTGCTCGTCCACAGGTGCACTTTTAGATTCATGTTGTCCAATTGTAACTTGTTTAACTTCATGCTCTTATGATTTTTCCCTTTGGCACTTATCACAATGTATGATTCATGTTTGACTACTTGCAATGTTGGGGATATCTCGTTGTTATGATCAGTGACCTATGCACTTTTGTAAAGCTCTCTCTTGGAAGTCGCTTTGGATAAAAGCGTCTGCTAAATGAATAAATGTAAATGTAAATATGTAGGCCATGCACACAAACATACATATACACCCACATAAATATACACATATCTACACACACACCCACACACACAACCAGGCGGGGCAAAGGGGCATGATGTTCTCTCATTGGCCCAGGCACGGCGAAGATTATGACGTAGTCATATATGTATGCACGCTGGGGGAGGGGGCGCTCGAGCCCGTTTTACCGCAGTGACAACGGGTTTCATGTATCAGCTGCTGCGCATCAGAATTCTAGAATGCAGATTGAGCGCCAACATTCTAATCGTTCATAAAATTAAATGATTGGCGGTAATACCCCCGGTCTAACTATTGATGTCATCCCGCCTGTCGTGACTGGATATTGTTTTTAAACTCGAGCTCTCATCCGGCCGTTAGTCGTCTGTCAGTTGACAGGCACAACACGCCTGACAGCGCGAGTCGGATACTCCGCTTCATTCATCTGGGTACGGATTAGAGCCGCACGGAGCCGCGAGCAGCAGCATGGCTAAAGAGGATGAACGGAAAGGTTCCGGGGAGTGGAAGGAGTACATCTGGAACCCGAGAACGCACGAATTCCTGGGTCGGACCGCGAGCAGCTGGGGTGAGTGGGTCCGCTCATCTTTGATGCGCGCGTCTCCATCACCCAACCTCCTCTTCCTACTCTGTCCTTTTCTCTCTCTCCTTTACAGATCCCTTCATCCTCTACCCGTCCTCTCCCATCCTCTAAACTCTCTCCTCCATCTCTCCACCCCTTCCTTCAAGTTCAAGTTCAAGTATTTTATCGTCAGAAGCACAGAACAACACAGAACAACACAGAACAACACAGGGTCAGACTGGGCACAACGCAGAGCAACCTGGTATAACATATAATTACTCAGAACATAGATTACATAAAATAAAATATAGTAAACCTCCTAATATACAAACAATATACAATATTTAATACAGTAAACTAAACCTCTAATACACATAATAACCTATACTAGCCCTCTCCCATCCTCTCCTCTCCACTCTCTCCTCCTGCACCCCTTCCTCTCCCATCCTCTCCACTCTCTCCTCCATATCTGCACCCCTTCCTCTCCCATCCTTTCCTCTCCACTACCTGCTAAATAAGATCCATCATGTTGTCAAGTTGTCCCGTTGTGAAGGTCACCGTGTGTGTGCAAGAGTGTGTGTGCGTGTGTGAGAGTGTGTGTGTGTGTGTGTGTGAGACGGAGTGTGTGTGTGCATGAGAGAAAGAGAGGTAGATAAAGGGAGAGAGAGTTATACTGTAGCTTCATGAAGGTCACCATCATGTCAGGTTTTAACTACGCATGTCAACATCTGCACTACCCTAACCCTAGATCCCTTTACACATGCGTGAGAGGAGCATCTGCACTACCCTAACCCTAGATCCCTTTACACATGCGTGAGAGACTGTGTGTGTGTGTGTGTGTGTGTGTGAGAGAGAGAGAACACACACTCTCTCTCACACTCTCATGCACACACAAATAATAAATACTAAGTATGTTTATCTAGAGACTCTAACCCTAAACTAAGCCTATCTGTTCTAGATTAGGAGACCAGAACTCTGTTCTAGATTAGGAGACCAGAACTCTGTTCTAGATTAGGAGACCAGAACTCTGTTCTAGATTAGGAGACCAGAACTCTGTTCTAGATTAGGAGACCAGAACTCTGTTCTAGATAAGGAGACTAGAACTCTGTTCTAGATTAGGAGACTAGATTAGGAGACCAGAACTCTGTTCTAGATTAGGAAACTAGATTAGGAGACCAGAACCCAGAGAGAGAGAGAGGGAGGGGGGATGGAGAGGTAGGGAGGAAGGAAGGAAGTAAGAGAGGGAGGGAGAGTGGGATGGAAGGAGTAGGTGCTAGAGCTTTAGTCGATGAGTGCGAATTGCGTAGGAAGTGAGCGCTGGCTGTCACTGTGCTTGGGTTCTCGCTGTCGTGCCTGGCGTGCGCGTGTTGCGTCAGCTGTGTGGCTCGTTCTGTGTATCCTGGTGACCGGAGGTCATCTGGATTAGGTTTGAGAGGAGAGTTTGATTGGTCTGTGTAATCTGTCTACCCAGTGTCTGCTACACAGACACACTCACTCACACACACACACACACACCCACACAACACACACAATCATGCAAATACACACATATGTAGTATGTTGTAATCCATTGCTTTTGTCCATGACACAAGAATGGAAGATAGAGAGAAAGAGAGGAGGGATGTGGGTGGGAGATGGAAGTGAGGACTTGTTGGGAAAGAGTGGTAGGGGGAGGGTGGATAGTGGAGGAGAAGGGATAGAAGGGAGAGGATAAGAGAGGAGGGTAACATTCTCCTATCTTCCTTCTCTCTGCTTTCTTTCTTTTCTTCTCTTTCTTCGCTCTTCTGATCCTCTCCCCTCTCTCGGAAATTCTGGTCAGTTCTTTCCCTCCCTCGCCTGACTCATACACATAACCCCACCCCTACACCCCACCCCCCCCCCCACCACCTCCACCCCCCCCCCTAACCCCCACCCCACACCACACATAACACCCACACCCACATCGCTCTACAACGCGCCGCCCACACCACCCCTACCCCACCCCCACCCACCACCAAACTGGTGTTACCCACACAACACCGAAACACCCCCACCACACCGCTTCTCCAACCCCCACCTCCCCCGCCCCCCCCACTACCCCCCCGCAGCCCCCAAGCACACCCATCTTCTCCCCAACAAACACAGAACACAAACACAGACACAAACACATAAACACAAACACAAACACAAACACATAAACACAAACACACACAAACCCAGAAACCAACACACCAAAACACATAAACCCAACAACCCAACACAGCCTTATACACAAAAACATAGAGGCAGTGGATGAAGCGGACAAGAAGAATGATAAAGTAGAAAGGGGACCCCAAAGGAAAAGGAGGAAAAGGGCTAGAGGAGGGAGGAAAGTAGATAAAAGGCAAAAAGAAGGTACTGCAGGGGGAGAAAAGGAAAGGGTTAGGCGGGGCATGAGTAGGGAGAGCGGGGTGGGGGGAGGAGGTAACGGTGGGGGAGGTGGATGGGATGAGGAGGCGGGGTGGTGGTGGGCGAAAGGGGAGCGGGAAGGGGTGGGGAGGGGGAGGGTGGGTGATGGGGGGGGCTAACAGGGGAGGGTGGAAAGTGGGGAAGGGGAGACGTCGAGGGAAAAGAAAGGGAATTGGAGCGGAGATAGAGCCGACTAACCAGCTACAATCCCACACGCACCTCTTATATGATCCTTTTAACCATTTACACAGCGAACCATATCCTAAATGAGGTAGATGTTCATAACAATAAACTCTTTTAAATATATAATTTGAATTAAATTTATTTCAATTATCATCATTTTACTTCCGCTATAAACTAATCTCTCACCTATTAATAACATATGTATTCATACTAGGATAATTATTCATTCAAAGGCGATGCTTATCGTCATGTCTCTCCAGACTGAATCAGTATGAGTGTAAAATCTGTATTGTGGTTGTGTGTATCTGTAGTGTAGTGTGTGTGGTGTGTATCTGTAGTGTGTGTGTAGCGTAGTGTGATGTGTGTGTATCGTAGGTGTTTGTGGTCGGTATGGAGTGTGTGGTGTGGATCATGTAGTGTGTGTGTGTAATCGGTAGTGTGTTTGTGTCTCTGTAGTGTGTTTGTGTATCTGTACGGGTGTGTGTGTATCTGTAGTGGGTGTGTGTGTGTGGATCTGAGTGTGTTTGTGTATCTGTAGGTGTGTGTGTATCTGTAGTGTGTGTGTGTGTGGTGTATCTGTAGTGTGTGTGTGTAGCGGTAGTGGTTAGCTGTATTGGGTGTAATCTGTAGTGTGTGTGTGTATCTGTAGTGGTGTGTGTGTATGTGTGTGTGTGTATCTGTCGGTGTGTGTGTATCTGTAGTGTGCGTGGTGTGTGTGTATCTGTGTGTGTGTGGTGATCTGTATCGTGGGGACATGTCGATGAGTAATGTACTCTGTGGTTTCCAATACCTTGCTAGCTTCCCAATGCTGATGATAGTGGTGTTGTGTGCGCGTGCGTGCGTGAGTGTATGCACAGGTGGGGTGTTAGTGCGTTGAAATGTGCGTGCGCCTGTGCATGTTGGCATGCGTGTGTTGTGTGTGTGTGTGTTGTGTGTGCGTTGCAGTGCGTGCGTTCGTGAGGTGTGCGTGACAGGGGACAGAGGCGAGAGGATTATATCCTCCCCTCCCACCACTGTTACCATTCAACAGCTCAGGAGGTACAGAGAGGGGGAGGAGGAGAGGAGAGGGGAGCGGAGGAGAGCAGATGTTTAGGAGGAGAGGGAGAGAGACAGGGGAGAGGGGAGGACTAGGGAGAGGAAGAGGATGAAGAGAGGAGATACAGCGCGCGACGAGGATGAGAGGAGGAGAGGATGAGAGGAGCAGTTTCTGCGAGGATTCACGCGACTGCTCTCTTTAGCGATTCTCTTCGCGCTCAGATGCGATGAGGATTTTGCTAGAGCAGCACGCGCTTTGATCGCACGCGCGCGATCCTGCGCGCGCAGCGCGAGAGCGCGACCAGATCCTTCAGTCCAGAGGGGTCAAATCAGATCCTCCTTTTAGTTAGGGTTAGTGCGCACTAGTAGAAAGAACTAGTCGATGTATCACAAATGGAAGGGAATACACATGAGGGGACACACCAGACATACCACAGGAGATACCACAGAGATACCACGGAGATACCAAGGAGATACCACAGGAGATACAACAGAAGATACCACAGGAGGATACCACAGGAGATTACCATGGAAACAGAAGAGAGAGAGACAGGAGGAGGATGAACTACAGTGAGATAGAGGAGAGACTAGAGATCTGCCAGCCTCTAGAGATGTGGCTTGATATTCATGTTGTGTCTAACAGTATATCTGTGTGTGTGTGTGTATCTGTGTGGGTTGTGGGTATATGGTGTGTGGTGTATCTGTGTGTGTGTGTATCTGGGGTGTGCTGTGTGTGTGGGCCCAGGTCTGATCTGCTGTCTCTACCTGGTCTATATCTTCCTGCGCGGGCATGGTTGTTCTGACCATGTACGTCATGTGGCTCAGCCTGGACGACTATACCAGCAACGTACCAGCGACGCGTGACCACCCCAGGTACCACACACACACACACACACAACACACCACACACAAACACAGCACACAGGACCAGGATCGCGGACAAACACCCAGGAGCACGCACACACACCCATACGCCGCGCGTCGAGACCCCAGCTCGCGCGCACCTCCTCGCTCGCTCGCCACTCGTCGCGCTCGCATCCGCGCACGCACGCTCTCCACCTCCTCTGCTCCTCTCCCCCCTCTCTCTCATCTCACCCAGGGATGATGATACGTCCTCGGGGGGAGGCTCTGGAGATTGTGTACAGTCGTGACGATCCGGACAGCTGGAGGTCATATGCCACCGCCCTGGACACCTTCCTCTCACGTAGGTCCACGTGTGTGTAAGCGGTGTGTGTAATGGATGTGTGAGTGTGTGTTAATGTGTGAGTGTGTATAACGCGTGTGTGTTCATGTGTGTGTGTTAATAAGGTCACATAATAATGTGTGTATTAATTGTGTGTGTGTGTGTGCAGCCTACAACGACTCCCAGCAGGCGCGGACCAACGACGTGTGTGTTCCAGATCGCTACTTTGTGCAGGAGGACAGTGGCGAGGTGAGGAACAACCCCAAGCGCTCCTGCCAGTTCAACCTCTCCTCACTGGAGGAATGTTCCGGGCTCAGCGACCCGTCCTACGGATACGCCCCACGGCAAGCCCTGTGTCCTCATCAAGCTCAACCGGGTAAACACCCCCCTCTCCCAAACACACTCTCTCTCACACACTCTCACACACACTCTCCCAAACACACTAAACACACACACACTCTCCAAACACTATATACACTGACTATACACACACACACTATACACACACACACTATACACACACACACTATACACACACACACTATACACACACACTATACACACACTCCTGCTACTAGTGCACAGCCTAACTCCTCTCATCCTCTACAGGTTATTGGAATGTTACCAGGGAAGGATGGCCAGTCTCCATATGTCAGCTGTGGAGCAAAGGTAAGCAGGGTTAGGTTAGGTCAGTCTATTGTCTGTACTGTCACTCTACTGACTATGTCTCTACTGTCTCACTGTCTCTACTGTCTCTCTCCCGTCTCTCCTGTCTCTACTGTCTCTACTGTCTCTACTGTCTCTCCCGTCTCTACTGTCTCTACTGTCTCTACTGTCTTACTGTCTCTCTCCCGTCTCTACTGTCTCACTGTCTCTACTGTCTCTACTGTCTCTACTGTCTCTACTGTCTCTACTGTCTCTACTGTCTCTCCCGTCTCTACTGTCTCTACTGTCTCTACTGTCTCTCTCCCGTCTCTACTGTCTCTACTGTCTCTACTGTCTCTACTGTCTCTACTGTCTCTCTCCCGTCTCTACTGTCTCTACTGTCTCTACTGTCTCTACTGTCTCTCCTGTCTCTACTGTCTCTACTGTCTCTACTGTCTCTCTCCCGTCTCTACTGTCTCTACTGTCTCTACTGTCTCTACTGTCTCTCTCCCGTCTCTACTGTCTGTACTGTCTCTCCTGTCTCTACTGTCTCTACTGTCTCTACTGTCTCTACTGTCTCTCTCCCGTCTCTACTGTCTCTACTGTCTATACTGTCTCTCCCGTCTCTACTGTCTCTACTGTCTCTCTCCCGTCTCTACTGTCTCTCCTGTCTCTACTGTCTCTACTGTCTCTACTGTCTCTACTGTCTATACTGTCTCTACTGTCTCTACTGTCTCTCTCCCGTCTCTACTGTCTGTACTGTCTATACTGTCTCTACTGTCTCTACTGTCTCTACTGTCTATACTGTCTCTACTGTCTCTACTGTCTCTCTCCCGTCTCTACTGTCTCTCCTGTCTCTACTGTCTCTATTGACTCCACTGTCTCTCTCCCGTCTCTCCTGTCTCTACTGTCTATACTGTCTCTACTGTCTCTACTGTCTCTATTGTGTCTATTGTCTCTATTGTCTCTCCTGTCTCTTCTTTCTCTATTGTCTCTACTGTCTCTACTGTCTCAACTGTCAGTCGAGAATGGAGCCAAAGTGATTGGACATGAACCCTCATGAACCCTCATGAACCCTCTTGAACCCTCATGAACCCTCTTGAACCCTCTTGAACCCTCATGAACCCTCTTGAACCCTCTTGAACCCTCTTGAACCCTCATGAACCCTTGTTAACCCTGACTTTAACCCTCATGAACCCTGATTAACCTTTACATGAATCCTCATTAACCCTCCATTACTGTTAACCCATTCTCAGAAATACAAAGTGGGAAAAGGTGAATGGGTAAGACTGTCCTGTTGGATGGATGGATGGAGAGAGAGAGATAGTTTAGTTCATTACTCAGTTGTTTAGTTAGTTGGTTGGTGAGTGACTGGGTCTCTGTCCTGCAGAAGGAGGACTCTGACAGCATCGGGGAGCTTTCGTATTTCCCCCCAAATGGAACCTTCAACACTCATGTACTTCCCGTACTATGGCACGAGGGCCCAGGTAACACACACACACACACACACACACACACACACACACACACACACACACACACACACAAACACACACCACACACACACACCAAACACAAACACACACACACACACACACACACACACACATCTACACACACACACACACACACACACACACACACATCTACACACACATCTACACACACACACACACACACACACACACACACACACATGTGTTTTTTGTTCATGGAGTGTTGCCAGATTCTATGCTCTCTGTTGTGCTAGTACCAGTGATAAAAGATAAAGTGGGGAAGCTAAACAGCTCTGATAATTACAGGCCAATAGCTTTGGCTAGTGTCATGTCCAAAGTGCTGGAGACAGTTCTACTGAGTAGACTTGAGAGGTATGTCCTGTCTACTGACCACCAATTTAGTTTTAAAAGAAAGCATGGTACTGATTTATGTATTTTTGCACTAAAGGAAATTTTAGATAAATATAATAGGCAAAATTCCACAATGTTCATGTGTTTTATTGATGCTTCTAAAGCTTTTGATCGTGTTAATCATGAGAAATTGTTTTGAAATTGTCTAAAAGTGGGGTCCCTGGTTTTCTAATAGAATCTTGGTCTATTGGTACTCGCATCAGGCAATGAGGGTGAGATGGGGGAGTGTAACATCTGATCCCTTCCATGTTACCAATGGTGTTCGCCAGGGCGGAATTTTGTCTCCTTTCTTTTTAATATGTATATGAATGAATTGTCTTTGATTTTAAATGCATCTGGTACAGGCTGTAGGATTGGGGACTCACTCATTAACCACCTTATGTACGCAGATGATCTGGTCATCTTTAGCCCATATAGTGCTGGTCTACAACAGCTTCTGAGAGTATGCACACAGTATGGTGATGATTTTGACATAAAATACAACGCAAAAAAGAGTAAGATCATGATTGTCAGAAGCAGAGGAGACAGACAGTCAACCTTCCCTGACTTCTATCTGTCTGGCACTGCACTTAGTGTGTGCAGTGAAATTACATACTTGGGCCATATTATGTCTAATGACCTGTCTGATGACAAGGATATCTATAGGCAGCGTCGGAAGCTGTATGCACAAGCGAACATGCTCTGCCGTAAGTTCAGTATGTGCTCTGTACCTGTCAAAATCTCACTCTTTAGAGCGTATTGTATGCCGCTGTATACTGCCCACCTGTGGTGTCGTTATAAACAAGGCAGCATTAGAAAGCTTACAGTGGCCTATAATGATAGCATGAGGCTACTGCTGAGAGCTCCAAGAAGCTCCAGTGCAAGCCAAATGTTTGTAAGTGTTGGGGTCCCTACCTGCTCTGCTGTGTTACGTGGCCCTGATGTATGGATTTATGTGTAGGGCATCTGAGTCTGAAAATAACTTAATTGCAGTTTGGCCAACCCTCTATGCAGTTCGGTCAGATTTTCTTCCAGACTGTGGAACCATTGGCGATCATGTCTGTATGCTTGGCACTGAATATTGTGAAATGCTGTTTTTTACTCTGTGTTGTGTATTTGTTTATGTTATTTGTGTGGATATGGATCCCCCCTGGGTCTGAAATAAGAATATATATATATACACACACACACACACACACACACATGCATACACACATCTACACCCACACCACACACACACATCTACACCCACACCCACACACACACACACACACCACACGCATACACACCACCACACACAACACACGCATACACACACACACCACACCACCCACACACACACATCCCACACACACACACACACACACACACCACACACCACACACACCACCACACACACACAACACCACACACACACACACACACACACACACACACACACACACACACACACCACCACACACACACAACACACACCACACACACACACAAGGTTTACCTCATACAGCGTAAACCTTCTTTGAGAACTAAACTTAACCTGGCCTGGTGTGAGGCGTTGTGTATAATGGGTGTGTATGATGTGTGTGTGTATGTTGTGTGTGCAGTGAACTACACACAGCCCCTGGTTGCTGTGAAGTTACCAGAGCATCTCCATGAACACAGATGTGAACATCGAGTGTCAGATCAACTCTAACACCATCGTCACGGGCAACGAGAGGGACAAGTTTGCAGGACGTGTCTCCTTCAAGCTAAGGATCAGCACAAAAGACTAGAGCAACACACACCACATACACACACACACAGACACACACATACACACACACACACATACACACGCATACACACACACACCACACACACAGACACACACACACAGACACAGGAAAGCACAAACTCCCTGTCCATAACTACGCACAAGTATCACTGCCAACACATGGTACAACAAAGATGGGAGGAGGGGAGAGGAGAGATATAGGAGGGGAGAGATGAGGAGGGGAGATGATGAAGGAGGGGAAGGGAGAGATGGAGGAGGTGAGAGATGAAGGAGGGGCGAGATGGAGGAGGGGAGAGATGAAGGAGGGGAGAGATGAAGGATTTTCTCTCTTTCTTTCCCTTGTATTTGTCTTCTTTCTTTTCGTCCTCCTTTCTTCTTTGCGCTGGGTCTCCCTCGTTTCTTTTCTCATCTTCTTCTTTTCCTCTCTCTCTTCCCTTCTTTTTCCTCTCTTCCCTCTTTTCTTTTCTCTCCTTCCTTCTTTTCCTTTCTCTCTTCCTTCCTTTGCTCGCTTCCTTCTTTCTCTCCTTCCTTCTTTTCTCTACTTTCGTCTTATGCTTCTTCCCTGTTTTTCTCTCTTCTTTTTTTTCTCTCTTTCTTCTTTTCTTCTCTTTCTTTTCTCTCGTTCTTCTTTTCTCTCTTCGTGTTTTCTCTCCTGGCTTCTTGTTTCGCTCCTTCCTTCTTTTCCTGCTCTGCCTTATTTTCCTTTCTCTCTTTCTTCTTTTCGCTCTGTCTTCTTTGTCTCGCTTCCTTTTTGTCTCTCTGCCTTCTTTTCGCTATTCCTTCTGTTTCTACTCTTGCTTCGTTTCTCTCTTCATTCTTTTCGCTCTTTCTTTTCTCTCTTTTTCGTTTTCTCTCTTCCCTTCTTTTCTCTCTTTCTTTTCTCTCTTTACTTCTTTTCCTCCTTTCTTCGTTTTCTCTCCTTTCTTTTCTCTCTCTTCTTTCTCGCCTTCTTTCTTTTCTCTCTTTCTTCTTTTCGCCTCTTCTTCTTTCTCTCTTCCTTCTTTTCGCTCTATTCTTCTTTTCTCTCTTCCCTTTTTTCTCTCTTGCCTTTTCTCTCCTTTCTTGCTTTGCTTTCTCTTTCGTCTTTGCCTCTCTTTCTTTTCTCCTTCTGCTTCTTTGCCTCTTTCTTTATTGTCGCTCCTTTGCTTCTTGGTCATCCTCTGCTTCTTTTCCTTTCTCTCTTTCTTTCTTTTCTCCTCCTTTCTTCTGTTCTCTCTTCCTTCTTTTCCTCTCCGCGGCTGGTCGCGCTGGCGGCGGGGCGCGCTGGCGGTGCTCGCTGGCTGCGGGTCGCTCTGGCGGGGGCGCTTTTGGCGGGGCGCGCTGGCGGGGGGGGCGCTGGGGCGCGGGGCGCGCTGCCGGTGGGCGCGCTGCCGGTGGCGGGGCGTGTCTCGATGGGCTCGGGGGCCGCTTGTCTTCTTTTCTCAGCTTGGTTGTCTCCTTGTTGTTGGGGGCGCCGGGCGGGCGCGCTGGCGGCGGGGCGCGCTGCGGGGGGGGGGACGCTTGCTGCGCCGCGGCCCTTCTTGTTCTTTCTGTTCTTTCTTTCGCTCCTCACTTATTGTTGACCCCCTGCTATGACCTTCTCGTTTCTCGTCCTTTATTCTTTGCGCCCCACCCCTTCTGCCACCCCTCCCCCCCTCCTCTCTCATACCCAAGTAGGTCTGCTGTCTTGTTTTGTGTAAGTGAACTAGTTGTTAATGAGGTCAGTAGCTGGTATGTTTTTGATGGGGTTAGGGGTAACTGTGGTTACCAGGGTTTCCAGGTTAATGGATAGATGTTTATATTTTAGTTTTGTTAATTAATTTCAGCGCAGTTTGAAGCACAATCATAGTAACTATAGTAACCACTGCAGTCCACACCCTCACACAAACACATGTATACACACACTTGTGCCACATGAGGCTGTTGTCTTACTGTTGGGACCGACTCCTCCTCTTTCAAACCCTTGACCAATCCTGTACCTTTAAAGTGATTCCATTTCCTGTTTAGTTCTGGGCGTCCAATCAGGTCGTCCGTTCTGACTGTGTCACCCCTCGTCAGCATACTGCCAGTAACCATGGAAACTTACCTGTGAGAAATAAAACGTTTTTGTGTTTAAAGATCTCAGACTCTCTTTGAGTGAAAGATGAGTCAGAGTGTGGTGTGAGGTGTGTGTCCGTATAAATGTGTGTTTGATAAGTGTGTGTAGGGGTGTTCTCTGGGAGGGAGGGGTGTCAATTGTGTGTAGGCATTTGTATGTGTGTGACTGTACATGTGTGTGACTGTTGAATGAGTTTATAGTGAATATGCTTCAAACCCTCCAGCTGTGGTGCTCTTATATAAGGGTTCTGATTCCCAAAGAGCTTATGTAACCATCTCTCCCCACAACACACACACAGATCTCTCCTCACACACACACACACCACACACAGATGTCTCCTCACACACACAGCTGACACACACAGATGTCTCCTCACACACACACACCACACAGATCTCTCCCCACAACACACACACACACAGATCTCTCCCCCACAACACACACACCACACACACACAGATGTCTCCTCACACACACACACACAGATGTCTCCTCACACACACACACACACAGATCTCTCCCCACAACACACAGATGTCTCCTCACACACACACACACAGATCTCTCCCCACAACACACACACACACAGATGTCTCCTCACACACACAGCTGACACACACACATGCATGTTTGTATCCGAACAGCCTCTGTGAGCTCCCCCTTGGGTGGGATGGTAGTGGGGGGGGGTTAGTCCCAGTCCAGCAGTTAGTGCTAGCCGACCTGACGGGCTGACTGGAGTGTGTGTGTGTGAGAGTGTGTGTGTGTGTGTGAGAGTGGTGCGTGTGTGTGAGAGTGTGTGTGTGTGTGTGTGAGTGTGTGCGTATACATGTCAGAGCGTGTGAGTGCTTTGTGGGGGGGGTATTATATTACTATGAATATATATTCTAGTGTCATGTCATCGTGTTATGTTATGCCAGGTTGCTTTGCGTTGTCTTGTCCTAAGAATTTTAGTGCCCAGTCTGACCCTGTGTTGTTCTGTGCATCTGACAATAAATACTTGAACTTGTCAGAACTTCGGGGACAGTGAATCAACAACGTGTAATAGTCATTAACATTTCGTTTTGTAATTACACTGACACACACAAACATTTTTAATCTCCTATTTGTATGGATGTTTGTTTTATGATTAGATTCTCTAATGTGTTTGTTAAATTGTATGGTGTCCCTTCACTACAGACTGCTTTAACAACATTGAAAACCAGAAAATTCATGCCAAAAAAAGCATTTGAGATTGATTTGAAAAATGAGAGAAATACATTAAAAGAGAGAAAGACAGAGGGAGAGACGGATAGAGGAAGAGCGACAGAGAGAGAGAGAGAGAGAGAGAGAGGGAGAGAGAGAGAGAGAGAGAGAGAGAGAGACTGTCAGAAAGAGGGGTAGACAGAAAGAGGAAGAGAGATAGAAACAGAGACAGAAAGAGGGAAAGACAAAGAGAGACGGAAAGAGGAAGAGAGAGAGAGAGAGAGAGAGAGAGAGAGAGAGAGAGAGAGAGAGAGAGAGAGAGAGAGAGAGAGAAAGAAATATGAGACTTATTATGGGGTGGATAAAGGTAGACAAAGGGGGAACATAAAATATGGTCAAAAATCTAATCCAAAAACTGCATGAAGAGGGGACTCTGATGTGTAAACCAGACCAAGTTTGGGGCGTGTGGGGGGCTTCCTGGGTTATGGGCCGTACAAAAAGAAAAACATGAAATCTGGTCGGAAATCCAAAAAGTCCCATCATGTCCAGCAAATCTTTCCTAGCTTAACATTTAACACTACAAACAAAGCAACTCAACACAACAAGACAAAAGAAAACAACTCACAAGGTCAACAGTAAACAGAGGGATTTCAAAGACACAGTACCAAAAGTGGGCTTACCCACACACATCACACTGCTTACCAAAAGCCGGCGACTTTCCCCCCCCAAACAATCACAGAATGGCACAATATATACTGGTGGAAGGATGATTGATGACAGGAACCAGGTGAACCGGATTATGGAGGGGAGGAGTCATGTGTAGGTGTTTATTGGGCTGAGATGATTTGCGCCACCTGTGGGGAACAGACAGCACAACACAAACATAGAACACCATAGACTGGGGTCGCAACAGTCCACTGAACTGACAGGTCTGGGAACCCATTTTATTTCACAGGGGTCCCTTCCCATTTCTGGCACATTTCTGGTACTTTGAGTGCCCGGTTCTGCCTTACACTGCCATGTCCCTTGGATTGACAGGTCTGGTAAGCCATTTTATTTCACAAGGGCCCTTTCCCATTTCTGGGGGGAGGCCCTGACACCTTGAGTGCCTGAATCCCCCTTACACTGCCATGTCCTTTGGATTGACAGGTCAGGGGACCCATTTAATTTCACAGGGGCCGCTCCCCATTCCTGTAGGGAGGCCCTGACACTGTGAGTGCCTGGTTCCGCATTTCTGGGGCGTGGCCGTGACACCTTTGGTGGCAGTCAACAAATTTAATCGACACTAATACTCAGGCGGATACCCCTCTTCGGGGCTACCACTCCTGTCTTTGGTTTCTCAATTATTTTGAGTTCCCATGATCTTTTTTTCCTTTTTTCTGGAACGCTTCACGAATTTGCGTGTCATCCCACTGCACCTTTGATTGATCTTGATCATCACTCTTTAGCCTGAGGGGTGTGATCAAACCCATACCCCAGGATACGCTTTAGCCTCCCTGGTTATTAGCATTGCTGCCCCCCCATGAGAAATGTATTCTAATGGACTTGTTCTCTTGCACAGTTTATTGTGCATCTTACTGGGTATCCTATCTACTCCAACATTTTCCGTGTGGCGAGAGCAGCAGGCAGGATTCAAGGTAAGTTTGCACCATTTTGCGGCTAACATTAGCTTAGCATAACATTAAAACATTTTAAAATGTAAATTCTTTGAAAAATATGTTTTCGTTAAATTGATCAACCTTATGCTAATACTGATTCCCTTTTCCCCACAACATCATCCCAACAGCCCACACTCACCATTTTGCGATTAGCATTAGCTTAGCATAAAAAAATAAAAAAGAATCTTTAAAAATCCCCCAAAATCATCCTTTCGCAGGGGGCATGCTAATCTCTGTATCGATCCAATGTTATTAGATGTGCTGCAGTAACGAGCACTGGGGCTGACTGTTTGGTGGATTTAGAACATTTTTCAGAAATGTTCCAGTTTGATTAGGCTCAATAGGGTTTTTAATACCTGCCGCCACCTGCCGCTCTCACCGTTGAAAGATTTGCTGCCTCAGTTGATGGGGTCTCCTACCCCCTATATTTTTAATTTTAAATTTCCCCAAAAATGGCCGGAGTTTTCAAAAATTAAATGTGGTAATGTCCCCAAGGTACTCGGACTAGTCCTTTTATAGATTCTCCCACTTAAAATTTCCCTATTTTTAATTTTCTATATTTAAAATTTTACATTTCCCAATAAATGGCGGGAGTTTTCAAAAATTATTTTTTTGGCATAAAAATCTTAGTAATGTCCCCTAGATACTTGGACCAGTCCATTTATGGATTCTCCCACTTAAAATTTCCCTATTTTCAATTTTCTATGGCGCCTCTTGATTTTGGCTGCCAGCTGCCGGCTGCCGGCACCGTGAGGAGGTTTGTCACCCCGGGTTACCCTATCTACCCCAACATTTTCCGTGTGGCGAGAGCAGTGGGCAGGATTCAAGGTAAGTTTGCACCATTTTGCGGCTAACATTAGCTTAGCATAACATTTAAATATTTTAATTTTGTGAAAAGAGGGAGCCCCATTCACCAATTTGCGGCTACTATTAGCTTAGCGTAACATTTAAACATTTTAAAATGTACATTTGTCCAAATTTTTTTTTCCAAATATCAATATCTACTTCTAAAGAACCCGGACTATGCAATTCAGGGACTCCCCGGACTATGCAATTCAGGGAGTCTTTCACTGTAGACTGGACCTATTTACTCACCAATTGGACTGGAAATACACACTAGGTATTTGATCAACCCTGGTGGGCCTTCCTAGGGGAGGGTGTCTAGGAAATTAACAAGGCTGAAACACCCAATGACCATGGGTTTACTACTGATCTGTTTCCATAATTTTAGAACCCTTTTAGTACATGTTTACTATTCTCCTTTACTTGGACTGGACTTCAACCTGACCAGAATTAACAAATTACAAAAAAGGAAGGATAAAACTAAAGATTTAAGAGAAAAAGAATTAATACAAGTTTATTTTCCTTTTTTTGTTTACAGGAAGTGAAAAGAAAGGGGAGGGGGGGAGAGAAAAGGTTTAAGATCAGGGTTGTAGAGCAGAGGAAGGGTAGGATGAGAGGAGGACGATATTTGGATGTAGGCTTGTGGGGGACCTCTACTAAAAGGGAGGACATACATAGGGTTACCTAAATCTAAACCTCACCCCACCTCTAATCCTAAACGTAACCTCTCTATCATTCCTGTTCCTCTGCCCACAAACCCCAGAAACAGACAGACCTCCAACCACAACTCCCTCCCCAGACCAGCAGAGGGCAATCATCCCCTAGTAACCACATTCTCACACATAATCAGGCCCCTACACCATGCACTCCACAACACACATACCCACCAATGGAACCATACAAATCTGGAACCATGCTGAATTGTTTTAAGGCATACAAATACACACATACACACTAAATTCAGTAACATGCTCCAACTGCCAAACCCCACACCAACCATTCACTACAGAAAAAGAAAATGAATTACAAACCCCCACAGCCAGACCCCGATAACCTCACCAACCATACACACGTACAACCCAGCGGAGGCATGTAGACAGGAACTGGGTCACTCTTTTAAATACAATCACACCAACAGGACTAAACGAAAAAACCTAAACAACACATTTTCACAAAGGAAGAGAGCCGATATACAAGATTAACAAAATACCTCATCACTCCAGCTGTTTGTATGTTTTTGACATAAATACCCATACTTTGGAAATCCTGGAGCTCGAGTGATCCAGGGGAGGTACTACAGATTCCTGCTCCCCGGCCAGCTAACAAGGACCACAGTTGCGCCTCGTCAGCCAATCAGAGCGAGGCACAGCATGAAAGCCGGCCAGTAAAGGGGATCAAGAGGGAGCAATTGAGGTGGGAGCCACATTGAAACTAAAAGGCCTTCTTGTTGTCCATCTTAGAGAGAAACCAGGACCATGTGAGATGACCGTGGACCTTTCCCTCCATTAAGGGTCAGGTTAAATAAGCTTTACTTTTGTGTTTATCTGTTAAAGACAACGCAGGTGACGCATGTATACTTGTATGTGTGAATATAGTACTGTATATAGCCTATATGTGTGTATGTATGAGTATATGTGTACCGTAGTAACCACCTAGCTCAATCATGCTTTGACCTTGTATGACCCGAAACAACGACCCAATCAGGGACAGGTTTAGCCCAGGTAGGGCATTTATTTAATACAAAATTAAAAATAAATGTTCAAATTGTAATTGTAGTTCCAGGGCATCACTTAGTGGTCACTTTTATGAACTGCCCCTGTGGAAAAAGACCTTTACACCTTTACGGGTGTCCACATTAGTAGAAAACTGGTTTCTAGGACACTGCAAGCTTCTCACGTCAGGCTCATTTCTCCAAGACTAAAATCGGATCAATTTGGAAAACTAAGTAGGTGTCCTTTGGAAAATGATCTTGTCATGAAGAAAAATATCACAAAGAAATCTGAATTGCTAGATTTTATTGATGGATTGTTTTACAAAATGATTAGAACAGCAACTGAGTATACTTCCACATGTTGTGGAAACTTAGCTACAGCACACTTTGTTAACTGATACACGAGGCAAGCACGAAGGCTCAAACAGCAAATACAATTTGGTCAAGCACTTCTTTTAATGATTGAAATCATAGAGGAGACACTGCCTATCAATTTTCTAGTTGTCTTACGTGAAGTAACATTGATATGAACAGGATTTGATATACCCTCAGGAGTTATCCTGCAACAGCAGACTTTAGGATTTGACACGTCATTTCAAAAAGCAATGTTTTTTTTTGTTTTTTTTACTGTATTCCATTTATACAGATTTTTTGGGGGTTATATCATTATACATTGAAATCAACGATTTATTATTATACTTTTAAGATAGATTTATTGTCATTTTGAAATACAGGGAACATTTCGAAAAAAATAAAACAATAATAATAATTGGTGTGGAAAAACTGTAAAAACGATTTTTTACAGTGTAACTTTCCTAAAAGTCACCATTATTCAAACATAATCAAATAGTTCCCTCTGTTGTCCCGTGGTCTCTTTCACAAGTTACACAAATCAGTTTAAACTATGGTTTATTTGATGACATTGATCTGTCCTCAGATATCTATTTCAGACATAGAAATTATTCTTATGATTTATACAACAACATATCAAATGGCCATCACATAAATCATTGTGAATCTGCCTACGCAACAGTTTTTTTTACAGGATTTTACCTTGTTACTACTTTTAGATCTGTGTAAGTGAGACCAGAGTAGGTTCCCCTGGTGTTAAACTTCAGAACACTGTTATTGAGACAGGTAATTTCCACTGTAGCAGTGTAGGGGAGATCGACTGTCACTCTACCAATAGTGACGTCAACCTTCATGGTCTTCCCAGGAGGAACACTAACCGAAAAAGACAGAGTCTCAGTAGTGGAAAAGACAGAGTCTCAGTAGTGGAAAAGACAGAGTCTCAGTAGTGGAAAAGACAGAGTCTCAGTAGTGGAAAAGACAGAGTCTCAGTAGTGGAAAAGACAGAGTCTCAGTAGTGGAAAAGACAGAGTCTCAGTAGTGGAAAAGACAGAGTCTCAGTAGTGGAAAAGACAGAGTCTCAGTAGTGGAAAAGACAGAGTCTCAGTAGTGGAAAAGACAGAGTCTCAGTAGTGGAAAAGACAGAGTCTCAGTAGTGGAAAAGACAGAGTCTCAGTAGTGGAAAAGACAGAGTCTCAGTAGTGGAAAAGACAGAGTCTCAGTAGTGGAAAAGACAGAGTCTCAGTAGTGGAAAAGACAGAGTCTCAGTAGTGGAAAAGACAGAGTCTCAGTAGTGGAAAAGACAGAGTCTCAGTAGTGGAAAAGACAGAGTCTCAGTAGTGGAAAAGACAGAGTCTCAGTAGTGGAAAAGACAGAGTCTCAGTAGTGGAAAAGACAGAGTCTCAGTAGTGGAAAAGACAGAGTCTCAGTAGTGGAAAAGACAGAGTCTCAGTAGTGGAAAAGACAGAGTCTCAGTAGTGGAAAAGACAGAGTCTCAGTAGTGGAAAAGACAGAGTCTCAGTAGTGGAAAAGACAGAGTCTCAGTAGTGGAAAAGACAGAGTCTCAGTAGTGGAAAAGACAGAGTCTCAGTAGTGGAAAAGACAGAGTCTCAGTAGTGGAAAAGACAGAGTCTCAGTAGTGGAAAAGACAGAGTCTCAGTAGTGGAAAAGACAGAGTCTCAGTAGTGGAAAAGACAGAGTCTCAGTAGTGGAAAAGACAGAGTCTCAGTAGTGGAAAAGACAGAGTCTCAGTAGTGGAAAAGACAGAGTCTCAGTAGTGGAAAAGACAGAGTCTCAGTAGTGGAAAAGACAGAGTCTCAGTAGTGGAAAAGACAGAGTCTCAGTAGTGGAAAAGACAGAGTCTCAGTAGTGGAAAAGACAGAGTCTCAGTAGTGGAAAAGACAGAGTCTCAGTAGTGGAAAAGACAGAGTCTCAGTAGTGGAAAAGACAGAGTCTCAGTAGTGGAAAAGACAGAGTCTCAGTAGTGGAAAAGACAGAGTCTCAGTAGTGGAAAAGACAGAGTCTCAGTAGTGTTCTTCTTCTAAGGTATGTGTGCTTTCTGTTCCCACTGTGAAGCTAAATCCAGCAGATACATCTACTACTTCTGGAATTCCTGCTTTCACCTCAAAGTTAAAGCTTGTTTCTAACTTGTTGGTCACAGACCACAATGACTTTTTGGTGATCGTTTTAGACGTTTCCAGTTTGTATTCTTGAGTGACAGTAGATTGGTTTTGGTAGGTCATGGACTTGATTTCCTCAACAGCCACCTGGGGTATTACATCATGAAAGGATCCATCATATTTTATTAAAATGTTATGGACCGTGTCTTCACCAGTGTCTGGCCAAAAGTTTTCCTTGTCACTCAAGAGACCCGCCCCACAGGTATGAAACTTGTCCTACTCTATGTCCTCTACTGACTTAACTCCTTTAAACGCCGCAACATTCTCTCATGCATTCAACCCATTTGAGCTTAATACGGACAATGATGGAATTTATGAGACTTTTTTTAATCCTGATATGATTTATAATGCCTCAAATACTGCCAAACTGTCGTGTGATTATTTCACCGAATTACAGCTCAATAGAATGTTTCATGAGGGGGACAAATATTTATTTTCTACTCTTCATTTGAATATCCGCAGTCTGTCTAAAAACTATGATTGTTTGAAAGTATATTTATCAACATTGTTACACTCATTTTCTGTTTTAGCTATTTCTGAAACATGGTTAAACGATGATATTGTCAGTCTTTATCCTTTGATGAACTATAATTCCACTCACTCCTGCAGAAACAACAGAACAGGAGGAGGAGTTTCTTTGTACGTCTCTAATGCTTATAATTTCATCACAAGAAAGGATTTGAGTGTTGAGTTTGATACGACACTTGTGGAAACTGTATTTATTGACATTGCATTAGGTAAAAAAAGCTTTATAGTTGGCTGTATTTATAGACCACCTGATTCAGATATAAATACATTTAATGATGCATTGTATTCTACTTTAGAAATCATTAACAAGGAAAATAAATTATGTGCATTATTGGGTGATTTCAATATTAACTTGCTCAGAGATGATCTGGTATCCACGACAGTCTTTCTGAACACACTTTACTCTGTAAATTTCTATCCTTTAATTACCAAGCCATCTCGTATTACTAGATCATCAGAATCTTTAATCGACAACATTCTTTTTAATTCTCTTGATTATGAAATCACTTCGGGTCTATTGATGTGTGATATTTCAGATCATCTTCCTGTATTCCAGATTGTTCATGCTATGGATCCTCCTAACTCTAAAGGTATTGATTCCACTTGTGGCCAATTTAAATTTCGTAAATTCACTAGAAATAATCTGGAATCTTTCAAAACAGCCATCAGGTATGTCTCCTGGGATGAGGTTCTTGGGCTTAATGATGTTGTTGCAGCATACCACCTATTCATAGTACTTATTAATTCTGCTCTAGAATCATCTTTTCCCTTGATCAGCCCTAAATCTAAAACTAATTATTCTAGAGGGAGACCTTGGATTACTGATGATCTGAAGAAACGCTCCCGTAAAAAAAATAAACTCTATAGGAAAGCTATTACGAACTCCACCCCTTCTAGCATAGAAATGTATAAGAAATATAAAAACAAATTTATAGCTGATATAAGGAAAGCAAAAAAAAATTATTATGCAGTAAAATTCACTCAAGCTTCAAACGATATCAAGTCAACCTGGAACCTCATTAATCATTTGTTGAATCACAAGAAATCAGAAGTAATTGCACCTGTAGAGATGCGTGGGAAAGAGAGAATTCTCTCAAACCCTAACGAAATAGCTGATGGCTTTAATAATTTTTTTGTTAATGTTGGCAGTGATCTGGCATCAAGTATCTTGGGTACAAATGAGAACCCTTGTAGCTTGATTAAGGGGCAATATCCTCCTCTCAATACCTTTGTACCTCCAACTACACAGGAGGTCCATAATATCATCATGGAATTAAAGAATTCAGCCCCAGGTCATGATGGCATAAAGAGCATTTTGTTAAAAGAAACCACTGATCATTTAATTCAACCGCTAACCCATATTCTTTCTTTATCACTCCAATCTGGAATTATTCCCCTCCATCTTAAAATAGCTAAAGTTATTCCTATTTTCAAAACAGGTGCTACTGATGATTTCGGGAACTATAGACCTATATCAATCCTGCCTTGCATCTCTAAATTATTGGAGAAATTAGTTTATGCAAGAATATCTAAGCATTTAACTGATAATAAGACCCTATATGCTCACCAGTATGGATTTCGTAAAAAACATTCAACAGAGCATGCATTACTCCAGATAACTAATATGATTTCAACAGCTATGGACAATGGTGAGTTTGCCATTGGGATATTTTTGGACTTAAGCAAAGCGTTCGATACGGTTAACCACAGTATTCTGATAAGCAAATTAAATAGATATGGAGTGGAGGATATTGCCCTGAACTGGTTTAAGAATTACTTAACTAATAGAGAACAATATGTGTCGCTTAATGGCTATTCTTCTACCAAGTCCAGAATTATACATGGGGTGCCACAGGGCTCAATACTGGGCCCTTTATTATTTTTGATCTATATAAACGATTTAGCCATGTCTTGCAAACATCTTTTTCCTGTATTATTTGCTGATGACACTAATCTCATAGCAACTCATAATGACTTTAATTATTTGATTGACTGTGTGAATGTTGAATTATGCTCTATTGCCAAATGGTTTCAAATTAATAAATTAACACTTAATGTGAAGAAATGTAACTTTGTGATCTTTTGCAACATAAACAAGTCTTACCCCAAAGAACAAGCAAAAGTACTTATTAACGGATCAGAAATTATGCAAGTAAAGGCTACCAAATTTTTGGGAATTTTAGTTGACGAAAGACTTAATTGGTCAAATCACATAGACCTGGTTTGCAGAAGGTCCACAAAGATGATGGGCATATTAAGGAAAGTGTGTCCTTTAATTCATCCTTCTGCCCATTTAACTTTATATTATAGTTTTTTGTTTCCTTTCCTGAACTACTGTAATCTGGTCTGGGCAGCTTCATATCCCAACCATCTCAAAAAATTATGTATTATTCAGAAGCGATTTTTAAGATTCATCTCACATTCAAACAGATATGCTCCGTCAGCACCACTTTTTATTCATTTTTATATATTTCCAATTCACAAATTGAATATCTATCTCATATGTTTATTCATTCACAAGTTTATTTACAGAAACCAAGATCTCCCGGAAAGCTTTCAGACTTTGTTTACTTATTCATTTAACGTACATTCACATCGCACTAGACAGAGCACCAATAACAACTTATCTTTACCCTTTTCCCGCACATCACATCATCAATTTAGTATATATTATAGAGGCCCGGCTTTATGGAATGTCTTACCTCCCCTTTTAAGATCCATATCATCCCACTCACTTTTTAAAAAGCAGCTTAAAAAACATCTTATCTTTTTGTGAATCTTCTAATAACCTCCTGTCTTCTCCTTTGCTTTTTTCTAATTTTTTCATTATCTTTGACATGTATTTATCACATCTCCCATCTATTTTTCATTATTTTGTGTATTTTTGTACCTTGTCTCCTTAATTTCTAGAGTTTATTTGTTAGCCTGAATATGATTTCATTGTGATTATTGATAGGGGTGGAACTCTGTACAAGCCCATTGGGCTTCGTTCCCTCCTTGCACCATTAATTGTTAATGTGTGCTAAATAAATAAACTAACTAAACTAAACTAAACTAAGTGTGGGGTACTGGACATCCTTCAAAACGGTAGACTTGATGGTATTAATGAATTTGAAACTTAAGGAATCAATGTCTGAACCAGCCCTTCCACAAAGTCCAACGCAGATCCCAGAGCCGACATCAACAGGGTACTCAGTTTTCAGCCCCCATTCTGTCATTTGAGGAAAGAACTCCCGTGAGGAAGTTGTTCTGAATTTTATAGCACCCAAACGTGTTCCAGCACCATTTCCCCACAGTGAAAGCTTGGTGATATGCTCTCCATCTTTGAACTCAAATTCAGAAACATCCCAAGCAAGTTCAACAGGTAGGCAGGCTACATATAGAGGCCTGTACGGGCCCTGTACTACCAAGCAAGTTCAACAGGGAGGCAGGCTACATATAGAGGCCTGTACGGGGCCCTGAAATACCAAGCAAGTTCAACACGCCCAGGAGTATCGCGACGGTGGTTATCAACTCCTTAACTCAACCCAGGTTTCCCCAATTGAGCGATGAGCGATTCACATAAAAAGGAGTGTGCTTGCTAAATATGACCAATTACAAACATGGACAGTGTAGAGTGCCGTACTTCATACAAGAAGAGCAAACATTCATTTAGAACAAATACGAAGAGCATAATTAAAGCAAAAATCCACACTGTGGTTGCTTCTAATAAAAGGAAGGAATGTTGGGAGAAAATTGCAGACTCTGTGAATGAGTAAGTTAATGGCCTTCTCAATATCACTCTTTAAGGCAGTAGTAGATCTGACTCTAAATACAATAGTGTTTTCCATCCAATCAGATCCACGGGATTGTTGACAAATGGTGATGCCATTTTCCAAGACGATCTTGGCTGGTCAGTAGTCAGTGCTTTTATACTTGTTGATCTGTTGTCTCGAACATAACCTGCTAAAGAGCAGATAGACTACATTAAGACCTGTACAGGTGTGGTGAATTAGACTACATAGAGAACCTTTGTTTATTTGTATAGCACATTTCAACAACAAGGCAATTCAAACGACCTGCAGCTGTCAGGGACCTTGTTCCAGATATGTGGAGCAGAACAACAACGCAGCTTCTCCATGTTTAGTTCTGACTCTTGGAAAACAAAGTACACGAGTCCCAGATGACCTGAGGTGTCGGGATGGTTCATTAGGTAGCAGCAGATCACAAATGTATTTAGGCCCTAAACCAATCAGTGCTTTATAAACCAGCAGCAGGATTTTAAAGTCAATTTCTTTGTTGGACAGGAAGCCAATGCAAAGACCTCAGAGAATACCTCAGAAAACAGTTACAAAAACACACAAAAGTACATACCAACACTCACTACACAAGCCCACATAGGAACCCATGGATGGACTTAAACCATACCAACACTCACTACACAAGCCCACATAGGAACCCATGGATGGACTTGCATGGATGGGGTCTATATCACTGGACTCTGACCAGTTTTATTGTACTATTCAGTGTACGTGCTACTAGGATGAATGATGGCGTCTATATGACCAGACTTTGACCTGTTGTATTGTCCCGGAACCTGTAACTAAATGGACTGCATTTATATAGCGGCATGAACAGATTTCTTCTTCAGCACGAAGGACAATGCCTGCTTGACTTGACGTTGTGTTTGTGAATTCAGACCAGGAGAAAGCAGAGGTAAGTCCCTCCAGGGATCATGTTCAGGTCAGGTAGGAAGTGAGGATGATTCTAGTTGAACGCTCAGACCTACAATCCTCCTGAATGGAGGACCAGGGTGTGGTCAAGAGACACAGCTGAACCGTTGGAACATTTGGTTGGACACTCGGATGAATAACTGTATCTAGTAGAGTGAAGGATTTTAATGTGTTTAATGGTAATATTAGTTTGTCAGTAGTTACTTTGTCATGGTACTGAAGGTGATTTTGAGTACAAAGGTACAGTACAGATCCTTAGTCATTCCTGTTAATCATTGTCTACAGTACAGATGTCTACTGGACTGGGTGTTATTACAGAACATGTGACGACAGAGAGAGCAGTTTCAGAGAAGGCAGTAAAGCTGCTTTAGATAAGATTACACTGTTCATTATGTCTCTTGAGTTAAGGTTGTTGGAAGTGATACTGTGTTCAATTATAGAATATAATGTTGATATTGCACTGTGTCTGGGTCATTGTGAACCACCGCAGTGTTACAACAACTTTTCCTAATACAACTTTTATTTTATAGCATTATAAAGTAAAGGTCTCCGAAAATGATTCCAAGGTCTAAATCTTGTCAGTAGTATGTGGATAGGATGAAGTACAGTTTATAAGAGTCAGTGTGACCTGTTTTAGGCAGAAATCTAAGCACTGTCACGTAATGTGAACTACTACAATGCATTCAATATGATTGACTAGTACCACAAGACAACACCTGAGTAAATGGAAGAGGGGTTTGCTGAAGTCAGACAGTGCCACCTGGATGACATGGGCTGCCTATACAGACAACCAGGACAGCGGGAGGGTTCATGATTCTACATTCTAGAGTGTGTTGCCACCAGGGCATTGTGAAGTCACTGTGATCTCAGGTAACAAGGGCAGTGGAGAGGTGGATTCTGGGACCTGA
>CAEFZP010001997.1:0-15000 GCA_903064625.1 Mallotus villosus | reverse complement strand
CTACTAAATAACTTCGGAAACAATCCGCCTCGTATTAAAACGATGGACATTTAGCATGGCGTAAACTAAATCTGTCGTGTCCGGTCCTTGATTTGCATGTCGAACGTTAGCTTCCAAGATATCAACAGTGGAGTTCGCTAGTTAGCAAACTCAGATTGTCACACCTTTCTCGATACTGTAGAGATAGCTCACAGCCATTAATTCACGTTTCAGTTGTTGTGCTTTCATCGTGCATGGGATTAACAATGCAAGTTTACTGATCGTTTGAGAAAGCTGACACACACGACGTTCCCCAAAAGCATGCCTTAGATGTGTGACTGTGTGTCTGTGTGTCTGTGTGTCTGTGTGTGTGTGTGTGTACGCTTGTGTGCTTGCTCCTCAGGTTATGACTGTTGGCCTGGCCAGTCTTGAGGGATTGCGAGGTTGGCCGTTCAGAGCAGTGGTTGTGGTGAGTGTGTGCGTCCTTGTGTGTGTTTATAGACGTGCAAGCTGCCCTATGTTATTCTGGCTCGCTGCCAGCCTGGTTTCAACCCAGGTTCTAGTTAGTCAAGACACTCACAAGTTTTCCATGCTTGCATCACCATGGGAACTCCTCATCAGAAGACCTCAAAGTTAAAACATCTCTCGTTAATCTCTCTCTACCTTTCCCATTCTCTCTCTGTTTCCATGACGATCCCAGAGCGTGTTGCTGAGTGTGTTGATGCTCCCGTTGCTGAGGACTGCGGGATTGCGAGCGTTCTCCATGGCGACCGAGACTTACGCGTCGGGCACACACTCCGCGGCCTTCGTCACGTGT
The DNA here is from genome assembly GCA_903064625.1 of Mallotus villosus. Taxonomy (NCBI): domain Eukaryota; kingdom Metazoa; phylum Chordata; class Actinopteri; order Osmeriformes; family Salangidae; genus Mallotus; species Mallotus villosus. The sequence goes on along the minus strand of CAEFZP010001997.1, from coordinate 14,204 downwards.
CCCAACGACACGGTTGCCAAGGATCTGGCCAGGTGAGGGTGCGCTTGATTTTGGATTCGTCTTACCCCAACAGCTCTGAAACCTTTGTGATCTGAACCACACGTGATGTCGTAGCACAAATCAAACACACCTCAGATACATTCAAACACTCGAGTTAGTTTATTCTGCTGGCTTGGAAGGTATGACTGTCACACACACACCTCACACACACACCGCACACACACACCTCACACACACCTCACACACACACCCACACACACACCCCACACACACACCTCACACACACACCTCACACACACACCGCACACACACACACCTCACACACACACCTCACACACACACCACACACACACCTCACACACACACACCCCACACACACACCTTACACACACACCTCACACACACACCACACACACACCTCACACACACACCCTCACACACACACACCCCACACACACACCTCACACACACCCCGTCACGTACGAGTGTGTGAAAAGTGACCGATGCTTTTCCTTCCATCTAGAGGCATAGTGGAGAAGAAGCTGGCTGCGTGCGTCAACATCATCCCCAAGATCACCTCAGTGTAAGTCCACCCTGAGTACACACAGCAGAGAGGAGCTTCCTAGGTTTGTACGTGTTCATGATAAAGCATGCGTCAACATCATCCCCAAGATCACCTCAGTGTAAGTCCACCCCGAGTACACACAGCAGAGAGGAGCTTCCTAGGTACGTGTTCATGATAAAGGACCACTCTGTTCTGTGGGTTGATGTTCTGGTGCTCTGGTTGCAGGTATGAGTGGCAGGGTAAGATCGAGGAGGATAGTGAAGTGTTGCTGGTGAGTTTCTCTCTCCCTCTATATCTCTTCTCTTCCTCCCTCTCTCCCACTATCTCTCTCTGTATATCTCTCCCTCTCTCTCTCCCACTATCTCTCTCTGTATATCTCTCCCTCTCTCTCTGTATATCTCTCCCTCTCTCTCTCCCACTATCTCTCTCTGTATCTCTCTCCCTCTCTCTCTCCCACTATCTCTCTCTGTATATCTCTCCCTCTCTCTCTGTATATCTCTCCCTCTCTCTCTCCCACTATCTCTCTCCCTCTCTCTCTCCCACTATCTCTCTCTGTATATCTCTCCCTCTCTCTCTGTATATCTCTCCCTTTCTCTCTCCCCCCCGCTATTGAATGTTGAATATCAGTAGAAATGCAGTTTAACAATATTTTAAGTGTAAATCAGTTTGTGACATAGTTATCTCCGTGGTTACAATCAGTGTCCACTTCTTTCGCATGATAGAACACCAATTAGTGTAGTTTTGACATACGGACAAACTTATTTATTATCAAAGCAGGAAAATCAGTTGAGTGTTTGTTTGTTTCTGTAAATAGATGATCAAGACCAGGAGTTCCAAGATACCCGCCCTGGCGGAATATGTCAGGTACGTCGCCATGGTTGCCGCTTCATCCAATGGGGTTGCGCTGACACGATGACTCATCGATCCTGGTTAAACTGCTATGAAGTGTGTGTGTGTGTGTGTGTGTGTGCGCGTGCGCGTGCGCGTGCGTGTGCGTGCGTGCGTGCGTGTGTGTGTGGGGGGGGGGTTCTCAGACAGGTTGAATAACTATAATAATATCAAATAATCGTCTCCAGATCTAACCACCCGTACGAAGTGGCCGAAGTGATCAGCTTGCCCATCACCCAGGGCAACCCGCCGTACCTCAAATGGATCGGCGACACCGTTCCAGAGTGACGGAGGGACAGGGAGGGACGACGGAGAGGCAGGACGGACAGACGTCCACACAAACAGAACGTACGAGGACGTGAAGAGGGTTCCTCCTCTCGTCTCTCAAGCCCGGTGCTTTGTTTCACTACTTCAGAGCGTCGTAGCTCATTGGAAGGAGCGTCCCTCGGTCCTGTTCACCTGTTCACCCGTTCACCTGGTAGGGATGCGATTGCTTCCAGGTGCCAGCGATGATTAGCTTTCTGTTTTTGACATTTGTTTGAATGAAGAAATTAGGTAGAAATTGATTTGAAATAATAAAATGACAAAAATGTGACATGGAACTTGTGTAAGTGATCTCTGTGCTGTCGTTATCCTATCGTCTTTTTTAATCTTCATTTTGTGCTTTTTTCTTCCCACTGTGCCACTAGAGTCCAGTAACAAACCATCTTAGGACAACAAATAAATTCACACAACCACAGGGACCGTTTGGCTTCATAAATAGTTTATTCACTGTTATTTTCTTAACATTTCAAACAACTTTAAGGCCTTGTAGTTCACTAAAGCACCAACGTCACGTACAATACCATAGTGGTACTCAAATACTACTTAAAAACACTGCTTGAAAACAACAACAAAAGCAACTGGATAGAAACAGTAATACTGACATTCAACAAACTGAGACTTGACAGATGATTGGTTGGTCAAACAGGAAATGTGGCGGGATATTTACTTTGCGTTTTACCTTATGGTGGAACGATGATGTCACGCTCAACACGAGTAACGATACCGAACACTTCATTCAAACCTCCAACGAAACTCACCCTCTCATCCACTCACTCACCCCCTCACTCACTCACTCACTCCCTCACTCGCCCCTCACTCACTCGCCCCCTCACTCACTCACCCCCTCACTCACTCACTCCCTCACTCGCCCACTCACTCGCTCACTCACTCGCTCACTCACTCGCTCACTCACTCGCTCACTCACTCGCTCACTCAGGAATTGCATGAACCTGGCATAGCAGAGACAGTCTAACACACCAAAAGCTTTTACAACTTGTACAGCACGAGTGCATGTCAGCTCCACACTAACGAGACAGGGGAAAGAAGTGGATGCCAAAGAAAGCAACATCTCTCCTTCGACCTATCACAGGAGCCCCAACCTCTCTGACCTATCACAGGTGCCGAAACATCTCTCCTTCGACCTATCACAGGAGCAGCAACATCTCTCCTTCGACCTATCAAAGGAGCCGTAACATCTCTCCTTCGACCTATCACAGGAGCAGCAACATCTCTCCTTCGACCTATCACAGGAGGCACAGGCCGTTCTGCTCATGCTCTTCAAATGACCAAATGATGTGGGTCAGCCTTCTGACGCTAAGATGGACTTTCTCTATTTTTTATTTTTCTTTCAGTTACCACGGTGACACGCGATGGTCCGATCATTTGCTCGGCCACGGGTCAGCGATGTGTGTGTGTGTGACACACACACTGTGACACACACACTGTGACACACACTCACTGTGACACACACACAGGACACGCTCCCACAGGCACTTGTTGCAGTGTAAACAATCAAGGAACAAAACACATTCCGGAACGTTATTATTTCTGGTACCTCAAGGGCATCGCCATGGAAATGACCGTCCACTTTGAACACGCTGCTAATTCTAATGATTTACAGAGGGACGAAATGTTTGGACAGCAATCTACAGAAGGGCAAAACAACTCCCCTTTCTGTTGCTATCTGAATGCGCCCCACGTACCGTTATTTCCTTGAGCCTTTATAATTCACCGGAGCCCTGCTGGGGTTAATAACACCAAAGTAAATGTGAGGATTTGCATATTCTCAGAGAAGCATCGAATATTGGAAACGCTGTTATCATTTCACGAAGCATGAAATTGGTCGAAAGGCAGGTGACGTTAATGTCCACAGTTTGACACGACAGTACAGGTTTATCCATACTTATATTTCATATTTTGAGTCATTTTAAAATGATTAAAAAAAAAGGCTGGGCTCCCTTGTTGTATTTTACAAGTAGCTGATCTCTAGGACTGGACTGTCCAGCGAGTCTTCAGGCTGCGATCGTTTTCTTATACTCTTAGAGCCATTGCCCGCAGTGGGAATGGCCTCGCTAGGCCCCAAGCCTGGGCCTTCCCCAGCCGCCTCCCCGGATTTGCCCCTCTGCCCTGGGGGGACAATATCAGGTTGACCCCCCTTCAGAACCTGAGTCCTGGAGCTCTCTGCCACTCCGCCGTTCCCGTACTGCGCCGTCATGCTGATCTTCTTCATTCGTATCCCATCCTCTCCTTCTCCCTCCACCCCTTCCTCCTCCTCTCCTCCTCCTCTCCTCTCCTCCTCCCTCCAGCCCTTCCTCCTCCTTCTCTCCTCCTCCCTCCACCCCTTCTTCCTCTCCTCCTCTCTCCTCCTCTACTTCCTCCTCCTTCTCTCCTCCTCCCTCCACCCCTTCTTCCTCTCCTCGTCTCTCCTCCTCTACTTCCTCCTCCTTCTCTCCTCCTCCCTCCTTCATCGTCACCCCGGGGACGTTTCTAGTCCCGGGCGCAGTACCACCGCCCCTCTCCTCCACGGGGCGCTGTAACTCGGTACCCCACCCTCTCGTGGTTCTCCACCCTGCGCGAGTAGCGACACAGGGCTTTGCGGAAGCCCCGCTTGAAGTTGTCGGACAGGAAGCCGTAGAGGATGGGGTTGGCGCAGGAGTTGGCGTACGACAGGACGACCACGAAGAAGTAGAGCCCACGGAACTCCCCGGGCAGGACGACGAGCAGGTTGACCACGTTCAGGACGTAGAACGGCAGCCAGCACAGCACGAACACCGCCACCACCACCACCACCATGCGCGTTATCTTACGCTCCGATTTCCTGCGACGGGAGGAAGTGGCACGCGCCCGTTTTCCCCGCCCTGCGGACCTGGAAGTGACATCACACCAACGATCATTGCCACGGAAAACAGGTTTTCGGTCTTTGCGGCGCGTGTGTTCTATCTAAGGGGGGGGGAACCGCCCCCGTCTCGGGAGCGCGGGTCGAGGAGGCCGGTCGCCGCGGCGTCCGTTACCTTGACGACGATGAGCAGGTAGCAGAGGCAGATGACCAGCAGGGGGCAGAGGAAGCCGACGGTGGAGGTGTAGACGATGAACGAGGCCTTCCAGACCTCGGCCGGCTCGGGCCACACGATACTACAGTTCCCATCATCCTCCAGCACGTCAGCGAACACCACCACGGGCAGAACCACCACGAAGGACAGCGCCCACACCGTGACGTTCACCGCCCTGGCCACACGGGGGCGCCGCCAGCACGCTGACCTGGAGAGGAGAGAGGACGGTGCAGGATGGACGACAGGTACAGAGGTTAAAGGTCAGAGACGAGCGGGATACGTTAATACAGAACTCACACACAACACGACACTAAAATGTTTTCTTAGTATTTTTTTTCAACCTTTGAAAACTTTTTGGTCAAAACCTTTTTAAATATATATTTTTCAACCTTTGTAAAAAGCTTTCACACACAGTGAGAGAGGAGGAGAGGAGGAGGGAGGAGGAATGATACTCATTTTCACATAACATGACACAAAAAAAGTTTCATGTTTTTTGCAATTATTAAACTTCTAAACTTAAATATATTTTTTCAACCAACAGATCACTGTGGTCAAACAAACTTCACGTCAGAGTGCCCCATCTGAGGCATGCAAACACCCACCGCTCACCTGATGGGGTGCACCACGGCCAGGTAGCGGTCGATGGACATGACGGTCAGGCAGAAGATGGAGGTGAACTGATTGATGGCGTCCACCGTCATGACGACGCGGCACACCAGCGAGCCGAAGGGCCAGGAGAGGAGCGCGTTCTGCACGGCCAGGAAGGGCAGGCCCAGCATGAAGAGCTCGTCTGCCAGCGCCAGGTTCAGGATGTACATGTTGGTGACGGACACCGCCTGGGTGTGATGCAGCACCACGTGGATCACCAGCGTGTTCCCCACCAGGCCAACCACGCACACCGCCGCGTACATCACGGGGATCAGAACCCCGGCCACGCTGGGCCTGAAACCCCCCGCGGACGAGTCGGGGGCCGAGCTGTTGTGCCAGGGGGGGTCGGGGGTGGGGGGGGTGGAGGGGAGCGGCCGGTGGTGGTTGCGGGGGGGAGGAGGGGGTGAGGAGGAGGAGGAGGAGCGTGGGGAGGGAGGAGAGGGGGAGGGCGGCGGCGGAGGAGGAGGAGAAGGGGAAGCCCAGGTTGGGTTGGGGGTCGTCTGGGGCGGGAGGGAGGGGAGGGAGGGGAGGGAGGCTTGAACTTCAACGAGCTCCATGGAGGTAGGAGTGGATGAGGGGGAGGAAAGGGGGGGAGGGGGGTGTCCGGTCGCAAGGGAGGAAGAGGGTGAGAGGAGAGAGAGGGGTGTGGAGGTCGACGGATGAGAGGATTCGAGCACCGGCGGAGAGAGTAGGAGAAGAGAGAAGGGAGGCAGAGGAAGTGGGAGCTGTAGAGGGAGGAAGGGAGGGTGGAGAGAAGGTGGCGGAGGTGGGGGGTCTCAGAGATTTGCCCTCAGAGCTTGTCTGCTATTAGTCCTGAAACAGAGATAGGAAGAGCCAAAGAGAAAAGAGGAAGGCATATTTAAAGGGAGAGAGGAGAGAGGAATAGAAAGATGCTGATCTTAGATCTCACTAAGGAGAGCAGACATTCACAACAACTTTGTACTTTTAACGTTTTATTGAAACGGCGGCTGAGCTGGTCTCCGATCACGTCGGGAGGAGAGCTGGACCAAAACAACAGGAAGTCCACTTGTTTGTTTGCTCCTAACTTGTTGATGTGAACATTGGAGCTTCATAATAGAGCTGAGCCCATACAAACACACGCTCAGCTGTACTGCCACAGACACACGCTCAGCTGTACTGCCACAGACACAAACACACGCTTAGCTGTACTGACACACACACACGCTCAGCTGTACTGCCACAGACACAAACACACGCTTAGCTGTACTGACACAAACACACGCTTAGCTGTACTGACACACACACACGCTCAGCTGTACTGCCACAGACACAAACACATGCTTAGCTGTACTGCCACAAACACACGCTCAGCACTACTGACACAGACACAAACACACGCTTAGCTGTACTGACACAAACACACGCTCAGCACTACTGACACAGACACAAACACACGCTTAGCTGTACTGACACAAACACAACGCTTAGCTGTACTGACACAAACACACGCTTAGCTGTACTGACACAAACACATGCTTAGCTGTACTGACACAAACACACGCTTAGCTGTACTGACACAAACACACGCTTAGCTGTACTGACACAAACACACGCTTAGCTGTACTGACACAAACACGCGCTTAGCTGTACTGACACAAACACATGCTTAGCTGTACTGACACAAACACACGCTTAGCTGTACTGACACAAACACACGCTTAGCTGTACTGACACAAACACACGCTTAGCTGTACTGACACAAACAAACGCTTAGCTGTACTGACACAACACACACGCTTAGCTGTACTGACACAAACACACACTTAGCTGTACTGACACAAACACACGCTTAGCTGTACTGACACAAACACACGCTTAGCTGTACTGACACAAACACATGCTTAGCTGTACTGACACAAACACACACTTAGCTGTACTGACACAAAAACATGCTTAGCTGTACTGACACAAACACACGCTTAGCTGTACTGACACAAACACACACTTAGCTGTACTGACACAAACACACGCTCAGCTGTACTGACACAAACACACGCTTAGCTGTACTGACACAAACACACGCTTAGCTGTACTGACACAAACACACGCTTAGCTGTACTGACACAAACACACACTTAGCTGTACTGACACAAACACACGCTTAGCTGTACTGACACAAACACACGCTCAGCTGTACTGACACAAACACATGCTTAGCTGTACTGACACAAACACACGCTTAGCTGTACTGACACACCCACGCTCAGCTGTACTGCCACAGACACAAACACACGCTTAGCTGTACTGACACAAACACACACTTAGCTGTACTGACACAAACACACGCTTAGCTGTACTGACACAAACACGCGCTTAGCTGTACTGACACAAACACACGCTTAGCTGTACTGACACAAACACATGCTTAGCTGTAAGGACACAAACACACGCTGTACTGAGAAATGTCTGCATTTACTCATTGCCACTCTATGGACACAGTCCTCTCTACACGCACACACGCACACTCTCGTACCTGAGTTCCAGCTGATAATTGGCCCCCTATTAAGTACCGGTGTTCATGTCAGAACACAGAGGCATGTTCTTGACAACCCCGCGTTTGATTAGCGCAAACAAGGACGATGGATGGGGGTGAGGAGGGGGGAGGAGGGGGGGGGTGTGAGGGGGTGTGATGGGGGGTGAGGAGGGGGTTTGGTGTGACAGCTTGCAGGGATGTAGTGGAGGAGAGACGGGGAGAGAGGTTTTGGGAGGTCCAGGTTCTTGGGATAAATACCTCCGACACAGAGAATGGGCCTTATCTCTTCTCTCTTTCTATCGTGCGGGCTTTCGTCTTTTGCGTTCGGTCTGGCGGGGTCGTGGCGCCCTCCCGCTTTTTCTTGTCTGGCTCGGCGTTAGGCGGGCTGTTCTTGTCTGGCGGGCGGCTGGAGTGCTGTCGTTCGTGCGTGCGTGTGCGCACTCCCTCGGCTGCTGTCTTGCGGGCGGTGAGGCGGGCTGTCTTTCGTGCGTGCGGTTCTGCTTGCGGTGCTGTCTTTCGGTCTGTGCGGAGGGATTTCTGTCGAAGTCTGATCGCCCGCCCAGTTGTGCTCCGGGCGTCATGTTGCTCGTTAGTTCGGCGGCTTTCTTCTATTCGTTCGGGCGTGCTTTCTTTCTTTGCTTCTTGCGTTTTTCTGTGCGGCGGTCTTGCTGTCTTCTGTCGTTCTTTCGTTATTGGCCTTTCGTTCCTTTCATGTCGTTCCTTTTGCTGGTTTCGCCCGCTGTGGAGTTGGAGTAAGCAGTGTCCACGCTCACTCAAGTCAGTGTGACACAGACAGTGTTGTTTGGACACACTCTTCCTTTGCCCTGTGTGTACTAGTACAGACACACACACACACACACACACACACACACACACCACAACTGCATGCGAACATTCACAATGACAGACTCAGAAAGAGAAGGCGGTTGGAATGAGAAAGAAACGATCTAAATCGAAAAACAAAAGATAAAGACGACTGTGTTCCAAGAAGTCTATCGTTTCGAACACGTTTTTTCCTCTTATTTTTCTTCTCTCTCTCTCCCTTCCTCTCTTTTCTTAATTTCCAATTTACCAAAGCGACCATTTGTCACAGCAAGAGTGGGCTGGTTTATTCTTCCGCTAGCCAGGGGGAAGTGAACAGAAACCAGGTAGAAAAGCACTTTCTCTGTTTGATATGGAAGACATCTTTCCAGTCCAGCAGTTTCAGACACCGCCAGACACACAATACCTCGACACTGAACAGGAAACACTACACTGCTTCTAGAGAGTCCCTTACAAGACTCTGAAAGTGAGCGATGTGTTTCGGTCTCTCGAGAGCTGTTGAAACATGTACTTAATATGGGACTGGGTGAATCAGAGAAAGGTCATCCCAGTTAGAAGGGTACGGTGTGTGTGAGTGTGTGCGTTTGTGCTTGTGTGTGTGTGTGTCGTTATCTTCTTGTCGGGTACATTTTCCTGATGACCCAATCCAAGGAGTGATTGTTAACAGCAGAATGAAACATGTATACATAGCTGATTATCTCTATGTATACATTAACAGCATCTGTTGTGGCATGTGAGAGTCACGGCTGAAAGGGAGAGTACGTTCGCGCCCAGTGAACGGGCCGGCTGAACTGAAAGGAGGAGTCGTTCGCCCGTCAGTGAACGGGCGGCTGAAAGGGAGCGTCGTTCTGCCATGTGAACGGGCCGGCTGAAAGGGAGAGAGTCGTTCGCCAGTGAACGGCCGGCTGAAAGCATCAGATCCTTCTATGACTGGCGTCTCAACTGAAACAGAGCGAGATGACAAACAAAAACACACACACACACCAACCACACACCAACACACACACAACAACGCGCACACCACCACACCCACCACACACACACGCGCACACGACACACGACTGCGCAGCTGACACACCACACAACACACACAGACACACGCGCACAGCTGCTACACACACACGCGCCGCAGCGCGGCACACACACACACACACACTCGGACACACACACACAGACACACTCGCACACACACACACACAAACACACACACCCACACACTCTCTCTGAACAAAACCACAGCGGACAAAAGGAAGCCTAATCAGTGAGACATAAAACACCACACACACACACCAACCCACACACAACTTCGATTTCCCTGTGTTCAGAGCAGAGAAAGCACAATGTCTGTCCGAAAGGTCTCATGCATCCACAACTATCCAGAAGAACCACACAAACACAAACACAAAACACACAACCACACGCGCGCGTCGACGGACACACAACGTAGCTGCGCGCACACACAGCACCACGCCGCGACGCGGACGACAAACACACACACACACACGCGCGCTCGCGCACATCACACCCACACACCCACAAACACTCGCTCCGCTAGCACCACACACACATCACAGCACACACGACAAACACAACACAACCATAGCGTCTCTTCTGACACACAACACAGTCGCTCTCTGACACACCACACACTCTCTCTCGATCTGCTACACACACACGCACACCCAGAGCCATAGTTGTATGAATGGGCCCGATACAGATGCGCCCGATTGACATCTAACGACGGCCTCAACTCCGAACGTTCCCACAGCCTGTGGCATGATTACATGGTTTGTGCTGGAGCATGCACACATACACACACACACACACACCTAACACACGCACCACCCTGGACACACACACCTCCCGGGCAGTATAAAAGCCCCGTCAGGCATCGTAATAGCCTGCGCGGGAGGCCTGTGTGGTCGGTGGACGGGAGGGAGGACTTGAAAGGTATCAACGCTGAAACGTCTGAATCAGAGGGAGGGCAAATGTTGACCATGTGACACGCTTTCACATTCATGCTGACTGGGCGAGAGAGGCGCGGACAGGAGGTGGCACCGTGTGAGAGAGGGATGGGGAGCGCCGAGGAGCAAGGGTGTGGCCAATGGAGTCGTGGAGGTGAGGCGCGCTGGCGCGCGCGCAGCTGCCCTGAGGCCGCGCGATTGCTGGACGCGCGCGCGCGCGCTCGGCCCGAGCGGGGCGATGAGAGCGCGGTCGTGACGAGAGCGCGCGCGCGGGGCGCTGCGCGAGCGAGCTGGTCGTAGCGCGCGGGGCTTTGAGACGGTCGAGACATCGGCGCGCGCACGAGAGGGAGAGAGAGAAGACGCGAGGAATCCGAGAGCAGAGAGAGAGCGAGATGAGGTGAGAGAGAGAGGAGATCGCTAGAGAGAGAAAGAGAGAGAGAGAGGAGAGAGAGTGAGAAGAGAGAGCGAGGAGAGAGAGGTAGGAACAAGAGACGGGGACGATGAGACGAGAGAGAGGTAGAGAGACAGAGAGAGGTAGCAGAGAGAGGGGAGATGACGGAGAGCAGAGAGAGAGAGAGAGAGGCGATGAGAGAGGAAAGAGAGAAGAGATGAGAGAGATGGGAGATGACTGAGAGAGAGAGGTAGGATAAGTCGTGAATCTAGAAGTCTAGAGTCTAGAAGGGCAGTCTCACCCTGCACGCGGTGAGTGAGGGGAGGCTTGGATTCACACATACACACGTACACATACACACTACACATACACACGTACACATACAAACTACCACATACACACTTACCATACCACACTTAACACATACACACTTACACATACACACTTACACATACACACTTACACATACACACTTACACATACAACACTTACACAGACACACTTACACATACACACTTACAACATACACACTTACACATACACACTTTCAGACACCCCAGCGCACCAAAACACACACGGCCTGCTCTCCACCCTCAGCTATGTCTTCGCTTCCCAGTAATTGACATATAGGGAGAGAGATCCATTGTATTCACATGTTTCCCTGTCCTCTGACGCATGTATGTGCAGAGCACACCACACACACACCCACATCACAGAATCACACACACACACACACACACACCCCAACACACAGGACACACACACCGCACACACCACAGACACACACCACACACCACACACACACACTCACCACCACACACACACCAACCACACACCACACACAGACACCCACCACACACCAGACCCACAACACCATGGCAACATACCGTACTACGCAGATACACCAGATAACCACACCCGGCACTCATGCAGATACACACAGACACACACACACACAGACACACACACACACAGGCAAATACCCACATACATACACATAACACACCCGGGCACTCATGCAGACACACACACACACACAGACACACACACACACAGGCAAATACCACATACAGATACACAGATAACACAACCGGGCACTCATGCAGACACACACACACACACACACACACACACACACACACACACAGACAGCTGTAGACACACACAGGCACAGACACACACACACAGCTTTTAACACACACAGGCACTCATTCGACACACACACACACACACAGACACACAGACACACACACACACACTGTAGACGCACACAGGCACTCATGCAGACCACACACACACACACACACACCACACAGACAACACACACACAGACACACACACAGCTGTAGACACCACACAGCACAGGCTCAGGTTCTTCTGTGACTTAACGTCCACAATTACTTACAGTAACATCAAACCTCCTCAGACATCCCACAGGCCCCTCGACACAGCAGGCCCTTCTAACCCTTGGTTGTGATGTCAACCTGCTAACCCTTGTGTGTGATGTCACTGCAACCCTGGTGTGATGTCCACATGCATAACCTTGTTGTGATGTCACATGCTAACACCTGGTTTGAGTGTCACCTGCTAACCCTGTGGTTGTGGTCACATGCTAACCCTTGGTTGTGATGGTCACTGCTACCCTTGTTGTGATGTCACCTGCTAACCCTTGGTTGTGATGTCACCTGCTAACCTGTGGTTGGATGTCACATGCTAACCCTTGGTTTGATGTCACCTGCTAACCCTTGGTTGTGATGTCACCTGCTAACCCTTGGTGTGAGTCATCTGCTAACCCTTGGTTGTGATGTCACCTGCTCACCTTGGTTGTGATTTCACCTCGAACCCTTGGTTGTGATTTCACCTGCTAACCCTTGGTTGTGATGTCACATGCTAACCCTTGGTTGTGATGTCACTGCTCAAACCCTTGGGTGTGATTCACCTGCTAACCCTTGGTTGTGAGTGTCCACCCCTGCTCAAACCCTTGGTTGTGATGTCACCCGCCTGCTAAACCCTTGGTTGTGATGTCTGCCAGTGAGCGGAACCACATACATCAAGATATTTGATTGCAAGGCCAAATTGGCCATGTACAACACGCCATGGACAATAAACACCATCAAGACACTTACTGAACTGAATGGAGCACAATTAAATAAAAGCCTGCAGGAGGAGGGATCGCGCGCGCGCGCGAGCGCGCGAGGCGCGCACGTTAACTACGGCGGAGAGTGAGGGGAGAGGTCCATCTTATTCCTCCTTCTTCTCTGGATTTTAGACTGTACTCCTCTACAGTGTAAAATGAGGATGACGAAGATTGTAGGAAGGATGATGACATGCGGAGGATACCTTTCTCGCGAGGAGGATGATCAAGATGATCAAGTTACTGTAAGAGATAGGAGGAAGAGGGAGGCGATGAAGAAGGATCGACAAACAGTGTATACATGTCATCGTGAGCAGAGTCTACTAACTACTCGAAAATAACGTGACATGTTCATATTGAATGTGTCTCTCTCGTGTGAGACTGCGCGCCGACAGGCCATTTATCCGCGTGTCCCTGCCCCTCCGCCACGCGAAAGTGCCACTGTCCCGCTGTGCAGCTCTATCCCTACTCACTCCCGTCGGTGTCGGTTATCCCGTGTGAGTTGAGCACGTCATTCGGATGAGCGCGAGGTCTCCATTCTCTCACGAGCGTCACTCAGGTGTAAATGACTTACACGTTTCACACAACAAACAACGTCAAAACGATATTGCTGATTTTGGTAACTTAAAACGAAACTACGCGTAAGTACGCTATCTTTAGACATAAAAACGGAATACGATGAAACTCATCATCGAAAGCCTATTTAATCTACTCACATCCAAGAAAGGAACACATATAGGCTACCTGCACACACATAAATACAGTTGAGCTTGAGGCTACTGCAACCCACAGCAGCGTATAGTAGCTATATGTAAACACTATCCATGCGCACTGGTAACTAGAACACTCAGACAAGTGTGAAAGAACAACTTATATGAAACACAGTGACACCCGGATACGATTCACCAGATCCCCGTGGATTCA
>CAEFZP010001996.1:27500-38801 GCA_903064625.1 Mallotus villosus | reverse complement strand
AGACACACCACGTGCTGTACAGAAACACACCGTGCTGTCCAGAACACACCATGCTGTCCAGAAAACACACTGTGCTGTCCAGAACACACCGTGCTGTACAGAACACACCATGCTGTCCAGAAACACACCGTGCTGCTCAGAAACACACGTGCTGTACAGAAACACAACGTGCTGTACAGAAACACACCATGCTGCACAGAAACACACACATGCTGCACAGAAACACACCGTGCTGTACAGAAACACCACCATGCTGTACAGAACACACCATCTGCACAGAAACACACGTGCTGTCAGAAGAAACACACCATGATGTACAGAAACACACCATGCTGTCAAGAAACACACCATGCTGCCCAGAAACACACCATGCTGCCCAGAAAACACCGCGTACAGCAACACCATGCTGCCCAGAAAACAAACCATGACTGTCCAGAAACACCCGGCTGCGACAGAACACACCATGCTGCACAGACACACGTGCTGTACAGAAACACACCATGCTGCCTAGAAACACACACCATGCTGTACAGAAACACACCGTGGCTGCACAGAAAACACACCATGCTGCTAGAAACACACCAGCTGTACAGAAACACACCGTGCTGCCCAGAAAACACACGTGCTGTACAGAAACACACCATGCTGTACAGAAACACACCGTGCTGTCCACAAACACACCGTGCTGTACAGAACACACCGTGCTGTCCAGAAACACACCATGCTGTACAGAAAAAACACACCAATGCTGCCAGAAACAAAAACCACAACATGCTGAAGAAACACACAATGATGTACAGAAACACACCAGCGTACAGAAACAACACGTGCTTTACAGAAACACAGATCAACAGTGATGGCGCAGGCAGGGGTAAGCGGTGTGTGTGGTACAGATTGAAGAGTGTACTGGCTACTGTGTGTACCAGCACAGCGGGGAGAGGGGGGGGGGGGGGTCCAGGGGTCAAGGCCTGTGGCCCTGCACACCACAAACCACAGCAGCAACAAAAAACAAACACCACTCGAGTCAAAACGTGGAACACTTACAGGAACCTGACACATCCCCGGCCGTCACAATGTGAACCGAAGGGTAGCTATGTACGTCACCTCCTACCTGATGAGGGTATAACGGTGGGTTCTTTTTTTCGGGGGTCATGGGGGTGAATTGATAGACCCCTTGACTTGAGTAGAATGGAGAATCCTTCATGTTGGGAGTGATTGACCGAGTGATTCCGTAAAGATTGAGCCTAGAAGAGAGACCTTTCCTTGCAATGGATAATGTAGACTTCGAGAGGGAGTATCTGTGCAATCCCTTACTCTCGGTCCGACGAAAGAGAAAGGAAAGAGAGGCACAGCTTACAATGTTGACGAAATGCATCCCAAGTTCTTCGATGCCTCGTTCATCGTTGCGAGTTACGGAGCTTGAGTCCTGATCGAGTGAGTGTTTTGATTTTTGTGGAGGATTTGGGCTGCTCCGATGCTGACCTTATTCCTTTAATTTGTTTATTCTTGAACCATCCCTGCTGTTTATTGTACACTCCCGCACTTGCCGTGTTTTTAGTCCGTGTCGGAGTAGCCCCTTTGGGAATTGTTTTTCCCTCGTTACCTCTTGCCGCCCCCTTTCTGCCCCCCCTTTTCTTTTTTTCACCTCGGATCAGAATTTTACCGTTTCCTTCATTCGCTTTCGCAGCTCGCGCTGACCTGAATCAGATGACTTATCGTCGATGTATCCTACTGCCTGGCACTCTTTTAAGTTGTTTTTTCTTATTTATTGGATTTGAGTTCCAGTTATCCAACTTAGTGCGGTACATGATGAGTGCATAAGGGTGTCACGGGCGGTAAATAAATAGGCACAGATGCCTGTAGACCAAAAGGCCTATGTAGAGATATGACCGCAGATTCATTATTACCTCTGGGGTCTACACTTTATCTTTTCCTTTTTTTTTGTTTCTAGGATCTTCTCTCCCCCCTCCTGAGTTCTCGATTTCCCCGCTCGTATCCGAATGTCATGTTGATGAGCTTCCTGAGAAAGGACATTCGAGACGAGAGGAGACGAGCAGATGACCCGACTTGGACGAGAGAGACAGAGAGAGAGAATGTATGTGATAATAGAGCATTGGGTGTAGAAAGTTTTTTTCAAGTGGTGATGTGTACAGTAGGTATCATGACAGTCCAGTCCATAGTAGAGACTAACACGCCTGTAGAGTTAGAAGAGAAGGATCTAACAGTCCAGCTCCATGTAGAGTCTAACACAGTTAGAGTAGAAGACAGGATCACAGTCCAGTCCAGTAGAGTCTCACACAGTAGAGTAGAGACCAGGATCTAACAGTACAGTCAGTAGAGTCTAACACATAGAGTAGAGACAAGGATCTAACAAGTCACAGTCCAGTAGAGTCCTAACACAGTAGAGTAGAGACAGGATCTACAGTACAGTCCAGTAGAGTCTTAACACAGTAGGTAGAGACAGGATATAACAGTACAGTCCAGTAGAGTCTACACCTTAGAGTAGAGACAGGATTCTTAACAGTACAGTCCACGGTAGAGCTTACCCTCACAAACCCACCAGGTTAGAGTAGAGTTACAGGGATCTAACGTCCAAGTCTAGTAGAGGACTAACAACCAGTAGAGTAGAGACAGGATCGAACAGTCTCAGTCCAGTCGAGACTGGAGGAATGGTGTTGACGTTAGTTGACCAGGACATCAGAAACATGGAGCCGATGGACCCAGAAGGACCCCAAAGTGTAATACCCACAATGTGGCGTGTGTGTGTGTGTGTGCTGTGGTGTGTGTGTGTAGGGGGGAGGGTGTGTGTGGGGTGTGTGTGTGTGTGTAGTGTTCGTGTGTGTCTGCGTTAGTGTGTGTGAGAAGAGACCCAACAACCGGCTTCCCTTTCCCGGGTCTGATGTTTTTGAATTCTTTTAAAAACAAGGCTGAAAGATGGAGGAGCATCACCCCCACGCCCATGTGGCTGGAGGCCAGTAACTAGATGCAATATCGCCCTTCTGACTTTGGCCTTTATCTGTCGTGCAACGCATGCCTAGAGAACACACAAATACAGACTCTAGTTATGGTACACCCACGGGCACACAACCACAAGCACACTACACACCACACACACAACACACACCACACACACACACACACATCTACAGTTATGTCTGGCTGGTGTGAGAAACTTAATGATCGAGGATGAAGCTGAAGGCTTTTTTGTTGCAAATAGAAACACAGGTGGGCACACAAACTCACAACACAGCACTCACGTTTACACAAAGCACGCACAGGTTCACACATATCATTGGGGGGGGGGGGGGCGGGGTGCTGCCCGGGGGGGAGGGGGGAGGTGGTGGGGCGGGGGGGGGGTGGAAGGGGACGGTGGAAGGGAATGGATGGAAAAGAGAAAGAAGGCCACTAGGGTGGATTCTCCGCTCCCATGCCCCAGTATCCAGATACACACAAAGCACAATGAAACTTAGACCGTGTTTTCGCACTGGATGGAAATGATAAAATGAACAGGCTGACGGGGACTGGCAGCAAGGCAAGGAGTGGGAAGAGGAGAGGAGAGGAGAAGAAGAGAAAGGGAGGAGGGATGGGAGGATGGAGAGCGTAATGGATGGATATTGATGTTAACGGAGCGAAGAGTTGTTAGCAGAACGAGGAAGATCGTGGGGATTGGATACGGGAGAAGAAAAAGAGACACGATACAGTAAAAATGACCTTGGTACTTCTTCTGATTAGTCATGAGAGTGAGTGATGACTTGACCCACGCTCCACGAGGTCGCTGCTCCCCTCCCGTCTGTAGGTAGAGTGCAAAGGAAGAGAATAGAGGGAGAAGAAACTAATGGAGAACGAAAGAGAGAGCCCTGATGAGATGGCCCTTTTTTGGGAGATGGATGTTGACTTGGGACCGATTGTTTTAAAGTTAGCGGAGAGAGAAACAAGAGAAAAAGTAAGCTCTTCTGGCTTTTTCTTAAGAGAGGGTGGAGATTGAGGGAAACCCAAAGGGTGGAAGAGAGAGCCGAGGGACAAAGACGATGACTCTGACTCCCCCCCGATGCGTGACCTGGGTAGGACTGGGGAGAGACCCTGCGGTATGAGACGCGGAGGAGAGGCAGACTGGGAGTTTGATTGGTTCCTGTTTCTCCTTCGACCCCGCTCTTTTTTCCAGATTTTGATTTGAGGGCCCCACCCGATGGGAGAGACGTAGGGAGCCCCCCAATTCGTGCAGGGAGTCCCGAGACGAGAGGGAGAGAAACACAGAGAAGAGAGAGAGGAGGGAAACAGGGGGAGAGAGAGGGGCAGAGAGACACGAGAGACGAGGAGCGGAAACAGGGGGAGCGAAGGGGAGAGAAACAGAGAGAGGGAAAAAACAGGGGGAGAGAGCAGGATGGGATGAGGGTCCCTGTCTGCGGGATGAGTAGTAGCAGCGAGAGAATAGAGACCGAGGGAGGTGGGAGAAGATGGGAAAGGAAAGGATTTAGTATTCGGTTCGAGGAGATCTCTCGGGGCTATCCCTCCTCCTTCTGAGAGTTCCGATGGAGATGTTGCAGAGAGGGGTGAGACACCTCCCCCGCGGGAGGCCCTAGGACCCCCCCTTGATCGCACTGGGAGACGTCAAGAAAGAGGGTACAAGATAAGAGGGAAAAATAGAGAGCAAGTTCTTGAATCTTACACGGGAGTCCACACCCTCTCGAGGCCTTCACCATCATGAATGAAGCGAATAAAGGAGAAGAGAAATGGTGGCCAAGAGAGGGGCGTAGAAGATGCGAAAGAGAGGGGAGTGGTGGGAGAGAGGAGAGGTGGACTGGTGGGAAGAGAGGAGAGAAGGAGAGGTGGAAACCCCATAGGGAGAGGTGGAAGAGAGGAGAAGGAGAGGTGGAAGAGAGGACGAACTCCCCCGGGGAAGAGTTAGAAGGAGAGATGCCGGCCTGAAGAGAGGAGAAGGAGAATGGTTGGGGAGAGGAGACAAGATGAGGTGAAGAGAGGAGAGGTGGAAGAGAGGATGAGGAGAGGTGGAAAGAGAGGAGAGGTGGAAAGAGGGAGAGGTGGGAGAGAGGAGATGGAAGAGAGGAGAAGGAGACGGTGGAAGGAGAGGAGGAGGTGGAAGAGAGGAAAGGAGAGTGGAGAGGAGGAGAAGGAGAGGTGGAAGAGAGGAGAGGTGAAGAGAGAGAGGTGGAGAGAGGAGAAGGAGCGGTGAAGAGAGGAGGGAAGAGACGGTGGAAGAGAGGAGAGGTGGAAGAGAGGAGAGGGGAAGAGAGGAGAAGGAGCGTGGAAGAGAGAGAAGGAGAGGTGGGAGAGAGAGAGGTGGGTGGAAGAGAGGAGAGGTGGAAGAGAGGAGAAGGAGAGTGGAAGAGAGGAGAGGTGGAAGAGAGGAGAGGTGGAAGAGAGAGAAGGAGAGGTGGAAGAGAGGGTAGCGAGAGTGGGAGAGAGGAGAGGTGGGAGAGAGAGAGGGTGGAGAGAGGAGAGGTGGGAGAGAGAGAGAAGGAGAGGTGAGAGGAGAAGGAGAGGTGGGAGAGAGGATCAGCAGGCTTATATCAAGTTTCTCTTATCTCACATAACAGCAATGTTGACATTACTCAACAGGTCCACTCCAGGGAACAAAATCGATAGGAGATTTGGTACAGTAATGAAATAATGAACCTCTCCTCTCTGATCAGGAGCCAGATGTCAGCTCTGCATGTTTACAAATAAGAAACAGGTTCCTGTAAACAGGCAAGTCTGGGAGAAACCCACGGCAACCACATCCCATGACCATCACAGAGCATCCATAGGAGAGAGGGAGAGAGAGAGAAACAGAGAGACAGACACACAGTGAAATGAGTTTAATAGAGAAGCCTAAAACAGATTAATTAAAGCAGAGTACCATAGGGTCCAGTAGAGTATAGTAAAATCCTCATCAAGACTCTCAATGATGCAAACTTTTTCCAGATTTATATTTTCTCTTTTCCAGAAACCTTTTTTCTCAATATTTTTTGCAACTTATCAAAGGTTTTTTTTCGAAAATAATTTGTTTGTTAACTTATCAAATATTCCCCCCCGAAAATAATTTAGTAAACATATAAAAACTGTATTTTTCGTTCAAAATGAACCAACAGATTGTCTGGGCCGAGGACTGACCAGATGACACAGTCTGTTTTCAGAAGTATCATTTTACAACACGTGATCGGACCGCGACGGAATCAAACAGTTTATTTGTTTTATGGATGAGAACCCCAAACAATTGATATCCTGCATTATTATGGGATGCCATCTTCTCAGGGTTATTATGGGTATGCATCTTCTCAGGGTCATGGATGCAGAGAGAGAGTTAGTTTCCTCTGCTGTGTGTCCAGACTAACAACTGTTTAGAAACATTACATTTCCCAGTTTGTTTTGGATTTTGTTGCCAGACAGGATTTGGGACCAGGTCAGCTTCCTCTGAGCCAATCAGGACCGGGTCAGCTTCCTCTGAGCCAATCAGGACCGGGTCAGCTTCCTCTGAGCCAATCAGGGCCAGAACAACCGTCTGCTGGTGACATCACGTTCCTGAAGCCTCCAGATCACCACGGCAACGTGGCCGTGACAAGCTCGGCTTACGTTTACATTTAGCAGACATTCTTATCCAGAGCGACTTACAGTAAGTCCAGGGACATTCCCCCCGAGGCAAGTAGGGATGAAGTGCCTTACCCAAGGACACAACGTAATTTCGCACGTCTGGGAATCGAACCGGCAACCTTCTGATCAATAGCCCGATTCCCTTAACCGCTCAGCCACCTGACTCCCCGACTTTTTGAGTCCCCATTCCCCTTCCCAGATCAAAGGGATTCTGTCTATTCCTGAATTGGAGTGTGGAACCAACACACACATCCAGAGCATGGGGACCCCATCAGACAAACACACTGCCAAGAGCAGCCAGCCAAGAGCAGCCAGCCAGGGAGTCATACAGTCAACCAGCCAACTAACCAGCCAGTGAGCCAAACCAACCAGCCAGCCAGTCAGCCAACCAGCTAGCCAGTCAGCCAAGTCTGTGGTGTGTGTGTATGTCTGTGTGAGTGTGTGGTGTATGTTGTGTGTGTGTGTGTCTGTCTGTGTGAGTGTGTGTGGTCTGTGTTGTGTGAGTGTGTGTGTGATGTCTGTGTGAGTGTGTGTATGTCTGTGTGAGTGTGTGGTGTGTGTGTCTGTGTGTGAGTGTGTGTGATGTGTGTGTGTGAGTGTGTGTGTCTGTCTGTGTGAGTGTGTGTGTATGTCTGTGTGAGTGTGTGTGCCTGTTTGTGTGAGTGTGTGTGTGTATGTCTGTGTGAGTGTGTGTGCCTGTGTGAGTTCTTGTCTGTGACCCTTCCCATCCATAAATCACCAGCACACAATCACAACCAAGGTTTGTGTGTCCCTAGGCATGACGGCCTTCACATCTGCCTCATAAACGTCCAGGTCCGAGCAGAGCCAAGACCTGAGATGAACCAGAGATCAGCACTCAAAGTGCCGATCTCTGACACTGTCTGTCCCTGACTCCGCCCACAACACGGTCTGGCCGTGACTCCGCCCACGAGCGCCTTCAACGCTCCGGCTGAACGAGGCGAGGAGTGTGTGGCAAGCTTCTAGACCTCGGAGTCACATGACACGGCAAAGGCAGCACCGATAAGCCAATCAGACAGCATGAACTGTGTAAGCAGCTTGTTGTTTGGTGTAACAGGATTAGGAGAGGAGAGTGGGCATGTTGCTCCACCTCTGGAAGCTCCGACAACACAAACACTGACCTTCAGCACAGAGGGAAAGTCCCTACTTGTTCGTTGGAACCTGCTATCTGTATGTCGTCTGTTCGGTTCCTTAATCCTCCTCTCAACTCTTGTTCACCTCCTCTGCCTCTTCTCTTATCTTTCTCCTCCGCTGGTTACTACACTCTCTCTCTTTCGCTCGAGTTTGTTCTCTCACTTGCTTCTATGATGATGTTGTTGTTTCCCTCGTCTCTCGACTCTCGCTCTCCTATCGCATAGTCTCTATCGACTCTATCACTGATCCATCGTAGACTATCTACACTACTCCTCTCCCTAGCTCTCCCTCTCTCTCCCTCTCTCTCTCTCTCTCTCTCTCTCATCTCTCTCTCTCTCTCTCCCTCTCTCTCTAAGCAGAGAGGTTAACATGTTAATGTTTAACCTAGTCCTGGGGTCCCCAGGGCAAACTCCATAAACACAGCACGGACATTGCTGGGAGAGAGGTGGGGAGGGAGAGGGGGAGTGAGAGAAGGGAGAGTAAGAGAGGGTAGAGAGAGTGAGGAGAGGGGGGAGGGTGGAGAGAGGGGAAAGTAAGGAGAGGAGAGGAGAGAGAAAGGAGAAAGGAGAGTAGAGGGTAGGAGAGTGAGAGGAGAGGGGGGAGGATGGAGAGAGAGGGGAAAGTAAGGAGAGGAGAGGGAGGAGAGAGGAGAGAGAGAATGGAGAGAGAAAGGAGAAGGGAGAAGAGGAGATTGAGAGAGGGGGAG
The DNA here is from genome assembly GCA_903064625.1 of Mallotus villosus. NCBI lineage: Eukaryota > Metazoa > Chordata > Actinopteri > Osmeriformes > Salangidae > Mallotus > Mallotus villosus. Next base: position 30,355 of record CAEFZP010001996.1, on the reverse strand, counting down.
AGAGAGAGAGGGGAGAGAGTGAGAGTAGAGAGAGAGGGGAGTGAGAGAGGGGAGAGAGAGAGAGGGGAGAGAGTGAGGAATGGGAATATTCCTCTTCTTGCAGAAGATGAAGCAGAGAGAGAAACCGTGTCTTCCTTTCAACACCTAGTGATGTCAGTGTAAATCCTCTGACTGAGAGCAGTAGTGGGGCAGGAGCCTGTGGCTTTGAAACACAGGATAGAGGACCTGTAGCAGTGAAGTATAGAGGCTAGAAGACCTGTAGCAGTGAAGTATAGAGGCTAGAAGACATGCAGCAGTGAAGTATAGAGGCTAGAAGACCTGCAGCAGTGAAGTATAGAGGCTAGAAGACATGCAGCAGTGAAGTATAGAGGCTAGAAGACCTGCAGCAGTGAAGTATAGAGGCTAGAAGACCTGCAGCAGTGAAGTATAGAGGCTATAGAAGACCTGCAGCAGTGAAGTATAGAGGCTAGAAGACCTGCAGCAGTGAAGAGTATAGAGGCTTAGAAGACCTGCAGCAGTGAAGTATAGAGGCTAGAAGGACCTGCAGCAGTGAAGTATAGAGGCTAGAAGAGACCTGCAGCAGTGAAGTATAGAGGCTAGAAGACCTGCAGCAGTGAAGTATAGAGGCTAGAAGACCTGCAGCAGTGAAGTATAGAGGCTAGAAGACCTGCAGCAGTGAAGTATAGAGGACTAGTAGAAGACCTGCAGCAGTGAAGTTGATAGAGGCTAGAAGACCTGCAGCAGTGAAGTATAGAGGCTAGAAGACCTGCAGCAGTGAAGTATAGAGGCTAGAAGACCTGCAAGCAGTGAAGTATAGAGGCTAGAAGACCTGCAGCAGTGAAGTATAGAGGCTAGTTTCACATCAGGATCCGCAGATCAGAACCAGGGGTTTCTGGCCTGGGTAGATCACCATTGTACTCAACAGGCTTATGGTCTCGTTACCTAGTAACCAAATCAAATAACCTTTGTGATTCTCTTGTGATAAACCCTGCCCTCAGCATACATGTCGTCAAACATTTAACAAGCAACTTGAATTCCCATTCTCTGATTGGACGAAGGCCACTGAGGCAGCATGTTGGGTAGCGGTTGGGGGATTCCGTCACACGGTTGTAACCGAAGGGACAGCAGGGTTAGGGTCAGGGTTTGAAGTTCACCGGGGTGTAAAACAGCCGTACGCACACAACCCACTGCGTAACATTAGCGTCACAGTAAGGTCCTGCTGCTAGGTACCAAAGGTTTCTGATATCCTTACGCTCCGAGCGACACCCTCTGATTCCTGTGTAGTTACACAACGTCAACACGGTGTGTTGACGTCTTCAAAGTGCCGGTTTGTGCCAGGACTGCCCTTCTGATGGGCAACAACCGTAACACAACGACCACACGGGCCGAGGCAGCCTGACTCACTAGGAGACGAGGCAGCCTGACTCACTTGGAGACGAGGCAGCCTGACTCACTGGAGACGAGGCAGCCTGACTCACTGGAGACGAGGCAGCCTGACTCACTGGAGACGAGGCAGCCTGACTCACTAGGAGACGAGGCAGCCTGACTCACTTGGAGACGAGGCAGCCTGACTCACTGGAGACGAGGCAGCCTGACTCGCTAGGAGACGAGGCAGCCTGACTCACTAGGAGACGAGGCAGCCTGACTCACTTGGAGACGAGGCAGCCTGACTCACTAGGAGACGAGGCAGCCTGACTCACTTGGAGACGAGGCAGCCTGACTCACTAGGAGACGAGGCAGCCTGACTCAATTGGAGACGAGGCAGCCTGACTCACTAGGAGACGAGGCAGCCTGACTCACTTGGAGACGAGGCAGCCTGACTCACTTGGAGACGAGGCAGCCTGACTCACTAGGAGACGAGGCAGCCTGACTCACTTGGAGACGAGGCAGCCTGACTCACTTGGAGACGAGGCAGCCTGACTCACTAGGAGACGAGGCAGCCTGACTCACTTGGAGACGAGGCAGCCTGACTCACTAGGAGACGAGGCAGCCTGACTCACTTGGAGACGAGGCAGCCTGACTCACTTGGAGACGAGGCAGCCTGACTCACTAGGAGACGAGGCAGCCTGACTCACTTGGAGACGAGGCAGCCTGACTCACTAGGAGACGAGGCAGCCTGACTCACTAGGAGACGAGGCAGCCTGACTCACTAGGAGACGAGGCAGCCTGACTCACTTGGAGACGAGGCAGCCTGACTCACTTGGAGACGAGGCAGCCTGACTCACTAGGAGACGAGACAGCCTGACTCACTAGGAGACGAGGCAGCCTGACTCACTAGGAGACGAGGCAGCCTGACTCACTAGGAGACGAGGCAGCCCTGACTCACTTGGAGACGAGGCAGCCTGACTCACTAGGAGACGAGGCAGCCTGACTCATTTAGAGACGAGGCAGCCTGACTCACTTGGAGACGAGGCAGCCTGACTCACTAGGAGACGAGGCAGCCTGACTCACTAGGAGACGAGGCAGCCCTGACTCACTTGGAGACGAGGCAGCCTGACTCACTAGGAGACGAGGCAGCCTGACTCATTTGGAGACGAGGCAGCCTGACTCACTTGGAGACGAGGCAGCCTGACTCACTGGAGGCAGCCTGACTCACTTGGAAAATCCTGTGTTTTTGTTTTGAACGGGTCACAGTGATTGGCTAGACCGGGGAGTAGAGAGGAGCATCGTAAACAAGTACGACATTGGAATGTTGTAGTTCGGTAGCGAGCTAGCTGGCGTCAGCCTTAGACAATGTCAGGCATTTAGACTTTAGACGCTTTTACAACTATTGACTCCCGGCGGAAGATTCAACACTGTCTGACCGCAACTCCAAAGCTTCAAAAACGAGTTCTGAAGATCCCAGGAAACTGACC
>CAEFZP010001996.1:0-22500 GCA_903064625.1 Mallotus villosus | reverse complement strand
TCAACAGGTATGCAACCTTACCCCAGATACTGCTGCCCTGTGTAGGAGGGGCAGGGGGGGGAGGGGGAGGGGAGGGAGGGGAGGAGGGGCGGGGAGAGTCTACCTTCACAGATCACAGGACAGAGATGGCCAGGCGAGAGGGGACCGGGGTAGGAGAGAGCGAGCTTTGCCCGAAAGGTTCATGAATCAGACTGGAGGATTAGTCAACAATGACGATGTATCTCAACGGTGCCTCTGGGAAAGAGACACCGTTCCTGGTCGGCAGAAGAAACTACATTTTCAGTTTGAGTGTGTGTGTTTGTGTGTGTGTTGAACACAAAGGAGCCAGACTGTGACCTTAAAACACAAGCAACACAAAGAACATAAAAAATAGAACATATCGATATTCACGATATTCATTTACATCGTCGTCAAAATCATTGCGATATTATCGCTAATATTCGATATATCGCCCAGCCCTAGTTTGCATACAACCATGTTGTATGTCACTCACCAACAAACTGCAGTGTTTTGGTTTGAAGACCACAAGCTGAAGGTGTATTGTTCATCCGTATGTGTATCAGTGCGTGTATTACAGTGCATCGTGACAAGACAGTCGTTCTCAAACGGACTGGACTGGTAATTAAAGCATCACAGTCTGTACTTTAATAGCCTGTGATTTTACAACGCTCAGATTGGTAAAACAGACCATCTACGGATCCCCACGTTGAACTGTGTGATGTACTGTCAGCCTGTTTACTGACTGTCAGCCTGTTTACTGACTGTCCACCTGTTTACCGCCTGCAGGCTGGTGGCATGGTACAGAACATGCTGTTACCTAATCAGCTTATTAAAGTGAGGGGCCTGAGGGGGGGAGAGGGGGATGGGATGGGGGAGAGGAGAGGGGGATGGGGGGAGAGGACGAGGGGGAGGGGGAGAGGAGAGAGGAGAGGGGAGTGGGGAGAGAGAGGGGGAGGGGGATGGGGGGAGAGGAGAGGAGAGGGGGGGATGGGGGAGGAGAGGGGGGATGGGGGAGAATGAGAGGGGGATGGGGGGAGAGGGGAGGGGGATGAGAGGGGGGATGGGGTGAGAGGAGAGGAGGGGTTGAACAGAGGAGGGTGATAAAAAAGGCACTGTTGTGGTCCTGACAATTCTTTTGAAATAAAGCGAGGAGGACAGAGGAGAGGGAGAGAGGGAGGGGAAGAGTGGGTAAAGGGGAGAGGGGGGAGGAGAGCAATATAGCAAGACCTCATTTCCACTTCCTGAATTGACTACAATGAAATTGACTTCAAAACCTGTTCCAGGACTGAACTGCATCCATCCTGTTGCCAAGAACTACCACCACATCCAAACCCCAACCCCCCACCCCCACACCCCTTGCCACCCTGGCACCACCCAGCAGGGGGGGGAGCAGGAGGCCGGATGGGGCACATCAAGTGACTCATCATACTCTCTGGTGCTACCTTGTTCAGTCCGTTAGCAGAATAATGAAATAACATCACGTGATGCATGCAGAAGCCTTTTCTGGGAACTGAGGATGAAGATGTAGATGGATGTGGAGATCTCGAGAGAGGGGGATGCAGAGAGCGGTAACTATACTATCTAGGATAGCATGTGGGGATAGATAATCTCTCTCGCTCCTCTCGAGCGTCTCCGCGTCATTGTTCTCTATCTGTTGTTCTCTCTCTCTGTGTGTTGTGTCTCCTCTCTCTCTCTCTTCTTTTCTCCTCTATTTGTCCTCTCTCTCGTTTTTCCGCGCTCCTTTTTTACTCTCTCTGTTCTCCTCTCTCTTCGTTCTATCGCTGAGGATAGAGAGGAGTGGGGTAAGAAGAGGGGGAGAGAGATAGGTAGAGAGAGAGGGAGGGAGGATGGAGACGTTTGCCCATGCCAATTACATGCATGCAATCCACTACCACTGTAAATGATGTGTGCGTGTGTGTTTTGGTGCGTGTGTGTTTGTGTGTGCGTGTGTGTGGGTGCGTGTGTGTTGGTGTGTCGTTTGTTTTCTCTATGGAAACACCAATCCCAGTGATTTGGTGTGTGCTGTGGTTAATCTCCACACCTTTGCTTAGAACAACAGCGACAACACATCGAGATGAGGAGGAGGTCGAGAGCGAGCGCGCGCTCGCGAGAGCGAGAGAGAGAGAGAGAGAGAGATAACGAGAGACTGAGTAGGAGAATATGAGAGGGAGGTAAAGAGAGGAGAGAGAGCTCTCTCTGCCGCTCTCTCATCTCTCTCTCTCTCTCTTCTCTCTCTCTCTCTCTCCTCTCATCCTTCTTGCTCATCTCTCTCTTTATCTCGCTCTCTCTCTCTTCTCTCTCTCTCTCTTTGCTCTGCTCTCTCGCTGCTCTCTACTCTCTCTCCTCGTTCTCTCGCTCTCGCTCATACTTCATCTCTCCTCTCTCTCTTTCCTGTCCTCTCTCTCTGCTCTCTCTCTCTCCTCTCACTCTCTCGTCCCTCTCCCCTCTCAAAGGAAGCGACAAAGAAAAGCGGAGAAACGGGAAGAGGAGTACCAGAGAGCAAGGACTAAACTCTCCTGCATCTGCCTTTTGTTTTTACTCCTCTCTGTTTCACACTCAGAAAACAAACCTTCCAATGTTCCCATCTGTGTGTTTGGTTCTGTTTACACACACACACACACCACACACACACACACACACACACACACACACACACACACACACACACACAACACACACACACACACACCACACACACACACACCCACACACACACACACACACACACACACACACACACACACCCACACACACACACACACACACCACACACCACACACACACCACACACATCCCACACACACACACACACAGAGCGGTCACTGTGTGGGCAGCTGGAACACAAAGTGTAACAACAGCAGTGTGACCAGCAGCCCTACCTCCAGGAGCAGCCAGTCAGGAGCAGCCAATCAGAAGCAGCCCTACCTCCAGGAGCAGCCCTACCTACAAAAGCAGCCAATCAGGAGCAGCCCTACCTACAAAAGCAGCCAGTCAGAGCAGCCCTCGCTCCAGGAGCAGCCAATCAGAAGCAGCCCTACCTCCAGGAGCAGCCTACCTCCAAAAGCAGCCAATCAGGAGCAGCCCTCGCTCCAGGAGCAGCCAATCAGGAGCAGCCAGTCAGAAGCAGCCAGTCAGAAGCAGCCAGTCAGAAGCAGCCAATCAGGAAGCAGCCAGTCAGAAAGCAGCCAGTCAGGAGCAGCCAATCAGAAGCAGCCCTACCTCCAGAAGCAGCCAATCAGGAGCAGCCAATCAGGAGCAGCCAGTCAGGAGCAGCAAGTCAGGAGCAGCAAGTCAGGAGCAGCCAGTCAGGAGCAGCCAGCAGGCAGGCAGAGGCGCCGTGTGAGAGCCGGGTCATTCAAGCTTTCATTCCTGGCAGAGGGGAATCTAAATACCTCTCCTCCCTGCTGCCCCTGGCTCTCAGCCCAGCCACAAGGGACTCTGCTGTCTGCATGGTGCGTGGTCTGTCTGTCTGTCTGTCTGCCTGTCTGTCTGCCTGCATGGTGCGTGGTCTGTCTGTCTGTCTGTCTGTCTGCATGGTGCGTGATCTGTCTGTCTGTCTGCATGGTGCGTGGTCTGTCTGTCTGTCTGTCTGCCCAAGCTCTCCCAAGCTGCCCAAGCTCTCTCTTGGAAGTCGCTTTGGATAAAGCGTCTGCTAAATGAATAAATGTGGTCTGTCTGTCTGTCTGCCTGTCTGTCTGTCTGCCTGCATGGTGCGTGGTCTGTCTGTCTGTCTGCCTGTCTGTCTGCCTGCATGGTGCGTGGTCTGTCTGTCTGTCTGTCTGTCTGCATGGTGCGTGATCTGTCTGTCTGTCTGCATGGTGCGTGGTCTGTCTGTCTGTCTGTCTGTCTGTCTGCCTGCATGGTGCGTGATCTGTCTGTCTGTCTGTCTGTCTGTCTGCCTGTCTGCATGGTGCGTGGTCTGTCTGTCTGTTTGTGTCTCTGCCTGTCTGTCTGCCTGAATGTGGCTTTGCCTTGCCTGCCTGCACAAACACAAAAATGTCAAGTTGGAAACGTCATTCTCCGAATGTCCTTCACAACAAGCAAAGTATTTCTTTTATTTTACAATGCTCGCAGCTTCTCTGGTGGATGACGGCTTCTCCTCGCTGCGTGATGTCAGTGAGGGGGCGAGCCCATGTTCAGAACCCATGTTTAGAACCCATGTTCAGAACCCATGTTCAGAACCCATGTTTAGAACCCATGTTCAGAGCCCATGTTCATAACCCATGTTCAGAACCCATGTTTAGAACCCATGTTCAGAACCCATGTTCAGAGCCCATGTTCAGAACCCATGTTCAGAGCCCATGTTCAGAACCCATGTTCAGAGCCCATGTTCAGAACCCATGTTCAGAGCCCATGTTCAGAACCCATGTTCAGAACCCATGTTCAGAACCCATGTTTGGAACCCATGTTCAGAGCCCATGTTCATAACCCATGTTCAGAACCCATACTTAGAACCCATGTTCAGAACCCATGTTCAGAGCCCATGTTCAGAGCCCATGTTCAGAACCCATGTTCAGAACCCATGTTCAGAACCCATGTTTAGAACCCATGTTCAGAGCCCATGTTCATAACCCATGTTCAGAACCCATGTTTAGAACCCATGTTCAGAGCCCATGTTCAGAACCCATACTTAGAACCCATGTTCAGAACCCATGTTCAGAACCCATACTTAGAACCCATGTTCAGAACCCATACTTAGAACCCATGTTCAGAACCCATGTTCAGAACCCATGTTCAGAACCCATGTTCAGGACTCATGTTCAGGACTTATGTTCAGAACCAATTGTTTGATAACTTAGTAATAGGATTGTTTATGGGGTGACAGTTAGCTACCGTTAGCTTTGAGCTGTGATGACATCAGTGTCTCAACCTGGATCACCTGAACCCAGACCTGACTCAGTAGATCACCTGAACCCAGACCTGACTCAGTAGATCACCCCGAACCCAGACCTGACTCAGTAGATCACCCGAACCCAGACCTGACTCAGTAGATCACCTGAACCCAGACCTGACTCGGTGGATCACCTGAACCCAGACCTGACTCAGTAGATCACCTGAACCCAGACCTGACTCAGTAGATCACCTGAACCCAGATCTGACTCAGTAGATCACCTGAACCCAGACCTGACTCAGTAGATCACCTGAACCCAGACCTGACTCAGTAGATCACCTGAACCCAGACCTGACTCAGTAGATTACCTGAACCCAGACCTGACTCAGTAGATTACCTGAACCCAGATCTGACTCAGTAGATCACCTGAACCCAGACCTGACTCAGTAGATCACCTGAACCCAGACCTGACTCAGTAGATCACCTGAACCCAGACCTGACTCGGTATATCACCTGAACCCAGACCTGACTCAGTAGATCACATGAACCCAGACCTGACTCGGTAGATCACCTGAACCCAGACCTGACTCAGTAGATTACCTGAACCCAGACCTGACTCAGTAGATCACCTGAACCCAGACCTGACTCAGTAGATCACCTGAACCCAGACCTGACTCGGTAGATCACCTGAACCCAGACCTGACTCGGTAGATCACCTGAACCCAGACCTGACTCGGTAGATCACCTGAACCCAGACCTGACTCAGTAGATTACCTGAACCCAGACCTGACTCAGTAGATCACCTGAACCCAGACCTGACTCAGTAGATCACCTGAACCCAGACCTGACTCAGTAGATTACCTGAACCCAGACCTGACTCAGTAGATCACCTGAACCCAGACCTGACTCAGTAGATCACCTGAACCCAGACCTGACTCAGTAGATTACCTGAACCCAGACCTGACTCAGTAGATCACCTGAACCCAGACCTGACTCAGTAGATCACCTGAACCCAGACCTGACTCGGTGGATTATCTGGGACTGTCGGTGCAGAAACTGTGAAGGGCGGAAATGCAGTCACACATTAGAAGTGTGTTAAATACACTGATATAGTTATGCTGTGTATATATATATATATGTGTGTGTGTGTGTGTGTGTGTGTGAGAATGTGGTGTGTGTATGCAGTGTGGGTGTGTGTTTGTGTCTCAGGGGGTACACAATATTGGAGAAGACCAGGAGACAAAGACCAGGAGAGACCAGGAGACAGAGACCAGGAGACAGAGACCAGGAGAGACCAGGAGACAGAGACCAGGAGACAGAGACCAGGAGACAGAGACCAGGAAAGGGGGGGCCTGCATCTGTCTGGGCTAACATCGCTCAGACCCAGCACAGACCCAAACCAGATGGAAAGAGAACCTTCTCAGAACATTCCATATTCCACACCTCCCTTCTGAGTCTCCCAAACAGAACAAAGAGACAGAAGAGACCGGAGGAGGAGAGGAGAGGAGGGAGGAGGGGAGACAGTGAGGAAGAGAGGGGAGGAGGGAGAAGGGAGGGGAGACAGTGAGGCAGAGAGGGGGAGGAGGGAGGGGAGACAGTGAGGAAGAGAGGGGGAGGAGGGAGAAGGGAGGGGAGACAGTGAGGAAGAGAGGGGGGAGGGAGGGAGACAGTGAGGAAGAGAGGGGAGACAGTGAGGAAGAGAGGGGGGAGGGAGGGTGAGACAGTGAGGAAGAGAGGGGAGACAGTGAGGAAGAGAGGGGAGACAGTGAGGAGAGAGGGGGGGAGGGAGGGGAGACAGTGAGGAAGAGAGGGGGGAGGGGAGGGGAGACAGTGAGGAAGAGAGGGGAGACGTGAGGAAGAGAGGGGGAGAAGAGTGGGAGACAGTGAGGGAGAGGGGGGAGGGAGGGGGGGAGACAGTGAGGAAGAGAAGGGGAGAAGAGGGGGGAGACAGTGAGGAAGAGAGAGAGACAGGAATGGCTTCCCAGCCAGGCATGCTTGGTCCTGTTTTGTGGGCGTCGATCCTCTGCACCCAAACAACATCACAGGAGCCGGCAGCTCTGTGTATGCAGTGTGTGTGTGTGTGTGTGTGTGTGTGTGTGTGTGTGTGTGTGTGTGTGTGTGTGTGTGTGTGTGTGTGTGGTGTGTGTGTGTGTGTGTGTGTGCGTGTGCCTGTGAGAAAGTGTATGCGGGTCTTTGTGTGTGGGTGTGAGAAAGAGAAAAGAGTGTACGTGTGACAGAGGAAGAGAGAAGAGAGAATGTGTTTGTGAGACAAAAAGAGTGTCTGTGTCAGAGACTGTGTGTGTGTGTGTTAGAGAGAGAGACAGGAAAGAGTGTGAGTGTCAGAAAATGTGTGTGCCGGTAAGTGTGTGTATCTGTGTGTGTGTATCTGTGTGTGTGTCTCCTGCAGTGTGCAGGGGACAGTGCAGATGACGATATGCGTCTAACACAAACAGGAAGGGGAGGGGCCTATTACAGGGGGCTTGTTCTTTTCAACCAATCACTTTTAGTGGGCTTGACTTTCACTGCATCGTCTCAAACACACACAAGCTGAAGCCGTGGCAGCAGCAGGATAGCAGGGCAACGGAGCGAGAGAGAGAGAGAGAGAGAGAGAGAGAGGAGAGAGAGAGAGAGAGAGGAGAGAGAGAGGAGAGAGAGAGAGGAGAGAGAGAGAGAGGGAGGAGGAGGAGGAGGGGGGGGTAGCAGTGCCCACGTTCCCCTTAAACTGGGCCTCTCAGTAAGAGGACAGTCAAACCCTCCCTGTATACCAGCAGGCAACAATGACCTGTCTGCCTGCCTGCCTGTCTGTCTGTCTGTATACCAGCAGACAATAATGACCTGTCTGCCTGCCTGCCTGCCTGTCTGTCTGTCTGTATACCAGCAGACAATAATGACCTGTCTGCCTGCCTGTCTGTATACCAGCAGACAACAATGACCTGTCTGCCTGCCTGTCTGTCTGTCTGTCTGTATACCAGCAGAGACAACAATGACCTGTCTGCCTGCCTGTCTGTCTGTCTGTATACCAGCAGAGACAACAATGACCTGTCTGCCTGCCTGTCTGTCTGTCTGTCTGTATACCAGCAGACAACAATGACCTGCCTGCCTGCCTGTCTGTCTGTCTGTCTGTATACCAGCAGAGACAACAATGACCTGTCTGTCTGTCTGTCTGTTGTTTTACCAGCAGAGACAACAATGACCTGTCTGTCTTTCTGTCTGTCCATCTACCTACCTACCTACCTACCTGTCTGCCTCTGTTTCTCTATTCACCCATCCGTCTATCTCTGTACAGAGGTTAAGGGTCATAGTTCCTGGTGCAGGTAGACGGGTCTGTCCTTAGAGTGCCCCACTGACAGCATGACTAATCATCCGTGATGAACAGGCGGATCGATACACAGCTAGCGTGTGGCTATGGTTAGTATCAACAGTCAGGCCCCTTGGCTGTGTGGTGTGTCAGTTCACCACGCCTGCTAGCTAGGATGTGCCTGCTAGCTAGGATGTGGCTGCTAGCTAGGATGTGCCTGCTAGCTGGGATGTGGCTGCTCTGGGATGTGCCTGCTAGCTAGGATGGTGCCTGCTCTGGGATGTGGCTGCTAGCTAGGATGTGCCTGCTCTGGGATGTGCCTGCTAGCTAGGATGTGGCTGCTCTGGGATGTGGCTGCTAGCTAGGATGTGCCTGCTCTGGGATGTGGCTGCTAGCTAGGATGTGCCTGCTCTGGGATGTGGCTGCTAGCTAGGATGTGGCTGCTCTGCCATGAGGCTGGAAGAACGGCGTGTTCCCTGACCCTGACCACTGACATACTGATGGAACTCAATCCTGTTCCAGAACTCTGCACTTCTGATCCTTGATCTCCTCATGTTCTTTCTGTGTGTACTGTTCTGATTGGTCACTGTAGATCAAACGGTCAGCTAAAATGAATCAACTTAAATGTAAAAGTAGAACTCTCTGGTCTGGTTCACACTGGTACTGGTTTACAAGAGAAAAGCTCAACTTGTGGGTCTGTACGCATGCTTAGGACCAATCAGAACACAGGATTTTGGGTCTGTACGCAGGCTTAGGACCAATCAGAACACAGGTTTTTGGGTCTGTACGCAGGCTTAGGACCAATCAGAACACAGGTTTTTAAAAAGTCTGGCTCCGGCGTACAAGCACCCTCCGTACAACTGAATATATGTCATTTACATTACATTTCAATGAATATACGTACATTTATAGTACATATAAGTATGAAATTGTCATTGTGTGTCTGTTTCATGTCTTATCTGTAAAAGATACAGTATATATCTCAACTTAACTGAAGCAGTGTGAAGCTGCTTGGGTTGGAAGTAGAGTTTTATTCTACTGTTCTATTCATTTTCTATTGTTGTTCAACGATTCTGTCATGTTGTGTTCTGTTGTTAGTTGAGTCTCTCGCAGTTTCTTTCTGTAAATGGTGTTCATCACTCACTTCATCACTCACACCCGAGGCACACACACACCACACTGAAGCACACACACCACACACAGAAGTACACACACACACACACCACACGAAGCACACACACACACACACACACACACAGAAGCACACACACACACACACACTGAAGCACACACACACACACACACACACAGAAGCCACACACACACACACACAGAAGCACACACACACTGAAGCACACACACACAAAGACACACACACACACACAACACACACACACACACACACACACACACACACACAGAAGCACACACACACACATACACTGAAGCACACACACACACACACACACACAGAAGCACACACACACAGAAGCACACGCACACACACACACTGAAGCACCACACCACACAGAAGCACACACACACTCTGAAGCACACACACACTCTGAATCACACCCCACACACACACACAGAAGCACACACACACACACACTGAAGCACACACACACTCTGAAGCACACACACACACTGAAGCACACACAGACACACACACACACACACACTATGTAGTCTCCTCACAGCTACCCTCATGTGGGAGGAATTAGACTGAGGGTAAATCAGGAACACCCACGATGGGGGGTGGGGGTGGGGTGGGGGGTGGGGGTGGGGGTGGGGGTCGTCAAACATGAAACTAACACTTTAATTACACACTAAACTGCCCTCTGAGAGAAGTAAGAGAAAGAGAAAGTGGAAAGAAAAAAGACGAGATATAGAGGGGAGCGACAGAGAGAGTTGAGAGAAAGAGAAAGAGGGAGAAAGATCCAAAGTTTAAAGAGTGAGTGTGAGAGAGAGAGAGAGAGAGAGAGAGAGAGAGAGAGAGAGAGACAGAGACGAGGACGAGACAGAGAGAGAGGGTGATAGATAGAGAGAGAGAGAGATGGTGAGCATAGATAGAGAGAGAGAGATACATCGAGAGAGAGAGAGTGAGTGTGAGAGATAGGGAGACACAGAGAGAGATGGAGATAGAGAGAGAGATAGACGTGAGTGATGAGATGATAGACATAGATGGGAGAGACAGAGAGATAGAGAGAGAGGTCGTGAGAGATGATATCTAGAGACGATATAGAGCATATAGAGAGATAGCAGAGCCAGTAGAGAGAGAGAAGAGAGAGAGTTCCCGTGGCCCGGGGCAGTATCTTGGCATGATAGCGATGTTGTTTCAGAAGAGGTTTAAAGGTGTAATGTTGGTCTAGCGAGGCTCACAAGGCTGAGATGTTGCCCAGCGCTTCACCTCTCACTGCACCACAAACGGTACAAATGCATACATTCTCCACGCAACACATTACACTACAAACAGTACTGCAGATGGGCCCTGTGGGGTGTGAGAGGGGAGGTGAGGTGAGGGGCAAGAGGACCAGACAGGATGTGGAATGACCTCAGAGGAAGTGATGACAGATGATTCCTTCTTCACTGTGTGGATGTTTGTAATTGGGAGGATCGCTGCAAGGTGAAACAGCTACTTAAGGAAGTACAGGAATTACTGCCTATCCAGGAATGCAGGCGTACAGACGCTGTATGTTCTACTCTGTCCTGTTCTATACTGTTATTATCTGTTCTATTACTGTGTATTATATACTGTTCCGTTCTATTCCTCTTTATTCTATTTTATTATATTATATTCTACTCTGCACTACCGTACTTCAACATCTTCTACTGTACTCAAATCAAATCAAAATGTATTTGTATAGCCCTTTTTACACGCAAGCATGTCACAGAGGGCTTCACATACGCCCATAGAGCTGCCCCTCAACCAACCTAAACCCTCAAGGAAGACAAGGAAAAACTCCCAGAAAAACTGTACTCTACTGTACTCCAATCCTGAGTGCTGTCCTGTTCCCCCCTGGATCCAGACCACAGCTAACCCCCCAGTAGCTTAGCAGCCCAGACCCAAGCCCAGGCCCAGACCCGGGCCCCACTGAGAGGGGGCCACACAAAGCCTCGAAATTATCTTTATCAAGGAGCTACGTTGCCGTGAGGCTGGTGCTTATTATGGGATGGCTGGTTGTGAGGCTCAACTCCAGATGAAAAGCTGTCGTTGACCATAATATGACCTCTACCAAGAGGGATGATCATTTGAGGTAGTTATGTGGTTGTAACTGATCTGTACTTGAATAGGTGTGCAGTGTAACCAGAGCGTGTGTTGTTCCGACACAAGACATAGTGGAGAAGAGTTAGGAAAGTTACTTTTCTTTCATCAACGGGGAGAGAGATTTAGGCATATGAATACCTAGTAGGTATTACTAGCATAGTAATATTTCATTCACACTTACTGTCAGCGTCTTAAACAGAGACGATAAATACATGTAAATAAACGCTATTTGCTTGTGAACATTGTGTAGGCTATAGGCGTTGTGCTGTTATGACAACTGCAGGTGCTGAAAGAATGGGGCCGGAATACCAGCCAAAACATTCATGTTGAGCTCCGAAATCAATTCCACAGGACACTACAAACTCAGTTTACTCAGAAAAACAATTTTACTAGATAGCAGCTAGTACCAGATGATAACCAGTCGGATAATCATGTGGACCAACTCAAATACCAAACTGATTGCAAACGTTGGCCTACCTTAACAATGTTTTAATGGTATACAGATACAAAGCGCTGAACGCCGTAAAATACGAAATCATCACACTGTTTTGTTCGTAGTAACTGTTATGTTATTGTCGCGTGGTATCACCAATGAAGTGCAGTTTCGCTGTGTAATGTTTGGGTTTTTATTTATTGGGGTTCATTCTGTGTAAACTATATGCCCCCTTATGTTTTCTTAAACTGCTACAATTTTCCCTCGAATGCATACTAGAGAGATCTATCTATCTAACTATCTATCTATAGAGTAGATTACGTATCCAATACGACGTTCTTACCTGATGTGGCATATCACCTTTAGCCTAGTTTGCTGGGTAACGTTAACGGGGATTGTCGAAGTTGAAGCCAGTTCTCCACGATCTCCAATTGATAACCTGATGAACTTATTCCTCTCCGACTGGAAACTTTTCTGCAAAAACTGTCAACAAAAGAACGTTGAATTACGCAAAGCTGGCTAACGGGTCACGAGGGTAGTCCATGGATAGGACAGTGGTATAGCTCCGCTAACGGGCTAGCTAAATCAAAGCATCTCCCCGCAACAACATAGCTATAAACAAAACAGGGCTAGTACGTGTTTTAAATGCACCCATAAACACAGACGGTGGAGTGTTTCACGGCGTGACAAAGTAACCTACGTCAGCGAGTTTATCACTCTAAAATAAACATTTTGGGCAGGTTGGCTCGCTTGAGTGAAGGGCTTTTTCAGCGGCCGCGCAGTTGGAGGAGAAGTGCGAGTAAAAAGCGAAGCATGCAGCTTTGCTCGCTAGCGAAACACTTTGGTAAAAATGTCAAACGAAACACAATGTAACCCTATCTACGTTCCCTTCATTCTAAATACACAGCACGTAAGTATCGTAAAGGTGTTACGTAAAGTATACGAGGTTTGTATAAATGCAAAATAACTCACGTTGTTGTTATTCCGTTATTAAGGTAGTCCTCAATCAATCCGTACATAGATGGACACCACGACTCCTGTTAAGTCCCGCCTCATTGTAAGGAAAAAAGGCATATCTATAGATTTATCGCCAGCAGCAGCCAATCAGAGACGACGTTTAATAGTCTCTTTTCTAATTGGACAAAATGCGTGTTCGTTCAATGCCTTCGGGTCGAATAGAGCTCAAATGAATGCACGGAGGACAACGCCTCCACTGCCTTGTTAGGGGTGTGTCCCGACGTCAAACAGTCGTAGTTAAGTAATGGGGGTAAACACATCGACGCTAACTTAGTTCAAGAGGGTCTCGCTGGTACAGTTTTACCGGACGAAAATATAACCTTTAGTTCCAGCTTAAGGAAACGTAAATATTTCCTTTATGTCTGAACTAAAATATGCAGTTCAGAAGGGCATTCTCTATGTGGGACAGGGAGGTAAATACTGTATAGGTTATCTAACGATTCATTATCCACGAGTAGGCAACGTATGCATATATATCAAAGGTCCCCCTCTCTCTTGATCTCTCTGTGTCCTGTGAAAACTGATGCCCCAGCGTAAAGAACAGAGAAAGAGAGAGAGAGGGAAATTGAGAAAGAGAAAGGGAGAGAGAAAGGGAGACGGTGAGGGAGAGAGAGAGAGAGAGAGGGAGGGAGGGTGGGGTTACAGGTATGTTCCTGCATTAGAGCTTGATCATGCTCTCACGCCAGACTCCTGGAGACTGTCTGGAATGTGAGTTTAGCCTCTCTGTCTGTCAGTGACTGAGTCGGCTGGGTTGATCCGCGCTTGATTGGGTTTATCCAGGACGGACTGGATGTGGAGCTGGGGTTGAGGCTGGGGCTGAGGTTGGGGCTGAGGCTGGGGACTGAGGCTGAGGGCTGGGGCCCAGTCCGGGTACTAGGGCTGATGAGGACAAAATGTACACATTCTCAAATGACCCCTGACTGAGTTTCTGTACCCAAAGAATGTTTGACATCCACATTCCGTGGTTCCGTCGTCTTCTGCGTTTCCTCCACCCAGCAGGAGGCAGGCTCGCTCACCCCCCTCAGTCACATGACACCCCTGGACCCAAGTCACTTCCTGTATCTCTCTCTTGTATGTTTGCTTGCGTGTGTCCATGTTGTGAGTGTGTATTGTGTGTGTGTGCGTTCTCTCAGCCTATGGAGAAAGTCCATTATGTGTGGCTTTGTCTGAATTCTTTGCGTAACAGAATGAGTGCATACAATCGTGTCAACGTACGCCAGTTTGAAAAGTTGTACTTTCACAACACCACTGAAACAAACCAGACAACCAGTTGTGTAGTGTGTCTGTAGCTACCTCTCATGTATGTAGCAGTTTACATAATATATATACTTATTATTTATCTTATATTTACAGTATATATATATACGTGGCAGAATATCTACTGTATTTGTAATGTGTCTGTGTGTGGCTGTAAACAGACATGTGGCAGTATGTAAAGTAGTATGTAGGTTGCGTGTTCAGAACAAGCGTGTTTAACGTCGCTGTCTGTTTGTCCCAGTCTACACGTGCTGGAATCTAGGCCAAGGCTTGTGGCTGTGTGTCTGTGTGGGGGATCAGCGAGGGAGTGTGTGAGCAGTGAGGAAGGGGGGGTGTGGGTGGGTAGGAGGACTGTGTGTCTGTGTGGGTAAGAGGGGTATGTGTGTGTGTGTGTGTGTGTGGTTAGGAGATGGGGGTCTGTAGGAGTGGTGTGTGGGGGTGGGGATGGGGAAGGTGGGTTGAAGGCGTGTGTGTGTTAGAAAGTGTGTGTGTGTGTGGGGAGTGGGGGGGTTGTGTCTGAGTGTGTGTGGCAGGGTAGGGCAGGGCAGAGGGGAGGAGGGAGGGGAGGGGAGGGGAGTGGATGGAGGAGGGGAGGGGAGGGGAGGGGAGTGGAGGGAGAGGGGGAGGGGGATTCGAGAGGGAAAGAGTGTCTCCTTTTCCTTCCTCCGTCATGTACAGTGTTTACACAGCAGACACACCTCTGTCTGATCCACACCACCTTCCGAACCTCCACCACACACACCAACCACACACGCACACACACATGTCCACTGGCTCACTCTCTCTCTCTCCCAGAGTCCAACACAACGCCTCATAGCAACCACTCCTTCATGACTCCTGTTGTGAAATTCCCATCTACATTACTTTATAGAGGCTGGCTAAACACCGCCTACATCCTGCCTGCCTGCCTGCCTGCCTCTGCCTGCCTGCCTGCCTGCCTGCCCTGCCTGCCTGCTGCCTGCTGTCTGTCTGTCTGTCTGTCTGTCTGTCTCTGCCTGCCTGCCTGTCTGTCTGTCTGTCTGTCTGTCCATCTGTGTCCTGTCTGACCCTACTCTGTCCCAGACTGGTCTATTTAGAGCCCACAGGCACAGCTGGAAGAACAAACAAAAACCTGAAACACAGATGGAGAAAGACACACCAGCGAGGAAGAGACTCTTCTTCAAGTCACTCTTCTTCTCTATAGTTGGTTGTGAACATCCCAGGGGAGAAAGACAGAGGAGAGAAGGTACGATGAAGGAGAGGAAGAGGCAGACATCCAGAGAAGAGATGGGATGAGAAGAGCACCAAGAGAGAGACCGAGGGAAAGACTGAAAGAGAGAGAGAGGCAGAGAGAGAGAGAGAAAGAGAGAGGAGACACTTGAGGGAGAGAGAGAAAGGAAGAGAAAGGTAGAGATAGAGGGCGAGACTGAGAGAGAGAGGGAGACTGATTACATCCAGGTCTTCAGACACATCACTCTGCATTAATGTTGCCTGAGGAGGATACACTAACGCACATACACACACCGCACACATATACACAGCACAAACATACACACACACACAATTACAAACACAAACATACACGCACACACAATGACACACACCTGCAGCATTTTCACAAACATGTACTTTCACCTTTACCCCTGGCCCCAGTGAGTGAGTGTTGGAGATAAGGAAAGGTCACTAGCAGAAAATGCTGAAATAATGTGTTTTGAAACGATGATAATACTCAAATCTCTTGCTCACCTCACGCCCCCATGGCAAGGCTCATCCCCTCACTCCCCCAACCCCTCCCCAACCCCTCCCCAACCTCTCCCCAACCCCTACCCAACCCCTCCCCAACCTCTCCCCAACCCCTACCCCAACCCCTACCCAACCCCTCCCCAACTTCTCCCCAACCCCTACCCACCCCCTCCCCACCCCTACCCAACCCCTACCCCACCCTCCCCAACCTCTCCCCACCCCTACCCACCCCTCCCCACCCCTACCCAACCCCCTACCCAACCCCTCCCCACCTCTCCCCAACCCCTACCCCAACCCCTCCCCACCCCCTACCCACCCTCTCCCCCACCCCTACCCACCCCCTCCCTACCCCCTACCCCACCCCCTACCCCACCCCTACCCACCCCTCCCCCAACCCCTACCCCAACCCTCCCCAACCCCTACCCCAACCCTCTCCCCACCCCCACCCCCCACCTCTCCCCAACCCCTACCCACACCCTAACCCAACCTCTCCCCACCTCTCCCTCACCCCTACTCTCCCCACCCCCTCCCCCCACCCTCTCCCCAACCCCTCCCCCACCCTACCCCCCCCTACCCCACCCCCTCCCCCCTCCCTCTCCCCCACCCCCTACCCCCACCCCTACCCAACCCCTTCCCCACCTCTCCCCCACCCCTACCCACCCCACCTCCCCACCCCCTCTCCCCCACCCCTACCCAACCTGTCCCCAACCCCTACCCAACCCCTCCCCACCTCTCCCCAACCCCTACCCAACCTGTCCCCAACCCCTACCCAACCCCTCCCCAACCCCTACCCAACCTCTCCCCAACCCGTCCCCAACCTCTCCCCAACCCCTACCCAAACCCTACCCAACCTCTCCCCCAACCTCTCCCTAACCCCTCCCCAACCTCTCCCCAACCCCTACCCAACCCCTCCCCAACCCCTCCATCCCCAACCCCTACCCAAACCCCTACCCCAACCTCTCCCCAACCTCTCCCTAACCCCTCCCCAACCTCTCCCCAACCCCTCCCCAACCTCTCCCCACCCCCTACCCAACCTCTCCCCAACCTCTCCCTAACCCCTCCCCAACCTCTCCCCACCCCTCCCCAACCTCTCCCCAACCCCTACCCAAACCCTACCCAACCCCTACCCAACCCCTCCCCAACCTCTCCCCAACCCCTACCCAACCCCTACCCCACCCCTACCCCAACCCTCTCCCCAACCCCTACCCAACCTGTCCCCAACCCCTACCCAACCCCCTCCCCAACCTCTCCCCAACCCCTCCCCAACCTCTCCCCAACCCCTACCCAACCCCTACCCAACCTCTCCCCAACCCCTACCCAACCTGTCCCCAACCCCTACCCAACCCCTCCCCCAACCTCTCCCTAACCCCTCCCCAACCTCTCCCTCAACCCCTCCCCAACCCTCTCCCCAACCCCTCCCCAACCTCTCCCTAACCCCTACCCAACCCCTACCCAACCCCTCCCCAACCCCTACCCAACCCCTACCCACCCCCTCCCCAACCTCTCCCCAACCCCTCCCCAACCTCTCCCCAACCCCTACCCAAGCCCCAGCAAAATCATTCAGAAAAAGTTTTTTTAAAAGTTTTTCAAAGGTTGAAAGAACATTTTACTAAAAAAAGTTAACAGAATTATTTTTTGAAAGGTTAAAAAAGTATTTTTGAACAAACATTTTGAAAGGTTGATTTTTTTAATTTTATGTTAATTTTCTTTTTTTCATCATTGATGAGTACTTCATGAGGACTCTACTTACTACACTTTACTGTACTCTATCGTACTCTGTTCTGCTTTAATCTACTCTGTTTTAGGTTGCTCTGTTCTCCCCCCCCTCTCCTCCTCCTCTCCTTTCACTATTTGTGTGACATGTTCACTAGCTCTCTCTAAAGACCAGGTGCAGCTAAAACGACAAGTATAACGATGGCGCGTCTAAACTGTATAACGTGCTTTAAGACGTGAGAGAGTAGTGCGAGACAGAACTAACCTGCTGGATATACACAATGATGAGGAGTTAATTCAAAAGGTTTCGTTGCACCAACAGGATTTAGGACCAGCCTTAAGCTAAGACTGGCGTAACTCAACGTTATATGTCTAAAATGATGTTGCGCCTGTTGCACCACGCTGACTTAGGCTGCTCTCTCTCTAAGTCTAGTCCTAAACTTTACGCCTTGTGATGAGGAGACTTATGTTTAGACAGACAGCGTTTTCTGTGTTGGTTTCTATTGTAATTTTCACAAAACCGTTGAGTGCAAGTAAAACGACAAGTATAACGATGGCGCGTCTAAACTGTATAACGTGCTTTAAGACGTGAGAGAGTAGTGCGAGACAGAACTAACCTGCTGGATATATACAATGATGAGGAGTTAATTCAATTTTTCGTTTCAGTAGGGTTGAGATGTTTTCTCTAGTCGACGAACTGTCCGACGATTTGCGATTTCAGTCAGACCGAAATGCTGCCCTGCCAACGTTACATCTTTTAATCACACTGAGGTTTTATGCAAACGGTGCATTTCAAAACACCGCGGGGGACATGATGTCGTTCATACATACCACTCCTGGTAGTTCATGTTGATCTGCTGTATGTTGGGCGTGGGTGATTTTCTTAACCCCCTCCCCCCCTTCTCAACCCCTCCTGATCTGTGATTTACAGCTTTATTATTTTTACCTTGTGAAACAGAAAACCTATGGAGGTCACAAGGGAGATGTAAATTAATGGGCCAAGTGAGTAAACTTCTCTCTATCCCCCTCTCTCTCTCCTTCTCTCTCTGCCTCTGTCTCCCTCCCTTACCCACTCTATCCCTCTCTCTCTCCCTCTCTCTCCCTTTCTCCCCTATCTCTCCCTCTCTCTCTCCCTCTCTCTCTCTCTCCCTCCCTCCAACTCTCAATCTGTCTCTATCTATCTCTCCCTGTCTCTCCCCCTCTCTCTCTCCCTCTCTCTTTAAGCAGCTGTGATTAACCTTCTCTGATGACCTGCGCTACACACCGTGTGTGGTTCAGGTGGAAAGCCACATTCTCATGGACCCAGGTCAGCTGGGAGCACTTCGAGCACAGCAGTTCAACAGCGGCGTAACCACGGTTTCTGTTGTCTGATTTCTGCAATGTTTTCAACCTGTTTGAGTGACAGGATCTCCTGCTTTCTGAGGTTGAGGAGCAACATGGAGGATATCTTCTTCATCTAACTTAGTACCTGTGTGCCTGTGTGTGCTTGGTTGTGTGTATATTGTACATGTGTGTGTGCATGCATTTTGCAAGTGTGTGTGTGTGTGCATATGCTTGTGTGTGTGTGTGTGTGTGTGTGTGTACGTGTGTGTGTCTGTGCCACCCGACGCCTCGCGCGTGTGTTTGTGTATCCGCTTGTTTTATACCAGCCAGCTTTTCTGCTCGTGTGTGTGTACTACTGTGTGTATTGGTGTGTGTGTGTGTGTATTGGTGTGTGTGTGTGTTTATGTGTTCAGAGCCAATTAAAAAAGACTGCAAACTGGCAACTTTGACCATCTCTCCCTTGAGCCAGAGTTATACTTAGAAAATGACATGGAGGACCTGCCAAGGCATGCAGACATGACCCATTGAGTACAGCGGGAAAGATTACTGAATAAACAGGACAAGGTCCTCCTCACACCACCAGGAGAAGAGCCCCCTCACACCACCACCCTCCGTGGACACCACCAGGAGAAGGGCCCCCCTCACACCAGCCCCCCTCCGTGGACACCACCAGGAGAAGGGCCCCCTCACACCACCACCCTCCCTGGACACCACCAGGAGAAGAGCCCCCTCACACCAGCCCCCCCTCACTGGACACCACCAGGAAAGGGCCCCCTCACACCACCACCCTCCCTGGACACCACCAGGAGAAGGTCCCCCTCACACCACCACCCTCCCTGGACACCACCAGGAGAAGGGCCCCCCTCACACCACCACCCTCCGTGGACACCACCAGGAGAAGGGCCCCCTCACACCAGCCCCCCTCCCTGGACACCACCAGGAGAAGGGCCCCCCTCACACCAGCCCCCCTCCGTGGACACCACCAGAGAAGGGCCCCCTCACACCAGCCCCCCTCCCTGGACACCACCAGGAGAAGGGCCCCCCTCACACCAGCCCCCCCTCCGTGGACACCACCAGGAGAAGGGCCCCCTCACACCACCACCCTCCCTGGACACCACCAGGAGAAGGGCCCCCTCACACCACCACCCTCACTGGACACCACCAGGAGAAGTGCCCCCTCACACCACCACCCTCACTGGACACCACCAGGAGAAGGGCCCCCTCACACCACCACCCTCCCTGGACACCACCAGGAGAAGGGCCCCCCTCACACCCACCACCCTCCCTGACACCACCAGGAGAAGGGCCCCCTCACACCACCACCCTCCCTGGACACCACCAGGAGAAGGGCCCCCTCACACCACCACCCTCCCTGGACACCACCAGGAGAAGGGCCCCCTCACACCACCACCCTCCCTGGACACCACCAGGAGAAGGGCCCCCCTCACACCAGCCCCCCTCCCTGGACACCACCAGGAGAAGAGCCCCCTCACACCAGCCACCCTCCCTGGACACCACCAGGAGAAGGGCCCCCCCTCACACCACCACCCTCCCTGGACACCACCAGGAGAAGGGCCCCCTCACACCAACCACCCTCCGTGGACACCACCAGGAGAAGGGCCCCCTCACACCAGCCACCCTCCCTGGACAGCAATAACCTGCCGAGCTAAAGCCAGGGCACACAATGTGTCTGAGGTCACTCAGGAGTGATTCAAGGGGAGCCAAACCTAGCACCTCTTATAATGATCACAATGTAGTCATTTAGATTTGGTCCCAAACATATTTACAGGTGATACTTGAACCTGTAATCTCTAGATTAGCAGTTTTATATGTTTTAAGAAACGTGAGAAGCGAAAGGAAAGGACTGTTAGAGGGCTGGCGTTACATTAGCGGTTACATGTGTTCATTTTATTACCGTTTTTTATGTGTCTGTGTTCTTTCCTTAAAACACGTCACTCTGCAGTCAGAAAGCAGTCAGCTGACGGAGCTATGTGTAGTCCTGCTGAGAGAGGATGGGACGTCAAACTACTGGAATTATCACACTCTACTTACTCTCCTTCCATCCATCCTCTCTCGCTCCTACCTCTCCTCCCCCCTCCTACCTTTCCTCCCCCCTCCCCCCCTCCCCTTCCCCCTCTCTTGTTCATCATTCATCATCTCCCTGGGCCATCATTGCCCTCTTTCCTCCTTGTATCTTTCCTATTTTCTTTCTCAAATGTATCTTCTTTCCTGCTCTCTCTCTCTCTCTCTCTCTCTCTCTCTCTCTCCGCATCTCCTCATCTCTCTCTCCTCTCGCTCTCTCTCTCTCACCTATCATCTCTCTCTCGCTCTCGTGCTCTCACTCTCCCTATCGCTCTCTCTCTCCTCCCTCATCCTCTCTCTCTCGCTCTCTCGCTCATCTTCTCACCTCTCTGCTCTCTCTCCTCGTCACTCTCTCGCTCTCTCTCTCTCCTCTCTCAGCTCTCCCTCTCTCTCTCGTCTCTCTCTCTCTCTGTCTCTCTTCTCTCTCTGCTCTCTGCTCTATCTCTCTCTCTCTCTCTTCGCTCTCTCTCTCTCCTCTCTCCCTGGGCCCTATTTTGACGATCTGAAACGCAAGTATCAAAGCGCAAAGCGCAAAGCGCAAGTGGGCGGGACTCCGGTGCGGTTGCTATTTTAGCAGCGGGATAAATGACTTTGCGCCTGACGCAAATGTAAAGAGGTAGCTACATTACTAATGGGTGTGGTTTTGGGCGTAACGTGCAATAAGCCAATCAGAGCGTCATCTCACATTCCCTTTAGAGCAGCGCTTGTTCCATGGCGGATTGCTATTATAACGGCGGATTTGCCAGGCGCACGCCAGCGGTTCACAGGAGACGGACGTTCTTGTCAGGACCGTAAACGATAGAGAAGTGACATTGTATGGGAAAGGCAGAGCAGTTTCATTGCACTAAGTTGCCCACTCATGCTGCTCATTCAAATGTAGCCTATTTTTGACATATATATATTATTTTTTTAATTGCTTAGTTCTTAGAATTAGTGTAACTGTTTTTTAACTTAATTTAAGACCGTAGGGCCTATATATGTTTATTGTTTGCACCTTCCTGCCACAGTAAATTGAAAACCGAATTCTGATTCTGATTCTGATGTGCATGGAGAAGAAACCTACCCAAATTAGCTTCGGTTAAACAGGCGTAGGGGTATAATTGCCACAGTTTGTTACAATTCAAGTTCACATACATACAGATTTCTCATGAACATCTTATTAATCATTGACATGAACGAAATGTAACACAGCTAGCCATACAATAAATCAAAACATACGTAGTTTCGCAGGGAAGAATACACTGGCTTCGCCAGCAGTGCGCACGGACCAAGCTTGCGCCCTTAAAATAGCATCTGAATAATGCGCCATTGTCTTTAAACCAGCTTTTTCCTGGTCAGTGGCGGAATGGTTTTTCGGAACCGCAAGATAGACCAAGACGTTTTGCCGCCGGAGCACGCCTCCTCTTTCGCTGAACCGCCCCCGGAGCGCAAGGGTCATTTTCGACGTGCGCCCGTGGAGGAAAAATCCGCTTTGCGCCGCGTGCAAGATAGGATGATACTTGCGTCACTGACAAAGTCAATTGCGCGGGTGCAAGATAGGGCCCCCTATCTCTCTC